>NIVC01000023.1:355000-395000 GCA_002269645.1 Macrostomum lignano
CGTACGCAGCCTTCAGATGCGCCGCGCAATAGCTGCGGCTGAGCTGTCGGTTGCACATCTGCCCATTGGGGCATGTGCAATAAATAATTATTGTTGATATTATCCAGTGTTGGGCAAGTTACTCAAAAAAAGTAACTTGCGTTACTGTAACTTAAGTTACCACTTTTTAAAAAGTAACTTACGTTAGCCTAGTAACTTTGAACAAAAACCCAGTAACTTTTAAGTTACTTCCGTTACTTACTTCCGTTACCTATGTTATAAACAAAATTTTCTGCTTTTTTAACATTGCAAATGTGCTGGAACAGCACAAATGATCGCGAAAGCCAGAAGGAAAAATACAACAAAATTAATTTCAGTAACTGTATTAAATTTTAATCACTTTAGGCCCTTTCCGTAAAAAGAAGAGAAGCTGAAGGTCAGAAACGTTAAAGGCAAAACGCAATTTAATTTTTAATAACATTATAAGTTATAATACACAAGGACAACTTAACGTAACTTCAGTTGTCCTTGATAATACATCGCTCGTAATAAGTACCTGGCTTTACTCCACTCTACAGTCTGCTTTACTAGTCTTTTTATTTTCAATTATTTGAAATTTTTTTCAATTTTTTCAATTATTTTTCAATTCATTAATATTAAATTATTGTGCAGTGCAGTGCAGTGCCAGTGGACTTTAGTGGTGTAGCCAGGGAGGCCGCCTTAACAATCGTTGGGGCGGCAACTTCACCCCACCTGCAAGACACCCCACCAGGGGGGGGGGGGGTTGGGCGTGGCGGGTGCATGAGGCATGGCCAGCCAGGCCAACCCCCCCCCCCCCCCCCCAATTAAAATTCCTGGCTACGTCGATCACTGAGTGGATTTGTGGAGACTACAGATGAATTTCTTTCTTTGGTTGTTTGTTTCTAAGAACTAAACAAAATATTTTTATTAACTTAAAAACGAAAAGCAAAAATATTTTACCGAAAATAACAAAGTAAAAACATGTTTCAAGTATTTCTTTATTAATTACAGCGTAATACCGTATGATATTATTCACTTAGTTTTGAATTTAAGAATGAAAAATGCTAAAAATGTGACAACTGGCGTAATAGCTAAGCATATCAGTTTTAAATTTAAATATTGCGATTGTTGCAAAGTAACTGTAACGGACTTCCGAAATTTGAGTAACTTACCGTTACTCCGTTACCAAAATAGGAAAGTAACTTGCGTAAGGAACGCTTTACGAAAAAGTAACTTGCGTTACCATTTACAAGTTACTCGGTAACGGAAGTGCCCAACACTGATATTATCAATATTACAGGAAATGCATATATTTGTTTTATTATTGAGTTTATTTTTTCCTATATTTCTACAAGTTCTGCAAGTAGAGTAGTTGATAAAAGTTTCACATCATGGTGCAATATTCCATTATTTCTGCTGTAAGTAACGTATTAAAGAAAATGCTTGTGATACGGTGATACATCAGATTACATGATCTCCATTAGTTGTTCTCAGACTTGTGACAGTCGTTTTGTTTGCAATGCTCGTAATAAAACAAAGGTTCATTAGATAGGTAAGCAAAGCTATCACTCACTCTTGGTACACCTCTGTCCATAATAGGGCGGCAAGCATTCGCACTTCAACGACATGCCGCTCTCGTAGCAGCGTCCATTGTTGGAGCAGTAGCCTCGCCAGGCCTTGTCGCTGCAAGACGGCGGCTCAGCCAGATTGGCCGGCAGCGGCAGCGGAATCACGTGATCGTAGGTCGGCCGCCGACCGCCGTCGGGAAACTTGGACCGGTCATAGACGACTCCGTTCCATTTTAGGTCTGGAAGTTTTTGGAAGATGTTTTGTAATACAGGGTGGGTAAAACAGGTTGTGGTAATCGCTAATTTTAACAAACCTTAGTAGATAAAACTCAGATCCTGAAATTGTCGAAGACTATTTTATAGACTGGCTCTTAAAATTGTATTTTAGAGCGATATAACTAGAAAAAAAATTATAGCAAAAAGAAACTTTTCTATGAGTTTCAAAAATATAACTTGATTGACTAACATAGTCATTAACTAGCAATCTTCGACCTCTATCTATAGGGAGGCAACGAAGAAACGAATGAAAAAAATTGAATAAACTACATGTAGCTTCTGATCTTGAAAAGTCACTATTTTCTTTCTGAAGGAAAATGATTTACAAATCAAAAAAGCATCAGGCCTGAAAGCCAGCTATCTTCTCCAATATTTCAGCATTCCTGTGAGCTTTATTTTCTATTTTGTTAAGTCCATTTCAGTTTGAAAGAGCTTTTGAGGAAATTATTTAAAAAAAAATCAAATTGAAACCTATGTCGGCGCATTAGCAGTTAGTTCAACCTGTTCACATCTAGGCTTGCTCTTCTAGCAGTCAATTAGAATTTGTTTGTCAATTCAAGAGTATAACAAACTCGTTTCTCGAACATTGAATCCCATTAGCATTTGTAACAGAATTCTGAAAATTTCTGATCAAACGGTGCAAGTTTCATGAAAATCGGTTGAGCTGTTTTTTTCTGAAATCAATCACATACGTACCTACCTAGATAGAGGCAAACAATTTTTAGTATATAGGACTAGCAATCAGCCCCCCCCCTTTGGAGAGCCAAGAAAGAATGAATACTTTTTTGAATAAGCTACATGTAGCTTCTGACGGGGCGCCATAACAAACCTTAAAAATCACAACCTCGAAACGCACCTCCCATCATAAACCCTAAATATCACAAACGCTAAATATCATATTCTCGAAAACTCTGACAAGCCGCATCATAAACCCTAAATATCACAATCTCGAAAATCCAAAGTGCAGGGCGCATCATAAACCCTAAATATCACATTCTGGAAAGCTATGACAGGCCCCTGCGTTTTGGATTTTCGAGAATGTGATATTTAGGGTTTGTGATAGGGCGTGTAGGAGTTTTCGAGAACGTGATATTTCGGGATTGTTTGTGATGCCCCCCCCTTCTGACCTCTCAGCCTTGACAAATCAGCAATCTCTCCGTAAGCCTTGACATATCAGCAATGCCTGAAAAAAACTGATATTAACCTCCACTCACTTCCAACGGTGCCATAAAAGACGTTCCTGCCGCGTGGATCGGCTCCGAATATGAGTTGACTGTACGGGAATCCTTGGCCAGCTGAAAGTTAAGCGACAGAAGGTGCGGCTAGTTAACATTTTCCTGATGTAGCACTTGTTCTAGTTGAGTGATTTTAAAGTAGTTCAGTTTGAAGTACAAAGTAAAATATGCGGACTGCTTGTCATCCGAAGTTTAAACTATCTAGGTAGTCCCTTTGCCATGTCCCTTGGTCCTGTACATTACCCAATACCCCCTTTGATAATGGATCAGTTCCTAATCAAGTCCTACAATAATTGACACGCTCTTAGCTCGTAATAACGTCAAAAGAAGTTAAAATTCGGAAGCCGCAGCCCTACTCACACGTGGTAAACCTCGTCAAAAACGTTCCATTGATAAAAACCCTGTAGAGGTTGCCTTCTCGCTCCAGATAGATGGTATGGTACGTGCCGTCAGCCAAGTTGACACTATTCGGCAGTCGAATAGCATAACGAACTGAGTTCTGATTCAGCTTCAACTCTCCGTCGTCCAATTCCAAGTTCCAGAACCGGCCATTTGTGCCGTTGAAGGTCAGGATAGTGCTAGTGTTGGCTTTGTTGTAAGTCTGGAAGCCAATGGTGACATTGTCGGCGTCAGTCAGCTTAGGCGACGGCAGCTGGAGCACGTAGTAACCACCAGGAGTTGGCTTGTGCGAAGAAGTACCGCTAGGTCCGTAGATCACTTCGCCGCTAATCAGGAAGCCATCGGCCGGTCTGGAGCACTGCAGTCCATTGACAAAGTAGCCGCTCCGGCTGCAGTCGCACGATCGCTGGCCGTTGGTGAGCCGACAAAAACCGAAGTTGCCGCAGACGACTCCGTCGCACTGTTCGGGCTGTTGGTCGCACCGGACGCCCGTGTAGCCGCTTTGGCAGTTGCAGGTGCAGTCATCCTCGTTGCGGCAGTTGCAGGTGCCCCGGCCGTTGCACTGGTTCAAGTACGTGCCGCAGTCGAAGTTCTGGCAGTAGTCGCCGCTGTACAGTCTGCGGCAGTTGCACTTGGTCACGCATCGGCCACGTAACAGCTCGGCCCGATCGCAGTAGCAGGTGCCGCCGTTCTGGCACAGGCTGGCATCGCAGCGAAGCGGCGTCTCGCAGAAGACCCCAGTGAAGCCGGTTGGACAGCGGCACTCGGGACGGCAGACGTAGCTTGGTGAGCTACCGCTGCAGGTGCAAACGCCGTTGTTCTGGCAGCGGAACGAGTCAGGGCAGGACATCTGGTACTGGCAGCGGTCGCCGGACCAATTGGCGTTGCAGGTGCAGCGCGGGCTGCAGGGATAGCGGCCCTGACAGTCGCAGACTCCCCTACCGTTGCAGAAGTTCATCGGGCACTCCGGTCGCAACTCGCAGCGCTCGCCGCCGATTCCAGCGGGACAAACGCACTGTAGCCGGCCGTCATCTGTCTCGCGACACGTGCCACCGTTGGAGCAGAAGCCGCTGTCGTCGGCGCATCGCATCAGCTGGCAGACTGAGCCGCGAATGACGCTTCCACTCGGCTCCGATTTGAGATTGTAGGCCCGGTTGAGCGGAGCAATGTGACCCGAGGTTTGGTAGAACATCACTGACCCCATACAACCAGAGTACTGGGGCTTAGCGTACGATCTAAAACCGAAACGCTCCAAGTTTCTGGCTAGACTGTCGTCATCAACGCCGCCGAGATACACCTCACCCTGATAGGTGAACATGCTACTGACTAGAGGACCCTCGATGTTGACGCCGTCGACAACAAAGTACATCCTGTTCTGACCACGGCCGTAACGATCCGGTGTGAAAATGTGCAGCCAAACCCGGTGCCAACGATCGTCATTCAGCTGGCCCACGTGGCCCACATAGTCCGAGTAGCGGTCCTTCAGGTTGAAGCTGTAACGCAGCCGTCCTTCGTGCAGTTCTAGACCGAAAAATTTCTCAGTTTCCTGAAGAATATTGATAAATACTAGCACTGCGCTGCTTTCTCTGGTTCTGAATGAGAGCTCCATGGTGAAGCCAGTTGAGTCAATGTTGCGCAGCATCACTGTCCCGCTGGATAGGCGACTGTACTGGTGAGTCCGCAGGAATGTGAGCGTGAAGTCGCTCTCCGGCTTCTCCGGTGGACTGGGTCGCGTTGGTTTCGGCGTCGGGGTGGTCAGATGGTCCGGAGTTTTCATCTCCAGCTGGAATCTCTTTGAGGCTCGGAACAGGTCGTACAAGTATTTAGTGGTCAGCCAATGGAAGTTCTGCAATTTGCCTTTGAAACCGTAGAAGTTGTCGTACGGCCCAGTCATGGTGCCCAAATTGCAGCCCCCAATTTCGATGCTGTCGATTTGCCAAACAAAGCCTCTTCTGACATCGACCGGAAGTATAACTGTCGAAAATGTTAGATTTAATGCAAGCTAGACATTAAACGTATGTAGCTACCATTGGTTTATGAGTGAGTGTCAGAACTCCAAAAGACTGTTTGCAGAACGTTAAGTTAATAAATTATAAGTATTGATAGTAAACTTGTTGGAAACAGGGCGTAAAGTTGGTAACAGGGCGTCAAGTTGGAAACAGGGCGTCAAGGAGGTAACAGGGCGTCAAGTTGGTAACAGGGCGTCAAGTTGGAAACAGGGCGTCAAGGAGGTAACAGGGCGTCAAGTTGGTAACAGGGCGTCAAGTTGGTAACAGGGCGTCAAGTTGGTAACAGGGCGTCAAGTTGGTAACAGGGCGTCAAGTTTGTAACTGAACGTCAAGTTGGTAACAGGGCGTCAAGTTTGTAACTGAACGTCAAGTTGGTAACAGCTAGGCATCAAGTTGGTAACAGACGTCAAGTTGGTAACAGAGCGTCAAGTTTGTAACTGAACGTCAAGTTGGTAACAGCTAGGCATCAAGTTGGTAACAGGGCGTCAAGTTGGTAACAGACGTCAAGTTGGTAACAGGGCGTCAAGTTTGTAACTGAACGTCAAGTTGGTAACAGCTAGGCATCAAGTTGGTAACCGGGCGTCAAGTTGGTAACAGGACGTCATGTTGGTAACAGACGTCAAGGAGGTAACAGGGCGTCAAGTTGGTAACAGGGCGTCAAGTTGGTAACAGGGCGTCAAGTTGGTAACAGAGCGTCAAGTTGGTAACAGGGCGTCAAGTTGGTAACGGAACGTCAAGGAGGTAACAGGGCGTCAAGTTGGTAACAGGGCGTCAAGTTGGTAACAGGGCGTCAAGTTGGTAACAGGGCGTCAAGTTGGTAACGGAACGTCAAGGAGGTAACAGGGCGTCAAGTTGGTAACGGAACGTCAAGGAGGTAACAGGGCGTCAAGTTGGTAACAGGGCGTCAAGTTGGTAACAGGGCGTCAAGTTGGTAACAGGGCGTCAAGTTGGTAACAGGGCGTCAAGTTGGTAACGGAACGTCAAGGAGGTAACAGGGCGTCAAGTTGGTAACGGAACGTCAAGGAGGTAACAGGGCGTCAAGTTGGTAACGGAACGTCAAGGAGGTAACAGGGCGTCAAGTTGGCAACAGGGCGTCAAGTTGGTAACGGAACGTCAAGGAGGTAACAGGGCGTCAAGTTGGTAACGGAACGTCAAGGAGGTAACAGGGCGTCAAGTTGGTAACGGAACGTCAAGGAGGTAACAGGGCGTCAAGTTGGTAACAGGGCGTCAAGTTGGTAACAGGGCGTCAAGTTGGTAACAGACGTCAAGTTGGGAACAGGATGTTATGTTGACCAGATGTTTTCAACGAAAGAGGAAAAAACCAATCTTGGATTCTTATAGCTACTATAACTAACCTTTCTGAAACTCCATCCCAGGCCTGTCGTCGTCAACGTAGAAGGCCAGGTAATTAGCCCGTCGTTTAATAATTAACGTGTGCCACCTGTCATCGTTGTAGCCCCGCCTGGGCCCGGTGTAGGACGCTCTGAGCACCTGAAATTTGGTATTGTTTGCATTCAAGCAAGATGCACAGGACAATTCGTTTTCTATTAGATCTAGCAACTACTTAAGTCCTAAGTCATATTAAAACAAGTACTAACTTTTCGCACAGTACAGTGAACAAATTGCTCATGCATTTACGAGTACGAGTATTATAACCGTGGAGCGTTGGCGTATAAACGGCTAATAAATTTGTATAAATTAGAAACATCAAAAACGACCGCTACCAAACAGTGGTCGGAAGAATTTTTATAACGACACACCGATAACATTGTGTTGATGGTTAGCCATAAATATGGATTATTAGTACGACTAACTATTGGTATATTGTGCACCGTAAAAATAATGGCTAGCAAGAACAGTGCAACTGATGTAGACACATTAATGATTGTCTAAGGTTGACAAATGTTTTTTCTAAGGATTATTAGATTTTATTACAATAGATGCGTTGATAAATGCATAAAGATATATAATATATTCAAACTAATTATTAGAATGAGAGTTAAGATATGGATTATTATTACTATTCTAAACCAATCGAACATAGTTGTTTTCTATCTAATTAGGTAGCCAGTTTAGGTAGCCTAATGTAGCCGCATGGTTGTCACCTGCTAGGATACGACGACAGGTGTTGTTTACACTGTCATCACCATCATCAGAAACATCATCTATCAAACAGGTGCTTCCCTGTAAGATGTACCATAGATACTTCATATGTTCTCCACAGTGTGTCACATGTAAGACAGGTGTCCCAGCTACAATAGTTGTGCCCTCGATATCACAGATATATCTCCTGTAAAAGACACCTTCGAGTTGAATAATATAATTTATACATTATGGGCAAGCCAACGTATGCAAACTATTTATTTTACCTGACAGTCAATATACACTCCTCTCTGAGTGGTGCACTGAAAGTCAGGGGCGTTAAGGATTTGATTAATTGTCGATTTAATAACGTCCAAATAGACAAAAACTTCGCTCCACCATTTGTCTTGATTAAAATATTTGTTAATATTCCTTAAGAAGCCTGTTAAGTAAGCAATAATTACCTTGTCATGCAAAAGAAGATTTTGTAATTTGTTAAATACTTCCAATTCAATAAGAATACTCAATAGCTACTAATCTTTTCATGACATATCTTCCTAAAATTTTGTTGACTCTTTCTCAAAAAATTGCCAAAAAGCAAACAAAACACATCGGTTGGTTTTTTCAAAGCAAAATAAAATACACAATGGCATGCGTGTTTGAAAAATAACCCTTTTTTAATGTCTTTGTTTACACTCAAAACATCAGTCAGTCCCCCAAAAATGCGTGCGAAAATTTGATAGTGTCTACGTTAAAAAGTATAAGATTTACGCATACGAAAACTCCCGAGGTATCAGCATCAGTAATATTACTTTAATTACAAAAAATCGTGCCTATACACCTAGGTGCTACTGACAGTAGGCTACTGTAGAAGAAACCTGCGATTAGAGCGCCTACCTGATTTGCACTCGAGTCTAGAAAGCGGTCCTCTCGTCCGGAGAAGTGCATGTTAGTAGCGATGACTGGACTGCCATCGTCAAGGTAGGCCTCGAGAAAGATGTTCGGCTCCATGCGAAAAGCTTTGAATATGCAGCCGGTTCGTTCGCTGGTCTTGAACCGGATCGAGATGTCGTCGTGACGAGTCTCCAAGTGGGAGCTGGCTCCTCTAAATCGAGCGACCAGGTATCTCTCGTTGCCGTCCAGAACCATTAGCGGGGCGGCTGGAAATTGTTTTAAAAAAGTAGAAACGGAACTAAAAAAAGACTCTGAGAAATGTCCACACATGGCTTTATATCATTTGCCTGTGGCGAAAGGACGTCACTTATCACATAGTACGATAATGGTAGCGGGTTATCTGAGGGGGTGGCTTCGCTGTCGGAGCAATGTATGTACATGTAGAATGTAGAATCATCGAAAGTCTTATTTTCAGGGAAATGGAGATCAGGTGTCATGGGATAGCTTCTATCCTTTGGGGAGGGGAGAATGAGGTTCATTCCTCTCGACCGTGAACAGGCACATGATGACGAAAGTCGCTTACACCGAATGCAGGGTGCGCCAACGAACGAGAATTCATTGTCGTCCGGCGTGGCCCGAGTAAACTTCGAGTGCCGACAGTCGCAGAAGAAATTCTTTGTTGGCATTTGGCCCGAGCCGCTCGTCAAGGCGCCAACGTTGTCGATCACTTCGTGATTCTTTCGCCACCGATTGGAACAGGTGTCGCTGCTGGTCATGCCGTATTTGTCCATGGAGAAGCACAGATCCACGGGGTGGCGGGTGATGTTAAGCACCGGTTCGTTGCAGGGCAGCATCTTGGGCAGGTGGCAGTTTGACTTACGGCCAGTGATATCCGCCTGGTGCTCCACCAGGCTGCAGTTGTAAGGTTTCGGTAAAAGATCCGTGCAGATACTCTGTTAATATGTCAGACTAGCTAATGACAAGGTATGGAACAAAGTCTCCTAAACTACTACATTGTGCATGTTGGTGCACAGACAGACCTATAGACAAAATAAACACAAACATATTGCATATTGTATGCTGTTTAAGTAGTTACTAACTTTTCCGGTTGCATGTAGAACCAAGAGGTTTGGTCCGACTCATCACCAGTCATAATGTAATTGATGCAGCCCTGGAATCTGACTCGCGACCAGCAAAGAAACGGCAGTCGATCCTCCGCGTCGAAGCCGATGTAAGTGAACGTGTTGAACAACCAGTCGTTTTCTAGTTGGGACTCGTCACCAAGCGACTTCCTGACGCCTTCAAACTCGACCGCAGGCCGTCGTCCGTCGATCCACAACCGAACTTTATGCGATATTAGGTCGTCCACCAGCTGGCCGTCCGCGCTCAGCCGGAAGCGGTACCGTTCGTCTGTCACAACTTCCATGGAGGGCGGCCCGACAACCAGGTAAAATACGCCGTCGAAGATCTCCAGAAGCAGAAAACTGTTTCTGCCCGTGGGTCCACCGTCGTATCCCTGTTGATCATAGAAATCAGACAATTATTTTTATACTCGTATTTATGCATTATGCTAAATTAAAACAAGAACATCGTTCTCATGTAATACAGATAATTGAACTCACGCGTAAAACAGTACTCCACGGGGTTCGTTTGTTAAAAACTCGATTTCAATTCGGCGATTAAGTCGATCAAAGGTGGACATTGTTAGTTTGTCACCCTCGAGGGTGAATGATGCTTTTTTGCCTCCACTAGGGATTCCGTCACCACCGTTGGGTCTGCTGCCACCACCGCCACCGCTGATGCCGCCGCTGATGCCACCACCACCGCCTGGTCTAACGCCACCGGAACCACCACCGCCTGGTCTAACGCCGCCGGAACCACCACCACCTGGTCTAACGCCACCGGAACCACCACCGCCTGGTCTAACGCCGCCGGAACCACCACCACCTGGTCTAACGCCGCCGGAACCACCGCCACCTGGTCTCACGCCGCCGGAACCTGGGCTGCCACCGCCTGTGCTGCCACCAGAGCCACCACTGCTGCCCCTGTCCGGAGGAGGCGGTCGCTCATACACGATGCGCACGTCGCCATTGATGCTAAATGGAACATCCGGACGTGGATTGCGACCGCCAATATTTTCTAGAAGATTCCAGCGCAGCCGAGAGCCAACGCGTACGTACAGACCAGATAGGTCCCCTACGAAGCCGGGGTATTCTGGGAGGGCTCTGTGCTCTGCTACATGCACCATACCTCTGTCGGGAACGAGCCAGAAGCCTTCGTTGCTCACCCGGTGACGTTCAAATCCTCGCCTATCAATTGTAATGTCTAAAGTGTCGCCGAGTTTCTGGATAAACACGTTATGCGGATAACCATCCGCTATGTTCATACTATCGAGCTTGACAGTGATTTCTTCTTTTGTCGTGTGCGAAATTGCGGCAACGCTGCTTCGGGTGTCTTCCACTCTTTCGTAGACAATTTTCAAGTTTCCATCCTGCAAGATTTAATTAGTAATTCTATTAATCTGTTTCCTGATACAGTTGCACCTGATCACTTATCAGACCTTATCCTTCATAACACTGGTTTCAGCAAAATTGATGTACACCTGAAGCAATTACCTTAAGGAACACTGTTATCGTAGTGTTCGGCTCTCTAAACGAGTGCCATAGCAGAGCGTTCCTCTCTCGAGTGGCAAATGTCAGATTGAGTGACTGATCGTAGTTGTCAGGCACACCGGAGAATCGGTAGATGATCTGACCGGATCTATTGTGATTGAATAATAAGAATCGAATGAACTACTAAATCTGGTGCCTTTTCAACGGGTACGAGCCACTGAAGCTAAAATGCAGTCGTATTGACTTGACGATATCAATAGGTTCTTAGCTCAATTGCGAGCTTTTCAAAAATTCGAAACTACTGACTGAGGTAAACTAACTGACCTGCCAATCCTGGCCATTTGAACAGGCGTAGCCGGCTGCTGGTTCTGATAATTGCCAGGCCCATCGATGATATTCACAGCCGGGTAGTCTGTTCGCATCCGTAATGCTGCCCGGTTCAGCACGTACGAGTAGCGAGCGTTCCACCAGGTGATTGTGCCAATATGCATCACCTGTCTGGTGTAGGCAAACCTTGGATTTGAGCCCACAATCAACTCTTCGCCGGCGTCGCGAGCATCGTGCAAACCAGCTTGGTAGGCCGAAGTCACTAGGGCGTCGTTGATGTACACCAGGAGGCCTTCGTGCAGCTGCCAGCTGATCGACATCACAAACCAGGTGCCATCGGGGATGCGACTAGCTGGCAGTGCGGCTTTCCAGATGTGCCGACTAAGCCGGAATTGGACGATTAATCGGGTCGCATCAGCGCTCACCTCGAGAGTGTCACTAGAAATGATTGGCACATTCGACACCGGGCCTTCGAACTTCAGCGGTAGAACCATTGCAAAGCCTTCGGGGCAATAGTTGAGCGGATCGCCTAGGCACACAATGTTCTCATTGAACACGATGGAGTCCCGGTCTAGGCTCATGCGAAGTCCGGTGCCCATGCCTGGTGGCGCGGTCTCCACTCGAGGGTAGCCTCTGACAACGGCCTGAACACTCGGGCTAGCTGTTCCGCCGACGAAACGATGCCGAGCAATTCCGTCCCAGATGTAGGCGTTTGGTTCAACGACAAGCGTGAGCTTCCGACGAGCGATTAGTTCGTCTCGACTTGCCTCCCAGAGCTGCAGCTCGTCGATGTCGCAGTTGGGCGACGAGCGGCCTCGGACGTTTACAGCGGAGCCAAGGTAAATCGCAGTATCGGCAGACAGACCCGCTTTAGTTGAAAAGTCTGCCGTTGGCACCGCCATCGAGTCGACTAGGGAGCCGTTGATGTAAACCTGATATGTGTATTTGTGGATCAAATAATTATTTGTTAACGAAATGGGTCTGTGTAACTCTCTATTTGAAATTGACATTGTACGTTACGTCATGATAGCGTCAATAATCTACCTAGCAGTCTATAATTCATCTGCATGAGGTAGACAAACTTATAAACGTCTAAAGCAACTATCCAATCTACTGAAGCTCGTGCGACCTACCTGCAATCCTTGCCGCCTCTCCCAGCTAAACTCAATCAGTTGCCAAGCGTTAAACGTCAGACGTTGACCTCGGGAGACCCACACAGATTCGTCAGTTCTAGCTCGAACAATGAGCCTGGCTGACTGGATGACCACCTCGTAGCCCCTGGCGGAGAGAAGGATGCTCTCCCCGCCCGAGACAGATCCACCCAGAGGTCGCAGCCAGAGTCGGACGGTAAGACCCTGGTGACACCACTGCAGATCGGTAAGGCATGAGTGCCCAGCTTGGATCTTCACGAAACTATTGGTGCTGCCAGGTAGTCGCAGAGCTCGGCCGAACACGCCTGGCAATCGCTGGACACCATCCTCAACGCGGATGCCGGCTGGGAAGCTGAAGTGTAGCATGTAGCCGCTCTCGACGTCGTTCTCGAACGATACGCTCACCATGTGTACTGCAACAACGAATTTGGTAAAGTGCTTCAACACTGCTTTAGGCTTATTCGGAAGAATCCAGAACTCCAGGTTTATTCAGAGTCGCTTCACAAATCCGTTTTAACTCGCTACATATTACTTTGAGTCGTATAGTTTTCGAATTTTATTGCGTGTTACGCTAGGGATGCTGCGATGGACGGTTTGTTATTCAGCTTCTGTTCCAACATCAGAAGCTGCCTTAGAAAGTGTAACTCACAGCAATTCGACTACAAATGTAAGAAACAAAATTATTTTATCCGTAAGCGGGCAGATATAAGACTAGAAAATAAGTGTGCCACTGCACTAACTGTTTAACTGCCTACGTACGCATATAGACATTGGAACTAATGACTAAATGGAAATATCGCATAAAATCTATTCGTTTTTGTCAAGCAAGGTAAGAATTCTTTTATTTCAAAAAAACTAACGATTCTCTTTGTAGATAATTGGGGCTAAAGATGATCGGAAAAATATTTTTTGAAACCGCAACTGCGATCAAAATGGGTGTTAACAGACAGACTTGAAGAAACGTGTACTGTAGCCATATAAATTTGTTTTACTATATAAATAGATTTTAACTAATAAGAATTCTAACTTAGGAAAAATGTATAAATTAAAAGACAACTCGAGTAGAGCGCTACGCTTGATTTCCTTAGAACGAGTGGAGCCCTGTGAAGGAACGTACATTTGTCGTATCGCGAAATTGTTTTTCTCGACATAATTGATTTGTATCTTGATTTGTATTTGTATTTGTATTTGTATTAGTATTTGATTAATCGATTTGTCTGTGGCCAAACCCCATTTAGCGTTCTTTAACGACAAATATACGTTCCTCCAGATCATTTCTAAGAAAACGGAGTGTAAAATCATTCTACTGCCGCTGTCAATGCAGGATAATTAAAGCCAAAGTTATTTTCCACTCATAAGGGTCAAATGAAACTATCATTCGACATAACTGACTAACTATAGCATGCAGGTGAGACAGTCAACTAGAAACAAAAGTAAATATAATTATAGCTAATGGATAATAGCAATAGTTGCTTAGCTAAAACAATGTCTACTATATTACACGTAGGTAAGAAGGAAAAGCGTCGTGTGAACTGAAAATGCATTTAGACGTCAGACACTATAACTATAGCTAATGAAAATAAAGGTTGGCATGAGCTGTAAGCTCACTAAATGGCGCAGAACAATACAAAGAGATTAATAATGATTGAGTACCAAGCTGCGGTTGGTCATGTTGCATGCCCAATTCAATTTCTGATGCCTCCGGTCCTGGTCCGTTGGCTACAAAAATTCATTTCGAGGTCGATAATTTTCATCATTGTTTTTTCTTTCTAAACTTTTACTTTGGTACAATGCGATTTCGACTCCTTTAATACGATTATTAAACATTGAATAAGCAGTTTACTGATTTATTGCAACGTAATGGGTAAATAATTGCAACGAGTACCGGATGCTTTGGGTCAAGCTTTTAGAACTTAACAAGGATGCTGGCTTCAAAGGCGCTTGACCTGTCTGTCTACATGGTCTGTCTGTCCAAGGGTGTGTCTATCTATGGGTCTGTCTGCCCAGGGGTCTGTCTGTCTAGGGGTCTGTCTATGGGTCTGTCTATGGTCTGTCAGTCTATGGTCTGTCAGTCTATGGTCTGTCTGTCTATGGTCTGTCTGTCCATGGTCTGTCTGTCCATGGTCTGTCTGTCGATGGTCTGTCTGTCGATGGTCTGTCTGTTTAGGGTCTGTCTGTCCATGGTCTGTCTGTCGATGGTCTGTCTGTCGATGGTCTGTCTGTCGATGGTCTGTCTGTTTAGGGTCTGTCTGTCTAAGGGTCTGTCTGTCTAAGGGTCTGTCTGTCTAAGGGTCTGTCTGTCTAAGGGTCTGAAGAATATGACTTTCTAAAGAGATCTGTCTCAGAAAAATCTAAGTATTAGCTAGACTGGCTTGGTTAATGGTTTCCTCACATCCAGTGTCCCTGCTTGAAGCGAGGATATAGTTGCGCGTAACTCATGATTTGGTGTCACGCATAGCACATATAATGCGGGTTTTTCGCTTGCACATCAGCTGGGAGGTCAGCGGTTATAATGATAAAAATTTAATGACATCGGTGCATCGTTTGACTCTGATTAATAACATTGCAGCGCAAAGCATTATCAGCACTCGAATACTTAGTATCGTTAGAAGTACATAAATGCAAATTAGCCAGTCGCACCCTTTGACCTTGTTAACCAATCTCAAGCCACAAATGATTAGATTATTATAAACATGTATTGGGCAAAAATTACTTCGCCTATGAGTGTTAGAAGTTGCAGAAGTGTCAGGGAAACATTTTTAATAACGTCAGCAAGTTTATACAAAAGTGCAAAATTCGCAACATATACTACTTACCAGCGCCGCCAATACTGCTGGAATTTTTCGCCTCCATTATAGTCATTCCATCGGCTGAAAGCGCTAGCAGAGATAACACCTGAGGTGGCGGGTTGGTCAAAGATTTATAGGACTCAGTGTACCTTCTATTTCTGAGTACATCTTTACATCTTTACTTACAGTACATCTTTAGCATAGTCTAAATATGAAACAAGATTTATCTCCCACCGTCAATTTCTTATCCTCAATGACGGGCTTGGCTGGCGAGACCGGATCCCGGCCGAGGTACCAATCCTTGGGCTGGGACTCCCATGGCAACGCCGCGCTCATCTCGGTGCCCGTCGACTGTCCGACACGGTGGCCGTTCAGCTCGAGTCTCAAGCCGCCAGTCATGGCCGGATGCCAGGCGATCTCGGCCAGGCTCCATTCATTCTCGGCCACAACTCCTCCAGTGACTGTCCATCGATACCAACGACCCTCGGCGTCCTTAGAAACCAGGCTAGCAATGAGACGATTGCTGGAATCCACGCCAACGCTTAGGCCGAGGGTGCCAGCGTACAGCAGCGCGAAGTCCTGATGCCCCAGGCCGGTCTTGAACACCAGTCGGATGTAGAAGCCGCAGCTCGCGCAGGCTCCGTTGGCTAAGCAGCGACTCTGGCCAGCGGCTGACGGCCTCAGCGTCAGGTAGTTGGCGCCCTCCGTCAGGCTGACGCCGGCGATGCCAGAAAAGGTGACTCCGTCGCCGAAGACGTCAAATGAAGCGTTTGATAGAGATGGCGAGGCGAATCGAAGGCTGTAGCGCTCCTGAGGACAGCCGGCTAAAATGGTTTATTTAAGGTGCGAAGTGTCTTGCTTATATAGTAGTATAACAAATTAATAATAATAATAATAGGTGATTACACCTGCCCCCATTGGGCCAGATGTACAACCGACAGCTCAGCCGCAGCTATTGCGCGGCGCATCTGAAGGCTGCGTACGGCTGTTCAGTCCAAGGACTGGGGGGTCGCCACACACCCTCAATTACCCCAGCTAATGCTGGCACCCATTTTACAGCTGGGTGAACTGAAGCAATGCTCAAGGAAAATTTCTTGCTCAAGGACACAAATGGTTTCGATTGGGTCCAGAATCGAACCTCCGACCTTTCAGTCGTGAGTCCTACGCTCTAACTAGTAATAGGCTACAACCATCTTGCTTGTACAAAACACGTACATTCTAAACTCCCTTAAATTTGCAAAGAAGTTAAGCATTTGGTGATTCAAAGGTTTTGGTGATTCAGTAATGTGTTTTGAGGAGAACCATGTACCAGGTATCATTAACTAAGGCGTTTCATAAACTCAAAACTTCACTGCTCGGAAAGTCTTGCTAATCATTTCCGTCAGTTCACAATGTAAACGTGTCTGACTCAATAATTTCAAAATACAATCCGATGCTGGACATTCCTGGAAATATGCCGGTTGCTCTTGGAAGAACAACTCCCCCCTCAACGAGTGAAAGACTTACAAATTTGATCCATAATTAGTGATTTGGCGACAGCAGCGAACAAAACGACACAAGCAAAAATTGGGCCGCAAGGCATGATAAAATTATAGTTATAAGACGTGTTGTTTTGTAATAATCTTTAAGCTGTTATTAATTTTGCCGAGATGCCGCGTATAAATAATTTATACCAAAAGAGTTTTCTGTTCAGCCAGACGCTTATGAAGACTTAGTTCCCGCAGTTGTTATAATAGCTGGAATTTGCAGCTCACATTTTCACACAGACGCATTCTGTGCGAAACTGCGATGCACTGCCTAAATGCAGCACAGAGATTTTTCTTTCTTCGTTCAAACTGCTTCTGTAGCACTCCTCGAGCGTGTAGTTTTGTTATAACCAGCTGTTAGTTGTTGCATATACAGAGGCAATATTAAATTCTATAAGTCACAAAATTTCCAGTTCTCTATTGGCAATGAAATTTTCACTAGATTCAGAGGCTATTAGAGTTCCAGATCCCATGAGATTCTGTGGCTATTAGAGTTCCAGGTCTTATGAGATCCAGTGGCTATTAGAGTTCCAGATCCCAAGAGATCCTGTAGCTATTAGAGTTCCAGATCCCCAGAGATCCTGTAGCTATTAGAGTTCCAGATCCCAAGAGATCCTGTAGCTATTAGAGTTCCAGATCCCCAGAGATCCTATAGCTATTAGAGTTCCAGATCCCAAGAGATCCTGTAGCTATTAGAGTTCCAGATCCCAAGAGATCCTGTAGCTATTAGAGTTCCAGATCCCCAGAGATCCTGTAGCTATTAGAGTTCCAGATCCCAAGAGATCCTGTAGCTATTAGAGTTCCAGATCCCAAGAGATCCTGTAGCTATTAGAGTTCCAGATCCCCAGAGATCCTGTAGCTATTAGAGTTCCAGATCCCAAGAGATTCTGTGGCTATTAGAGTTCCAGATCCCCAGAGATCCTGTAGCTATTAGAGTTCCAGATCCCAAGAGATTCTGTGGCTATTAGAGTTCCAGATCCCAAGAGATCCTGTAGCTATTAGAGTTCCAGATCCCCAGAGATCCTGTAGCTATTAGAGTTCCAGATCCCATGAAATCCTGATGAAATCCCATGAAATCATCAGTGCCAGTGCTATTGATTGGCATTCCATATCAGACGGAAAGGATGATTCAGGATAACAATTGAAGCTCAAGATTAAAACACGTAAGATTATGCTTCAAGAAATTTTTTTGAAAAAGAATGTTGGACAAAATCGACGACCATTCGTCGTGAAGCCAGTTTGCCAAGCGGATACAATGAGTCATCATTGGAGGGGATCTAAGGTACGCGTAAAGATATTCGCTTGTCAGTTGCAGGGGGATCCCTATTCACCACTTTCCACCCAGCGCTCGCGTCCACTCCGCTCCAACACTAATCCCCACTCATGCAACCCAGCCGAGGTCATAAACGTTCACAACCTCGCACTGATAAGGGCCCAACCAATTCCTAAATAGCAGCAACTGTTATCAGCAACGGGGGGAGAAATTCCCACTAAACTGATCTTCTTGGCCCTATGCCCTGATGAAAGCTGGATAGAATAATATTGAAATTTCCCTCAGTGACGACTGGACGTTGCCATAACTTGTAGAGTCGTAGATTCCAGAGTTGTTGCTAGTTGTCATAAACTAGGAGGCTATTATCTCAATTTTACTTTTATTAGAGCTTCTAGACAGAAATGCTTTAATGGTGCAGCTATCTGATAGTATCAACTATACTACATATAAGCAAAACTCACCTGTTGCTTTTGGACAGGAGCAGACATTGTCGCCGTCAGTGGCTCGGCACTCGCAGCCGACCGGGCAGTTATTGGACCTGCCAACGCAGTTGTCAAAATAGGGCCAGTTGGCTCCTCCGACCAGCCGTTCGGGTGTGGCGTTGCAGCCAGAAGTTACGAAGGTGTTTCTAACCACAGTGCCAGTGTCATTTTTGCCTAGCAGCCAGGTGACTCTCAGCGGGCCGATTAGGAGAGGAGGAGTCGTTGATGGAGCCCGAGCGCTCGGCACTCCGTCCACCAGCAGCAGCCAGACGGTGTCGCTGCCATCCGAGTTGGTGGACAGCCGCACAGTCAGATTGACCCAGCGATGGCGCGGCAGTCTTCCAGTTGATGCGGCTATTTCAGCCTCCTCGTCCAGCGATGCCGACGACTTTAGGCCGAGCTTCGCGTCGCCGCTGGTTGTCAGGAGCAACTGGGCGGACTCTTCGTCAGACAGACCTAGCATGCTGCGCCTCGAACCGGCCGCTGAGTCACCTTTAAACAGAACCTCTAGATCGAGCTGCCAGGGACTGGTGCAGCTAGTTGACAAGGCGTACGTTGGAACAAGCAGACTCTGCACCATCAGCGTCAGCACCATCAGAGACGATGCTAACGGCGTCGCTGTTCTAGGACCTAAAAATCGCATGACAACGAGACCTCGTTCGAATCTCGTAGACTTGAGTACCAACTCTGAGTCTTTAGCTTTGAGTGCGATGTACCAAAGAAATCGTATTTCTTTTTCAAATTCCAAATACTCCTTGCGAACAGTACGAACACGGAAGCAAAAATTCTATGGGACGTGACTTTTAAATCGTTTACCCCCGTCTCCCTTCGCAGCGATTCATCTCTAGACCTCTTCCGTCTCTTTCCTTTCCCCCTTCTGCGACGTCCTTCGCCGCATCCCATAAGCTGCTGCAAGTTTAACTCCCTAGACCCAAGTGTACATTCTAGCGAGCAAATTACATGCATTTTCTTCGATTGTGCAGGCGCAATGGATCACCATGGCGGTAACCTTGGCCCTTCAGCCCACGTAGATGCAGCATAGAAGGCATCCGCTGGCCATTCTAGGAAATATATTCTAACCCCCATGACTTTGCGCACATTTTTGACGGAACACAGACAGAAAGAGAGAGAGAGAGAGAGAGAGAGAGAGAGAGAGAGAGAGAGAGAGAGAGAGAGGGGAGCTGCATCAGGAATGAAGAAGCGAAAAATCGATTGTTAGTGCGTTCCCTATTCGGGTCAACCCCGTGCGCAGAAACTACCGAGTGTTCCTTCTGATGAAGGAAGGAATCTCCACTCTTCTATTCGTTGGTAAACGCTTCAGGCCGTATTTGCAATACGCTTTTCAAAGCTATATATGGGTTAGCTCGTATCTTCCCATCGCTAAACAACTGACTGTGTGCCAGCACTGCACCAACGCCGCGATATTGGGTTGCCCACTGACAAGGCTTCAAGGAAAAAGCGCGCAGTGTGCAGCCATCTTGCCATTTGCAGTAGTCGCCCCCCATTCACTTCACGGTGTGCTGTCGATGGAAAAGGCCCAAAGCCGCACAAAATGCTTTGGAGTGGTTGGAGGACGGGCTTATGCACAACAGCTGCTCCTACAATATTAGCTGCAGCATGCACTGCATGTAGATAGATGTGCATGAACCAAAAATGGCGATGCAACAGTTTATGTTAGTATCGGTATCAGTTGCGGATGTGTCTTGGAAGAAGGCTACGACGATCAGGCCTCGCGTTCATATCACCATGCGGCAGCTTATGCTTGTCCCAGTCAGGTACATGTTGCATCGATTTTTCAGTTTTTTACATTCGTTTTCTTTTTTGCCGGCCGCGGCAAGAATCCAAAGCTAGTACACGCTCGTAAAAAACGAATAAAAATAAAGTACATACTGCGTCTGCGTCGAAACACTTGATGGCTTCGTAAGGCAATGTACATGTATATATACTTCTATCGCAGTGTACATGTAATAGTAGCATCACTATTTAGGAACTTCACTTTAATCTACATGCAAATGCACTGTATACCATAAAACCCTTGGCCTGCTGAAGCAATTCTACATGTACATGCATGGTTGTTTACATGTATGCGTTCGATTATCTACATATTCAAATATATGACTGTATTTTGCCCTTGGAGCAAAAAAAGTACACACAGCTTAAACTTGACTAACCGTCAAAAATACATGTATCTTTAGAAATTTCTCTGCCAAATATCCCATTAATTGATTGTTGCTTAATTTGTTACGCTGGGACAGCTTGTTGTGTACACATGTACGCGCAATTTGCATATGTACATCGATCCTGATACTAGGGACGGCTGAAACAGGTTTAAATTGTGTCTGTGTATAATAGCTATAACTCTTACTTAGTCCATGTATTCGGTGCGTTTTTTAACTTTTCTTCCTATCAATTCTATATCGAATTCTGCCATCATTCATATTAACAAAAAGGGTTATAGGGGTCAGGAACCTTGCTATCTGGACCAGTTATTACTTGGATTAAAGTAGGCTACGCGTAGGAAGATCAAGAGCATAAAAAGGAATGACTAATTGAGAAGAGGAATATTATTCTGCTGCATATACTTAACATTTTTGGCCGTAAAAAGCAAATTCCAATGGGATAAATATTGTTTAGTAATCCAAGTATTAAAGTATGCCAAAGTTAAAATGATACTCCATTGTACAATATGGTTAGTCACCCAAAAGCTAGTAAATACCGCGAGAGTCAAAATTGCAAGCCGTTTTGAGCGTGCGTGCGCACGCTTGCAAGAAAATAAAGCGGGCTGCGATAGCATCGATGACATCATAACTAACAATAGTATTTGACTATTTTCTATAACAAAGTTTACTGAAATACAGTTAAATTTGTCCAAAGTAACTTTAAATCTACTATATCCGTTAATTATTTATAAGTCTAGTACAAAATTGTTTTAACGTTACTAGCAGCTTCATAGAAAATAGACACATATTTAATTTAAGACGGAGATTGTGTTTTATAAATTTTATCCTAAACAAATTTGGCATGAGTTATTTATTACACAATTGTCAATTTCTGAGTTAGATTGGATATTCATGTCAATCTATTGAACATTTTCAACAATAACGGCATACACCTATAACCCTATTTTTTCTCAAAAAGCTGCCTAACTCACTAACTATGTACAAGCTGTTTTGCTTTAATTGTCTTCGTCTACTCAATCAGTCTAACAGTAAGCAAGTTACTTAGTTAGTAGGGGTAGTTACTACTGATGGTGCAATGTTGCATAAGCAGAAGCTACGCATTACCTATGCATGTTAAGCCTATACAATGCTTTAAATTGGAAAAAAACTTAAAATGTAGTAGTAGTAGTAGTAGTAGTAAATTTGGCTCAGCCTAAGGAGCCTGTTATGCCAGTATGATTCGATTTATTTAGTATTTATTCAAAGGGTTAAATTTTACACGATCGCTGAAAACGAGTACTACACGATATTTGTATTAAGTAGGAAGGTATTTGAAAGGGCGTCAAGAATTTTTTACGGTTTTTTAGGGAAAAATAGAAAATCGATGTATATATATGACCTAATGCAAAACGATTCTTCTAAAATGCGATTCAGAAAAGGTAGTTAAATATTATTTTGTCAATATAACAAATATCTAGTATAATTAAGGATTGTTCTCAATAATAGGCAATTTTTGTAAAAAGATATAGTATTTTTGAAAGCGCATGATATTTCAAAGCGTGAAAAACGAGCATAAACACACTTCGAATGAACTTAACGTCTAATGATTAACGACGAATTAAATAGGAGATTAAAAAAGACACTAAATGAAGAAACAACTGAAAAGCGGATTTATTGCTCTGCTGATATATCTGTTTCAGTTTGCATAACTGTTTTAGCTGATAGCTAAATGTATATAAACTGTATTTTAATGCAAATTAGAGGAATAAATTTGGCTTCCAGTTAATTCGGCGACAACCGATTCGGCGACAAGTCAGTTCGGCGACAGCCAATTCGGCGAATGTTGAAGGTTAAAGAAAGCTATATATATACAACACTCGTTGAAATTTAAAATATTTCATTCAAGGACTTCTAGACTAGGCCTAATCAAGGACTTAGTCTAGAAGTCCTTGATTTCATTATATAGTCATTATAGCCCTTGCCATTCAAGTAAGGTGTGATGGCATACAGTGTAGTTGTGTTGTGTGAGAGGGGTTGAGGGGAAGTGGGGTAGGAATGTTCTTTTGTCTCAATGTGTCACCCAGTGCTTGCTTGTTTGTTCCTTACTTTTCCCTTTGCCCCTTTTGCTTTGTGTACAGTGTATGAGACCCTTGAGGGTCTTTGTTGCTTGCTAAATATATAGAAGCAACGGGCTCTTTCAGAGCCTTTATCTTTCTTCCACAGTAGACACAATCTATAAAATAAGGTAATGTTTTAATCATGCCAAATAACACGTTTTCAAAGAGGTGCATGTATACGCCCCCTTAGGAGTCTCGGACTTATCCAGACCAGGTACCTATGGATCCAGAAAATTTTTAATAGGGGGCGCAGATTACTAAAGGTAGTTATAAGTGTTTATTATGTACATGTATATGTACATGTACTAGTCTGACGCTGCCGCCGGAGACGCCGCTGCCGGCAGAGGAGAGTTTCAGCGTAGCCCCAGTCAACGCAGCCGACGTTGTCAAGCTCGCCCAGCAGTCACCGGGCGGGAAAGCGCTGGGTCCGGACGAGGTGCCCATCGAGGCGCTGCGCATCCCCTGTGTGGCCGCTGAGGTCGCCAGAGTGATGAACCGCGTGCTCTTCGGTGAGGCGGCGCCCAACAAATGGACCACGGCGCACATCGTCGCTGTTCCAAAGAAGCCGGGCACCACTAGGCTTGAAGACCATCGAGGCATCTGCCTTCAGTCCTGTGCAGCGAAGCTGTTCAACCGGATGCTGCTTTCGCGGTTGCAGCCCGTGCTGGATCCGTACCTGCGCCCAGAGCAGAACGGGTTCCGGCCCCATCGCGGCACAGTGGCGCAGATCCTGGCTCTTCGCCGAGTCATCGAGGAGGCGCGGATTCGTCAGTCGATACTGATTTTAATCTTTATTGATTTCAAGAAGGCATTCGACTCGGTTGTCAGAGCCGTGCTTCCAATGGTGCTCCGCGCGTACAACGTGCCTGAGCAGCTGATCTCCGCCGTCATGGCGATGTACCGTGATACGACAGCTGCTGTGACAACACCGGACGGCCTATCGGACTCCTTTGAGACATCCTCCGGAGTGCTTCAGGGAGATACGCTGGCGCCGTTTCTGTTCGTCCTGGTGCTTGACTGGGTGCTGCGGACTGCTCTTCCTACCGACGACGACGGTTTTCTGCTGCAGCGACGCGTGGGTCGACGTCAACCGGAGAAGCGGCTCAGCGTGCTTGGCTACGCCGACGACCTCGCCCTGCTGTCCTCGACCGTCGAGGGCGCCCAACGGCAGCTGGACAGGCTGGTTGCCGTTGCGGCGAGTGTCGGCCTGGTGGTCAACACGCAGAAGACCGTTGTGCTCTGCGTGCCGGACGACATCGAGGCTGCAATATTTTGCCGAGGCGCTGACGGGCAGGCGACCGAACTCCCGCGATGTCAGCAGTTCGTCTACCTCGGCGGTCTGGTTCCAGACGCTCGCGAGGACCTGCGACGCCGCCGCGGGCTTGCCTGGGCTGCCTTTCGTTCTGTGAGGGCAGTCCTGCAGTCCGAGGCCCTACCGGACCGCCAGAGGGCGGCGCTGTTCCAGGCGGTAATCGAGACCGTCCTGCTGTACAACGCCGAGACCTGGACGCTGACGGACTCACTCGAACAGCAAGTCGATGCGGCGCACGCTGGTCTGCTGCGCGCCGCCTTCAACATCGGCGTCGAGCGAGTCACCAACGCGGCACTCTATCGCCGCGCTGGCCTGCCACGTCCAAGTGATCTACTGCGCCGTCGGCGACTCCAGCTCGCAGGCCATCTCATCCGCGCCGAGTCGTACTGCCCACAGCCGGTGCAGGAGGTGCTGCTGCTCACGCTGCAGGCACCCTACCGGCGAGGTCAAGCGCGAACTCGGCGTTATGTCGACTGTCTGCTGGCTGACGCCGGCGCCCCGGACACTGCCGGTGGCGCGGCCTTTGTTCGCGCCCAAGCCATGAAGCGCGCCCTGTGACGCTGACTTTTACCATCATGACAGCGTATTTTGTTGTTGTTGTTGTTATGTATATGTACACAATATTGTGTATTTTGCATATAAAAAAATAAATAAAATTAGACTCAATGCCCTGTGTACTTTCCCCCCCCCCCCTAAATCTACCACTGGTCCGGACGGCGTAGGGACAACCGTGTCAAAGGCAGTAGACCATATAAGTTAACATAGTTTACATGATTAGAGAAGTACACATGCATATTTAATGCACAATCATTACAAAATACACAATTCAACCAAGATTTTCAATGTTTAGTCTGTTCAACAATTGTTCTTAGGGTCTCAACATTTGTTTTACTATAAGCATGTGTGACACACCGGGAAAAGCATAGTATATGTATATGTGTGGGATGTGAGGCTTACCACTTTGGCTTATTTTGAAATTGGAGTAAACATGCAAACTCAACGCAATGGATGACAACTTAACCACCCCTTTGTTTTAACCACCCCCTGGTCATATGTTGCCGAACTGACTGTCGCTGAATTGACTTGTCGCTGAATTGCCTGTTGCCAAGTCAACCTTTCTGGTGTATACATGCGCAACCCCCCTGATTTACACTGGCCATGCGACTTACTTTTTTTTACCAAAAATGCGACTTACCTGTGAAAGAAACCCTAGAGCAACATTAACGCAATTTTGGGTAAATGGCAGGTGTAACTATGACTCTCTTATAAGGGCTAAATGCCTCGTCATCTAATTAGTACTACGCCTATATTCTTTGGGGTGGGCATTTTTGTGACTTACCCCTGGTCCACCATAATTTACAGTGGCCAGATCGGCCAGGTTGGCCAGCAGTTGCGCATGTATGTTTCTAGTTGATGTCAATATCCCTAAAACAAACTTTAAAAAGCTGTTTATAACTTATACTATCAATGTTATTCCTAGACTCAATCACTTGCAATGGCTTTGTTTTCATTCAAATTGAATTAAACTTAAACCTAAACTTTGAGAAAACCTTCATGTTTATAATAAAATGAATAATTGTTGTAAAAGTTACTATAATTTAATTTTTTTACTATAATTTTGTTGTCAATATTAGGCCTATTTCTATACTGAATATGCCAAATATACCAAGTATGCTAGAAAAAAGCCTATTTGTACCAGAAAATTCAATGAAATCTATTGCCTTCCTAGTTATATCATTTATAAACTATACTATATATTTTGATTTAGAATCATTTTAAATCAAGTTGATTAAAGAAGTTATGATATAGTCAATTTCTTAGTTAGTCATAGAACTTAGTTAAAAATATACAATGAAAAAAAGGCTATAAAAGTAACTATTAATATTTATGACTCAATTTGTTTTAGGTGCAAAGTAGTCTAGGAAAAGTCTAGGATAAAATGGTTTAAGGTAAACAACTAATTACTTTTGTTTTATAATATGATGCATTTACTAGGCTAGAGGCTTATGAACATTGCATAAAAGAAGGGTAGTAAAACAAATGCTTTTGTTTTAGCTTAGCTTTTATCTAAGAACTAAAGCTATAATGTCTATCTATTATAAAGTCTAATGAATATATTATTTTTTCTATTGATCAACTATATAATTTGATGGCGACTGTAGGCCAGCAGTAGTGCAGCTGATCTGGTGTGCCAGCAACCCAGGCTCGATTCCAAGTGCAGTCACATTAATTTGGGGCTGAATTGGAATCTTGGCTTGGCTCTGCTTGTGCAATTATAACGGCCTTGAGAGCCAACCCCCTAAGGTGCAATGAAGTGTACATGCCTAATGATAATATAAAGTTAGGGCCACTATACACTCCTGTGTGGGTGTGTGCCTGCGTATCCGTGCGCTTGTATGCCTGCTCAGAGGAGTTGGCGGAATGGTCAGTAATGCCTCTCGCTGGTTGTGTGCCTATGTCTCTTAAAGTGTGCCAGGGTGCACACAACCCCCCTGCCTCTAATAAAAAAATGTCTGTATTTGGTGCAGAAGTTAACATTTTCTATGTCACATAACATTTCTGAGCTACAATTTTAGACCCCAAGTTGTGTGTGAGCAGGTTTTCTACACTTTTTCCAACCGGGATCAACTATACAATTCTGATAATGATTAGGATAGTATTGAAGTTTTAAAGTGACAGATAAAAATTGGCATGCCAACCTATCAATGGCAATAAATCTATCCTTAATTTTATACTATAATATATATTATAATGAAAAACTTCACTTAGTATTATTTTGTATTTATTAGACCTATATTTTGTGAGATTTTAAGATTTAGTTATAGGGCTTATTTAGAGATATCTATCAAATAGGGATAATTAACTTCAAATTAATAGTTATTGCTACTTTTTGACTTTATAGCCTTGGCTAAACAAAAATATCAATAAAAAAGTAGGCCTTTATAAGGTAAAAATTACTGTTTGAAGCTACAAATTATTGATATATTGAAATACATTTATTTGATACTATTTTCCATTTCTACCATTTCAAACTCAAGACAAGGGGTCGTACTATAAAGTTGCCGTAGTGTAAGTTTGATTGTATGTTGGAACTTTTACATGGTAGAGATAGGAGCTAAGAATGATCTTATCTTACAATGGCTTTATAGAATGGGCCCAAGATATTTATAGAGAAAAGATAAGACTTGATTGATCCTTGCAAATAAACTCAATATTTTATTTGTTTAGGCCTTAGCTAATACAAATGCAAAATAATCTATAATAAATACCAATTTAATCAATAAGTTATTTATGCAATTATTGATATTTAAGAAATTGAAATTTGAAACAAGACAAGATCTAAGTAGACCTGTAGTATTAATCTATTTAGAGTATAGAAATATATACAAGTAAGAAGGTTTCTATATCTAATTATGTTAGGCCTCATATGGCCGGGTGAATCCCTAGGTTGCACCCAAGCATGTTAGGCCTATGCCTAAAAGTACTTATAATAAGTAATTAAAAAAACAAATCAAAAGAGAGCCTTATGATGAGGCTAATAGGAAATAAGCGTTAAATTGCATGCCAAGCAAAGCTATGTTGTCACGAAATGTTGATTGATTGATTGTCATTGATCTATGAATCTATTTTTTAAAGAAACTTCATTTTACTTTACATTAATTCACATTCCAATGCTTATTATTGCATGCCAATCAGTTGCTATGGTGAAGGCTATGTTTGAGTTTTTGTCCTCGCTGGACTTGACAGTAATTAACAAGATTTACAGCAATTCTTACACAGTTACAAGTTTGTTCAGGTATGGCAATTGTATTCATTTTTGTGAAAAAAATTGCAGTTTATAAAATATTGTTTATTAATTGGCATTTTTAGTGAGCTGCCAACGCTAGGCAAGCACCTGCTTGTCCGACTGCTTTTTATTCCATCTGTAATACCCAAGAAAGTGGTATTGGCCTGGTTTACTAAAGAGGCCCAAGAGTCTGAACTGCTGGAGGCTTTAAAAGTGCTTGAACGGCTTAGAATATTGGAATCAGTTGACGCTGCTGGTGGGATGGCCAGTTATCGGATAAAACCAGAATTTCAGGTCAGTTCTACTAAAGCTTACTTAGTTGCTTACTTACCAATTTTATAAAATTTAATGAATCGTCACAGGGATCTTTGTAGCTGGCGCCTCATCTGTAGCTGGCGCCTCATCTGAAGCTGGCGCCTCATCTGTAGCTGGCGCCTCTTCTGTAGCTGGCGCCTCATCTGTAACTGGCGCCTTATCTGTAACTAGCACCTCCTTTCTGTAGCTGGCGCCTCCTTTCTGTAGCTGGCGCCTCCTTTCTGTAGCTGGCGCCTCATCTGTAGCTGGCGAGCTGGCGCCTCATCTGTAGCTGGCGCCTCATCTGTAGCTGGCGCCTCCTTTCTGTAGCTGGCGCCTCATCTGTAATTGGCGCCTCCTTTCTGTAGCTGGCGCCTCATCTGTAACTGGCGCCTCATCTGTAGCTGGCGCCTCATCTGTAGCTGGCGCCTCATCTGTAGCTGGCGCCTCCTTTCTGTAGCTGGCGCCTCATCTGTAATTGGCGCCTCCTTTCTGTAGCTGGCGCCTCCTTTCTGTAGCTGGCGCCTCCTTTCTGTAGCTGGCGCCTCATCTGTAGCTGGCGAGCTGGCGCCTCATCTGTAGCTGGCGCCTCATCTGTAGCTGGCGCCTCCTTTCTGTAGCTGGCGCCTCATCTGTAATTGGCGCCTCCTTTCTGTAGCTGGCGCCTCATCTGTAGCTGGCGCCTCATCTGTAGCTGGCGCCTCATCTGTAGCTGGCGCCTCATCTGTAGCTGGCGCCTCATCTGTAATTGGCGCCTCCTT
Organism: Macrostomum lignano; assembly: GCA_002269645.1. Taxonomy (NCBI): domain Eukaryota; kingdom Metazoa; phylum Platyhelminthes; family Macrostomidae; genus Macrostomum; species Macrostomum lignano. Next base: position 384,054 of record NIVC01000023.1, read on the forward strand.
TCTGTAGCTGGCGCCTCCTTTCTGTAGCTGGCGCCTCATCTGTAACTGGCGCCTCATCTGTAGCTGGCGCCTCATCTGTAGCTGGCGCCTCATCTGTAGATGGCGCCTCTTCTGTAGCTGGCGCCTCATCTGTAGCTGGCGCCTCATCTGTAGCTGGCGCCTCCTTTCTGTAGCTGGCGCCTCATCTGTAACTGGCGCCTGCTTTCTGTAGCTGGCGCCTCCTTTCTGTAGCTGGCGCCTCTTCTGTAGCTGCCGCCTCCTCCGCCACCCCCTCTGTAGCTACCGCCCCCTCCGCCACCCCCTTTGTAGCTGCCGCCCCCTCCGCCACCCCCTCTGTAGCTACCGCCCCCTCCGCCACCCCCTCTGTAGCTGCCGCCTCCTCCGCCACCCCCTTTGTAGCTGGCACCCCCTCCGCCACCCTCTCTGTAACTGCCGCCCCCTCTCTGTAGCTGGCGCCTTATCTGTAGCAACATCTGTAGCATCTGTAGTTACTTTCTAATAAATGAATTATACGCCTCCGCCTGACAAAAAACAGGCTGTACTTTCTAAACAAATTCTCTCCAACTACCCCAGGAGAGCCTCCGTCGCGGACTGCAAGGCGGCGGCCAGGCCTGGTACGAAACCGGCTCAGTAGATTCGGCTGGCAGTGACAAAGGAGGTCGCAGCATCGAACAGTTGGACCAGTTCGCCAAAGAGCACTGGGACTCTCTGCTGCAGTTCATGGTGAACTCGCGCGAACTGGAACGGGGCAAAGTTAGCAAAGCTGTTGAACAGCTCCTAGTGGACTCCGGACTGTGCGTGCCCGGCGGTGGCGGCGGCGGCGGAGGTCGCGGCAGCGGCAGCGATGAAGATGACGACGAGGATGACGACGGCGAGGGCGGCGGCGGCGGCGGCGGCTTCACAGTTGGCGAAAGCGGCTTCCGGTTCCTGCTTTTGGATCAGGCCACTCAGGTGGGTGTCTGTCTGTGTGCCTGTCTGCCTGCCTGCCTGCCTGCCTGTCTGTCTGTCTGTCTGTCTGTCTGTCTGTCTGTCTGCCTGCCTGTCTGTCTGTCTGTCTGTCTGTCTGTTTCCCTCTATATCAGTCTGACATCTGCCTTATTTGTATGCTAATGCAGCTTTATGCCCTACCTGTCAATACCAGTGGCTTTCCTCGTCAGATAACCAGACGCTTCGAATGCGACTCGAACCCACCCCCTACCCTCGCTCGAACCGCAGGTGCAAACCATAGTAGTACATTATCTACGCGCAGTGCAAAAAGGCTCGGGCAAGATGGCCGGCATCGACCTGTCCGAGGCTATCAACCTGTTGTTCCAGCTGAGCTCGGCCACCCTGGGCCGCAGCTATCCCACAGCCTGTCTGCCCAGTCCCAGCCAGCAGTCCTGCCTGCGGCACTGCCGCGCTCTCGGCCTGGTGTATTGGCGCAAACGCTATCCAGGCAGATTCTACCCGACTAGGCTGGCTACCAGAGCCACTTCCGGTCGGCTGGGACTGGCCGATTCTACCGGAAGTGCCGACGGTAGCGGCGGTGGTGACGGAGGCTATCTAATTGTTGAGACAAACTTCCGAGTGTACGCATTTACTAATTCTCCGCTTCAGGTGTGTATAGGATTTGTGTAATGTTTTTCTAATATTAATAAACCAGTGCCATTGTTATGGACAACAAAAAACAGATTGACGCTTAACTATCTGAGGATCTAGTGAATTATCTAGCTAATGATCTAGTAAATGATTTAGTGAATTATCTAGCTGATGATCTAGTGAATTATCTAGTTAATGATGTAGTGAATTATCTAGCTATTGATCTAGTGAATTATCTAGCTAATGATCCAGTGAATGATCTAGCTCATGATCTAGCTCATGATCCAGCTGATGATCCAGTGAATTATCTAGTTAATGATCTAGTAAATGATTTAGTGAATTATCTAGTTAATGATCTAGTGAATTATCTAGCTATTGATCCAGTGAATGATCTAGCTCATGATCTAGCTCATGATCCAGCTGATGATCCAGTGAATTATCTAGTTAATGATCTAGTAAATGATTAAGTGAATTATCGAGCTAATGATCTAGCTAATGATCCAGCTATTGATCTAGTGAATTATCTAGCTAATGATCCAGTGAATGATCTAGCTCATGATCTAGCTCATGATCCAGCTGATGATCCAGTGAATTATCTAGTTAATGATCTAGTAAATGATTAAGTGAATTATCGAGCTAATGATCTAGCTAATGATCCAGCTGATGATCTAGTGAATTATCTAGCTAATGATCCAGCTGATGATTTAGCTAATTATCTAGCTAATGATCCAGCTAATGATCCAGTGAATTATCTAGCTAATGATCTAGTGAATTATCTAGCTAATGATCTAGTGAATGATCTAGCTAATGATCCAGCTAATGATCCAGCTAATGGTCTAGCTAATGATATAGCTAATGATCTAGTGAAGGATCTAGTAAATGATCTAACTAATGATCTAGATAATGATTTAGTGAATTATCTAGCTAATGATCTAGTGAATGATCTAGCTAATGATCCAGCTAATGGTCTAGCTTATGATATAGCTAAAGATCCAGTTAATGATCTAGCTAATGATCTAGGGAATTATCTAGCTAATGATCTAGTGAATGATCTAGCTAATGATCTAGCTAATGATCCAGCTAATGATCTAGCTAATGATCCAGCTAATGGTCTAGCTAATGATCTAGCTAATGGTCTAGCTAAGGATCCAGCTTGAAAGTCGAAATCCACTTGTTGACATGTCTGCAAAATTTGTCAAAGTTGCAGTTATTTAATTATTTAATTTTACGAGTACAATACGACGTAAAATGCCTCTGTCACTGCAGGTAGCTCTGGTTGCCCTATTCACCCAGCCGCTGTACCGATTTCCCAATCTATTCTGCGGCCACATCACCCGCCAGAGCGTGGCTGACGCCCTGTCTCACGGCATCACGGCCAGGCAATTGCTGTCTTTTATGACCGCCAGCGCGCACCCACAGCTGCGGCAGAGACAGCTGCCAACCGTGCTACCGCCCACAGTGTGCGACCAGATGTTGCTATGGGAACGCGAGCGCAATCGGTTCACTTTCACTGACAGCGTTCTGTACGAAAAGTTTGCTAATAAACGCGATTATCAAGCGGTGAAGTCGTACGCGTCCGATTGCGGCGTGCTGTTGCATAGCGTTGATGATCGAATGATTCTGGTGGTTACCAATGCCGGCCACGACGATATCTGCCGATTCTATAAGCGCTACAAGCAGGAGTCCGCCAGGGGGAACTGAAGCTTTGCCTTACTCTCTTTGTTTGGGATTTCTTCGAATCAGGAATGATTCCCGAAGAGTCTGGGATTGTTTTAGAAAATTTTAGAAAAATCGTTATGGATTTCCGACACGTTTTTAAACGGGATTCCCACGAATCCTAAGGGATTCCACAGAGTTCCCAATTATCCTAATAGATTGCCCTAAATCCTAAGGGATTCCCCAGAATTCCCAATTATCCTAATGGATTCCCCGAATCTTAAGAGATTATTCAGAATCCTAAGAAATTCCCTAGAATCCTAAAGGATTCCCCAGAATTCTAAGGGATTCCCTTGCTTGAATCCTAATAGATTGACACGAGTCCTAAGAGATTCCCTTGAATTTTAAGGGATTCCCCAGAATCCAAATTTTTCAAGGCATTCTCCCAAATTTTAAGATTTTCCCCTCGAGTCCTAAGGAATTCCCCCCGAATTTTAAGGGATTCCCCCCGAATCCTAAGGGATTCTCCCCGAATCCTAGGAGATTCTCCCCGAATCCTAGGAGATTCTTCCCGAATCCTAAGGGATTCCCCCGAATCCTAAGGGATTCCCCCCGAATCCTAAGGGATTCCCCCGAATCCTAAGGGATTCCCCCCGAATCCTAAGGGATTCCCCCGAATCCTAAGGGATTCCCCCGAATCCTAAGGGATTCCCCCCGAATCCTAAGGGATTCCCCCGAATCCTAAGGGATTCCCCCGAATCCTAAGGGATTCCCCCGAATCCTAAGGGATTCCCCCGAATCCTAAGGGATTCCCCCCGAATCCTAAGGGATTCCCCCCGAATCCTAAGGGATTCCCCCCGAATCCTAAGGGATTCCCCGAATCCTAAGGGATTCCCCCGAATCCTAAGGGTCTCCCCAAAAAAAAGGAGTTAAATGTTTTTTCGTTTCCTGCGTCTAACTAATTAAATGCATTCAATAGATGAAAAAATTCAAGCATTTATTCAAAACACTATTAGATTTCATGGTAAAATACGAGTCCTGTATAATCTTTCAATCAACAAACGAAAGCATTTTAACATTTGTAAAAAAACGGATAATATTACACAATTTATTATCAGTAATACTGTACCAATAAATGTATTACTGCTTATAATACTATAACTGTTATTATAAAAATATATCATAAGTAGAGATCTTCGTCTGCATAATTTTATGACTATTATACTTTTTTATAAAACCAATTATATTAGTTGAGGAATTTTTTTTCCAAGTAGTACTGTTTCCGAAAGTATAGTCTAAAAATAGTAATATCCTTAAATGGCAGTAGATATTTAGCGAGCGGCTGAGTTGCATATTTGAAGTTTTTCTATTCTTTATTAAGTCTTTTAGTGTGTGCGTTTGTGGTGGGTGTGCAGTTTTTTTGGCACTGGGCCAACAACACTAGATTGCATTAGAGTTTGCTTGTTGAGTGGACCAGTCGTTCTCACGCACTTTCTCTCTGTGTGTATGTGTTATTCTCTCTCTAAAGGCCCTTTTTTCTCTCCTCTGGGTCATTAGGTATTACTCTGCTTTTGTATCATGCAAGCTCTTATTTGCACTCTTCTTTATCTGTTTAGCATTTGTACTCCAGATTGGTTGAGTTTAGTAATCGATATTGGAGCAATTAGTACTTGTTAGTCTTAGTGAGGGTAGGGTGTCTTATTCTGGATTTTTGCTCTTGTGTAATGACGTTTCTTTTACTGTAGTTGTGTAATATCAGTTTGTTAATGATTGTAGAATATCAGATTACTGTAGTTGTGTAATATCAGATTACTGTAGTTGTGTAATATCAGGTTACTGTAGTTGTGTAATATCACATTACTGTAGTTGTGTAATATCAGTTTGTTAATGATTGTAGAATATCAGATTACTGTAGTTGTGTAATATCAGGTTACTGTAGTTGTGTAATATCAGGTTACTGTAGTTGTGTAATATCAGATTACTGTAGTTGTGTAATATCAGGTTACTGTAGTTGTGTAATATCACATTACTGTAGTTGTGTAATATCAGATTACTGTAGTTGTGTAATATCACATTACTGTAGTTGTGTAATATCACATTACTGTAGTTGTGTAATATCAGATTACTGTAGTTGTGTAATATCACATTACTGTAGTTGTGTAATATCAGATTACTGTAGTTGTGTAATATCACATTACTGTAGTTGTGTAATATCAGATTACTGTAGTTGTGTAATATCACATTACTGTAGTTGTGTAATATCAGATTACTGTAGTTGTGTAATATCACATTACTGTAGTTGTGTAATATCAGATTACTGTAGTTGTGTAATATCACATTACTGTAGTTGTGTAATATCACATTACTGTAGTTGTGTAATATCACATTACTGTAGTTGTGTAATATCAGATTACTGTAGTTGTGTAATATCACATTACTGTAGTTGTGTAATATCAGATTACTGTAGTTGTGTAATATCACATTACTGTAGTTGTGTAATATCACATTACTGTAGTTGTGTAATATCACATTACTGTAGTTGTGTAATATCACATTACTGTAGTTGTGTAATATCACATTACTGTAGTTGTGTAATATCAGGTTACTGTAGTTGTGTAATATCAGGGCAGAACTGCCATCAGCTCTGGATGCAGATGCACCAGGGTAACTGCATCTCCACCTCCATCTGTTTCAGCTTCCGCAATAAAACAAAGCATGAAAACTCGCAGAAAGAAGCAGCACCAGACTCCAATCGAATCGTCAAGCTCTTCATCATCGGCCTCGTCAGAATCATCGGATTTAGAATCGTTCACCTGCCCAGTCTGCCTGTCGGTGATGGTGAAGCCGGTGCTGTTGCCATGCCAACACGAGCTGTGTCTGGGCTGCCTGATGCAGGCCTGCTCAGGCGACTGGTGCAGCCTGGCCTGCCCCCTGTGCCGCCGCCGGCTGTCCGTGTGGATGCGCCGAGCTCGCAATCCGGAGCTGCTGGTCAACCAGGACAAATGGCGGCGCATTCAACAGCTGCACCCGCGGCTAGTTGAAGTTGTCGAGGCTGGCGGCAGCGCCGACAACGGGGCCGAGCGGCGTCAGCTGGCGCAGCCGGGCGAGCTGCAAGCTGAGTGGCAAGCCGCGGTGGACGCCTTGACTGCCGAGCGTCGGGCACAGCAGGCGACCGAGGAGGCGGCTTCGTTGGCGCTGATTCGCCGACTGCGCCTGGCCGAAGCTACGGCGACAGCGATGTCACCGGCGGAGCAGAGCATGGCTGAGGATATCGCTCTGGCTGACGGTGAGTGCTGTGGTGGCCTCTGAAAAATCGCCACTTCTTTGAAAAGATTGCTCTAATCTATCACCATGAGAATTACTTTGTAAAAAATTCCCCTCCGTTAAAAACACCTCAAAATTCTCTTTTAAAAAACCGCCTTTAAAAATCGCCTCTAAAGAACCCCCCCCCCTAATTAAAACTCCTTTCTAAAAAATCGGCCATTAAAAATCGTCTCCTAATGAATCTCCACATAAAAAATCTCCCCCCCTAAAGAATCTCCGCAATTAAAAATCGCCCCCTAAAGAATCTTCACATTAAAAATCGCCCATAAAATCTTCACATTAAAAATCGCCCCCTAAAAATCTCCGCAATTAAAAATTCCAGCCTTTGAGAATCACCCCATTAAAAATCGTCTTTAAAGAATCCCAATTAAAATCGTCCCCTAAAGAATCGCCCAAATAAATTTCACCACTAAAAATCTCCCCAATTAAAAATCGCCCCCTAAAGAATCGCCCCATTAAAACTCGCCTCTTAAGAACCCCCGCATTAAAAATCGCCCCTAAAGAATCGCCCCAAAAAGAATCGCCCCAAAAAGAATCGCCCTTAAAATCGCCCTTGAAGAATCGTCCCTAAAGAATCGCTCTATTAAAAATCACCCTTAAAGAATCGCTCCTAATAAATCTCCGCAATAAAAATCGTCATAAAAAATCACCCCCTCCCAGCGGCGATCCCAGACGAGCCCCAGTCCGAGCCAGGCGACCCGCTTGCCGCTCCGCCAATTCGCCGTCACGACTCCGACGAGTCTTCGGCAATTGTCGACAATCGTTGTCGCCTGTTCTCCGCCACCGCCGCCGCCTACCTGCGCTGCGACTCGGTTGACAGCATCGGGCCGGAGCTCAATCAGCATTTCCGGCCAATTCAAGCGATGCCGCTGACGCCAACTAAGCCGGCGAATTCTACGCCGGCATCCACAGCGTCAGGATCGGCGGCTACGCCAGGCTCCGTCAGGAAAGTCGTGCACCGCCCGAAGGCTACTAAACGCCAGAGTCGCAGAGCTGCCGCGGCCGCTGCAGCCGCCGCTTTGATATCTGGCGGCGGCCGGCCTCGACGGCTGCTCCGGTCGGCCAGCGTTCAAGAAACCGCCTCGACATCGTCGACAACTTCAACGAAACCGTCGTCTCGTTGTCTGCGCAGCCAGATGTCTGTAGTGGTGGAATCGCCGGCCGCTACTGCTGGCTTAGAAGAGAGCCTGCTAGTTGAAGCCGAGAGCTGCTCTGCGGGTAGCGGCGGCTACAGCTTGCGAAAGCTTCATCAACAACAGCAGACAAAGTTTGAGTAAGGCTTAAATACTGCAAGTGTCCTATTCTTTCTCATTTACCCTGTCTGCAATAATTTGTCTTGTGAATTACGGTTATACATTATCTTTTAATTTTTCCACCTTACTGTCCTTACCCTCTTTACCCTCTTCCCTCTTTACCCTCTTCCCTCTTTACCCTCTTCCCTCTTTACCCTCTTCCCTCTTTACCCTCTTCCCTCTTTACCCTCTTCCCTCTTTACCCTCTTCCCTCTTTACCCTCTTTACCCTCTTCCCTCTTTACCCTCTTCCCTCTTCCCTCTTTACCCTCTTTACCCTCTTCCCTCTTTACCCTCTTTACCCTCTTCCCTCTTCCCTCTTTACCCTCTTCCCTCTTTACCCTCTTTACCCTCTTCCCTCTTTACCCTCTTCCCTCTTTACCCTCTTCCCTCTTTACCCTCTTCCCTCTTTACCCTCCTACCCGCTCTTTTCCCTCTTCCCCTCTTTACCTTATTCCCCCTCGTCTCTCCCCTCTGCCCTCTTCCTTTTTTACCCCCTTCCCCTCTTTGCCCTCTTCCCTTTCTTTAATCACCCACATTTCTATCCTCTGCTGGTCTCTAATTTTGTATTTCAAAAGTTCTCTAATCATTTCCCCTTCCACTGAGCCAACAGCAGTTAGTCTTATTTGCCAAAGGCTGCAGCACACTTCTAGTCCTCCAAAAATAATGGCTATTGTTATCGCTTTAACCGACGTGTATTGCCGATTGCAGATATTTATTAATTGCAAAATATTTAATTTTTAATGTATTTTTTGTACCTGTGTATTGTGTATGCTATAATTTTTATACATTTGTAACGCAATAAACAGCTTATCAATATAGTCAATATAGCTATTTAAAATTCTAATATTAATGAGCATTTTATAAGCTTATCAGTAGTATGTCAAGCGTGCTTTATATTTCTCTTATTTAATGAGTTTTTGAGTTTTTGTAATCTCCAGCGTTATGCTGATTTTTTCACTTGGCCATGTATGATTTATTTAATTTACCAATGACTTAGTTGCCATGGCATCTATTATAATTTATAAAGCATTTTATTACTAAGCTCCATAGTTTAAAAGCAGATTGTTGCTTTTAATTTTGCCGTCGTGTAAACTAATTTATATATTGCTATTAGTAGTTGACTTTAAAATGTTTCTAGAACAGCTGTTTCTTTATTTAATGCTTGCTTATTTATTGATTTACTTAACTTTATTGTTTATTAATTACTTCGTAAATGATTTTGTTAGTGCTCTTTTAATTTTTTCAAGTTTTTTCTGAAAATTGCCAATTACTGAAGGAGCAGCAAGGATCTCCAAATTGCCTGGCTATTGTGTAAGATTTGTTCCGGTCTCAGTTCTTTGATTTGGAAATTTAAAAAGCATTTACTTTGATATCTGGATTTTAGGGCTAAGTTGTCAGTTTTTTTCTTTTTTGAGGGTCAAGCAACTCCGCTTTGAGCCATAGCATCTCAGCAACTCCGCTTTGAGCCATGGCGTCTCAGCAACTCCGCTTTGAGTCAATTGGCGTCTCAGCAACTTCACATTGAGTCAATTGGCATCTCAGCAACTCTCCATTGAGTCAATTGGCATCTCAGCAACTCCCCCATTGAGTCAATTGGCATCTCAGCAACTCTCCATTTAGTCAATTGGCATCTCAGCAACTCCCCCATTGAGTCAATTGGCATCTCAGCAACTCTCCATTTAGTCAATTGGCATCTCAGCAACTCCCCCATTGAGTCAATTGGCATCTCAGCAACTCCCCCAGAAAGCCATGGCATCTCAGCAACTCCCCCATTGAGTCAATTGGCATCTCAGCAACTCCCCCAGAAAGCCATGGCATCTCAGCAACTCCCCCATTGAGTCAATTGGCATCTCAGCAACTCCCCCAGAAAGCCATGGCATCTCAGCAACTCCCCCATTGAGTCAATTGGCATCTCTAAATCCTAAATTATTAATTTGTTTCAATTATACAATTTATGCCAGATCAAACACCTCTCCACTATCAGAGACAGGAGTGTGCCAGACTTATCAAAGAAACTCACCGCTGTTAATTTGGCTGCCTCTTAATGGACCAGCAGCAGCAGCAGCAACAGCAGGACTCTTCTGTTGTATCAGATGGCGCCTCAGCCACCAGTCCTCAGCAGCCGCCAGTTACGGTGAAATGCGTCGCAGTTGGAGATTCCTGCGTAGGCAAAACAGCCAGCCTGATCAGCTACACAACTAACGGCTTCCCCAATGCCTATACGCCAACTACGTATGACACTTATTCTATTGATGTTCGCGTTGATCACCGCTGGTGCCGGGTGGCTCTGTGCGACACTCCCGGCTTGGACCATTTCGAGCAGATCCGCCCCTTAGCCTATCCGGACGCGCACGTCTTTCTGTTGTGCTTCGCAGTCGCCCAGCCGGAGTCGCTGGAGTCCTTGAAAGCCAAGTGGCTGCCGGAGTTGAATGAACACGCTCCCGCGCACGCCGCTCGACTGCTTATTGGTTTGAAATCCGATCAACGCGACGACGCGTCGATATTGTTAGACTTGTCGTTGAAGAATTCTGCACCGGTTAGTAAAGAGGAGGCCGAGAAGGCCTGCAGACAGCTTGGCGCACTGGAGTACATCGAGTGCAGCGCGCTGACTCAGAAATGTCTCAAAGAAGTGTTCGACACGGCCATCTGGGCCGGTTCGAGTGTTCAAGAAGCCCTGGCTACTGGGGCGGCGGCGTCCGGAAAGTCTGGCAAGTCGCGAGGCAAGAAATCCAAAAGCTCAAAGGTGAGCGACCAGAGTGGCTGCAAGTTGATGGCTAAAAGAGGCGCGGATGGCGCCAGGCAGCAGCAGCAGAAATCTTCCGGCTTGTTGCAACGACTTTTCTGCGTGGCTGATCACTCCGCGAACTGAGCGAATTAATAAATCAATTATCGATTTTTATTGCTTATCTATTTTCATTAATTAATAATAATTTATTTACTTCTAATTCTATTGTGCATTGTTTTTAACCTGGGTAAAAACTTGCTTTTTAAGGTTTTTTAGCACCTGCCTTGTTGCAGAGTAACATGTAGAATGTAAAGTACTGTGTGTACTCTGAATTTTTCTCCTGCTATATATTTACGAGTCCAGAGATTTC
>NIVC01000023.1:400000-687500 GCA_002269645.1 Macrostomum lignano
ATTCCCCCATCCACCCATCCATCCTTCCACCCACCCACCCATCCATCCATCCATCCATCCCCCACCCATCCATCCACCCATCCATCCATCCATCCCCCATCCATCCATCCACCCATCCATCCATCCACCCGCCCATCCATCCCCCACCCATCCACCCATCCATCCACCCGCCCATCCATCCACCCGCCCATCCATCCACCCGCCCATCCATCCCCCACCCATCCATCCACCCATCCATCCATCCACCCGCCCATCCATCCCCCACCCATCCATCCACCCATCCATCCATCCACCCGCCCATCCATCCCCCACCCATCCATCCATCCACCCGCCCATCCATTCCCCACCCATCCATCCATCCATCCACCCGCCCATCCATCCATCCATCCATCCATCCACCCGCCCATCCATCCCCCACCCATCCATCCATCTATCCACCCGCCCATCCATCCATCCATCCATCCATCCATCCACCCGCCCATCCATCCATCCATCCATCCATCCATCCCCACCCATCCATTCACCCATCCATCCATCCACCCGCCCATCCATCCCCCACCCATCCATCCACCCGCCCATCCATCCCCCACCCATCCATCCACCCATCCATTCACCCGTCCACCCATCCCCCACCCATCCACCCATCCATTCAACCACCCATCCATTCAACCATCCATCCACCCGCCCATCCATCCCCCACCCATCCATCCATCCTCCCATCCATCCACCCGTCCATCCATCCACCCGCCCATCCATCCCCCACCCATCCATCCACCCGCCCATCCATCCCCCACCCATCCATCCACCCATCCATTCACCCGTCCACCCATCCCCCACCCATCCACCCATCCATTCAACCACCCATCCATTCAACCATCCATCCACCCGCCCATCCATCCCCCACCCATCCATCCATCCACCCATCCATTCACCCATCCACCCATCGATCCATCCATCCATACATGCATACGTTTAGCCGATCTACCGAACAATATTTTCATCTAATAATCCTAATTAGCAAGTGCTATTATCCCCAGCATCCAAACTGCATCATACCGTAATCATATTTCCCAAGTGCCAATTCGAGCAGTGCAAATTCAGTGGAGTGCCGGCTTTAGCGACACTCCAGAGCCGCAGGGAGAGTGCAGAGGCAGCGACATTCACCCTCTCCCCCATCAGCTGTCACTGCTGTCAGGATGCCGTCTAGCCCTGGAGCCTCTGTAATTTGATTTCCAATCCCACTTCCCTCTCGCACTGCCTGCTGCTAGAGGCCTTGCATATGAGAGAAAGTGACAGCCAGTCCCGCATGGCTGAGTGACCCTCCTGACGGCTGGCATTCAGAGTCCTTGGGGCTGCACAACACGATGGGGCTCCTAGGCCTAGGGAGAGTTTCTGCGTGCGTGACTCTTCGCACTTTTTTGTGTCCCTTGACAGTCAGTGCAGTGCAACAACTCATAGCTGCCGCCTTAGTTCCTGTCTCTCCTCTTCATCTGACATCTCGCTGCGGGGGTTCTACATGTATTAGGGGGGAAAGTTGGCGCCCCCTTGAAGGCGCCATTTCATTCAAGTAGCGCCAGCACCGTGAGGCGCCAGCATTAGAGGCGCTAGCACCATGAGGCGCCAGCACCATGAGGCGCTGTATAGATGTACTTTTGTCTTGTTTACTGTCGCCATTTCAAGGATGGGAGTCGGGACGCCAATGCTGCATATCAACATGGGTTTGGGCGGCCCCTGAACCCTTACCTGGATGCACCCCATGCGAGTAGTCTATCCGCGACTATTTAAACTCATGCAGTGGCCATCAGTCAAGACCTATAGGTGATGGTGTCTGACAGGTTGGCTATAGCCCTTGTCAGTCAAATGGAGGAAAATCTTGATTCCAGAGCTATGTATAAGTCTACTGAGAATAGACTGTGATTATGACGAACTTTGCTGAATGACTAATAATTATCAGCGCTTTGGATTTTTCAGCGTGTCATATGGAGACAGTATAGTAAAGTCGATATAGTATTAACTTTCATTTTTTTCAATCTAGAGTTATAAAATGACCAGATTACCAGACTAGAGTCATACAATGACCAGATTTTCACTTAAGAGTGATACAATGAGCAGATTTTCAATCTAGATTCAAACAAAGAATAAATTTCTAATCTAGAGTCATGCATGCAGAATGACCAGAGGTTTCAAATTTAAAGTCATGCAATGACCAGATTTTCTATATCCAATCATTAAATGATGAGATTTCTAGTATTACCAAGTTTTTTAATTAGAAATCACTATCTAAAGTGAAACTCCTCATCTTTTAATCCTTGGAGCAGCAGCACCCGGAGACGGGCGCTCAGGTGGCGCAGACGGCGCCAATCGGGCGCCAGGGCGCCTCTGCCGGTGGCAGCTTCTCGCGGCGCGAATTCCGAGACGATGCCGTTGAGGACAGCGACACCGGGCCAGGGCGTCACAGCCCCGGAGACACCACCGGTAAGTCATTCGGGACCTGGGATGAGGGTCACATGCGGCAGAATTTAGTGTCAGCAATGGCGCCAAATTGAATTTCAAAAGTGGCGCCAAACTGGATGTCAGCTATGGTGTTAAATTAAATCTCAACAATGGCGCCGAATTAAATGCCAAAAATGGCGCCAAAATGAATGTCAATAAAAGCGCCGTACTATCCAAACCGTTTTCTTTTGTTAGAGTGTCAGTAAGGGTTAAAGCGCCAAGGGAGGCAGAGACGCAGTAGAGAGATAATGAGGGATGCGCCAAAAATCGAGTGGCGCCAAAAGACGTGTGTCAGAGTGGCGCCAAAAGACGTCTGTCAGAGTGGCGCCAAAAGATGACTGTCAGAGTGGCGCCAAAAGACGATTGTCAGAGTGGCGCCAAAAGACGACAGTCAGAGTGGCGCCAAAAGACGACTGGCAGAGTGGGACAAAAGACGACTGTCAGAGTGGCGCCAAAAGACGTGTGTCAGAGTGGCGCCAAAAGACGTCTGTCAGAGTGGCGCCAAAAGATGACTGTCAGAGTGGCGCCAAAAGACGATTGTCAGAGTGGCGCCAAAAGACGACAGTCAGAGTGGCGCCAAAAGACGACTGGCAGAGTGGGACAAAAGACGACTGTCAGAGTGGCGCCAAAAGACGTGTGTCAGAGTGGCGCCAAAAGAGGTGTGTCAGAGTGGGACAAAAGACGTGTGTCAGAGTGGCGCCAAAAGACGTGTGTCAGAGTGGCGCCAAAAGACGTGTGTCAGAGTGGTGCCAAAAGACGATTGTCAGATTGGCGCCAAAAGACGACTGTCAGAGTGGGACAAAAAAGACGACTGTCAGAGTGGCGCCAAAAGACGATTGTCAGAGTGGCGCCAAAAGACGTGTGTCAGAGTGGCGCCAAAAGACGTGTGTCAGAGTGGCGCCAAAAGACGTGTGTCAGAGTGGCGCCAAAAGACGATTGTCAGAGTGGCGCCTAAAAGACGACTGTCAGAGTGGGACAAAAAAGACGACTGTCAGAGTGGCGCCAAAAGACGATTGTCAGAGTGGCGCCAAAAGACTTGTGTCAGAGTGGCGCCAAAAGACGACTGTCAGAGTGGCGCCAAAAGACGACTGTGATCAACTTATTAAACAGCAATAAAAAGATTCGTTCGCCCTCCGTTCATGCGCCCGCAGGCTCCGAGTACGAGCCCGGACACAACCTTCCCCGCGTTGGCTCGGCCGAGTCGCTGGCCTCGGACACATCCGTGATGGACATGCAGCCGGACGTGTCGCCAATCGGTCAGGTGGAGATCGGGCTTGAGTACGACAGGGACGTCTCCGAGCTGGTGGTGTCGCTCATCCAGGGTCGGGATCTGGCCTCCAGCGACGCCACCGGAGTCTGCGACATGGACTTCTTCGCCAGCCTGGCCGTAGTGCCCGACGTGGCCAACATGAAGTCCCAAACTAAGGTGAGCGGCTCTTGACGAAAACTACGAGCCGTAAATAGATCATTAGAATCTAGATCTATAAATCAGATAGATCATTAGATCATTAGAGTCTAGATCTATAAACCAGATAGATCATTAGATCATTAGAATCTAGATCTATAAACCAGATAGATCATTAGAATCTAGATCTATAAACCAGATAGATCATTAGAATCTAGATCTATAAACCAGATAGATCATTAGATCATTAGAATCTAGATCTATAAACTAGATGGATCATTAGAATCTAGATCTATAAACCAGATAGATCATTAGAATCTAGATCTATAAACCAGATAGATCATTAGATCATTAGAATCTAGATCTATAAACCAGATAGATCATTAGATCATTAGAATCTAGATCTATAAACCAGATAGATCATTAGATCATTAGAATCTAGATCTATAAACCAGATAGATCATTAGATCATTAGAATCTAGATCTATAAACCAGATAGATCATTAGATCATTAGAATCTAGATCTATAAACTAGATAGATCATTAGAATCTAGATCTATAAACCAGATAAATCATTAGATCATTAGAATCTAGATCTATAAACTAGATGGATCATTAGAATCTAGATCTATAAACCAGATAGATCATTAGATCATTAGAATCTAGATCTATAAACCAGATAGATCATTAGATCATTAGAATCTAGATCTATAAACCAGATAGATCATTAGATCATTAGAATCTAGATCTATAAACCAGATAGATCATTAGATCATTAGAATCTAGATCTATAAACCAGATAGATCATTAGATCATTAGAATCTAGATCTATAAACCAGATAGATCATTAGATCATTAGAATCTAGATCTATAAACCAGATAGATCATTAGATCATTAGAATCTAGATCTATAAACTAGATAGATCATTAGAATCTAGATCTATAAACCAGATAAATCATTAGATCATTAGAATCTAGATCTATAAACTAGACTATCTTCAGGAGATCGATCTTTGGGACCTAGGTCCATAGAAAACTAGACTAGACGGATTGTTAAAATCCAGTTCTACGAAAACGCATGAGGATTGATGGTGCTACAATCTGCATAGGACAGGTATAATGTTGTATGGGACAGGTTATAACCAATGTGTGAACATATCCTCAACATCGCAGGTTGTCAAGCGGAACCCCAATCCCGTATTCAAAGAGCGGTTCCTGTACAGCCTGGAGCCGCACCAGCTGGCCCAGAAGTCGCTGCAGCTGCAGATGTTCAGCGTTGACAAGTACGCCAGGCAGAAGCACATCGGCGAGACTGAAATCAGGCTCGCTGACGTGGATCTGCAGCGACCGCTTCGTCTATGGCTCAACCTGCGCGAACTCGACCAGGTGAGCAGCTGTTTCTTTAACTGCTACCCCAACCCCAACCCCAATGACCCAATAAAAATATCAAAACAGCCGCGTGCTTTCGATCTCAACATTGCAGAAACCGTCAGACTTTGGCGAGCTGATGTTCTCTCTCAGCTACCTGCCAACTGCCGAACGACTCACCGTGGTCATTGTGAAGGCAAAGAACTTGAAGTGGCCTCGCCAAGATCAGTCGGTTGGCGGTGAGTGTGTAACACGCGGTATTTGGCAGCACCACAAACACGAAGGCCCCGTGAGGCAGTGATCGCTTTATTTATGCAAGTTGAAGTTAAGCCTGCGATGTACATAGAGAGCGAACGTACATTAAATCAATACGATGATTCAGCTAATTATTTGTCACGATTGCTAACAGTTCAGACTGCCTCTAAGGCAAGGAATAAAATATTACAAGTGGAGGGAGGCAGATTAACTCGATAAAATTTATTTCCAAAGATCGCAATCCCTTTGATGTGCCACGCCCTGCAGTGATTCCCCTCCAATTCCTTTGATGTACCGCCGCCCTCTAGAGATTCCCTCCAATCCTTTTGATGTACCGCCGCCCTCCAGAGATTCCCCTCCAATCCCTTTGATGTACCGCCGCCCTCCAGAGATTCCCCTCCAATCCCTTCGATATGCCACCGACCTCCAGAGATTCTCAACCCCCAATCCCTTTGATGTACCGCTGCCCTCCAGAGATTCCCCTCCAATCCCTTTGATGTACCGCTGCCCTCCAGAGATTCCCCTCCAATCCCTTTGATGTACCGCTGCCCTCCAGAGATTCCCCTCCAATCCCTTTGATGTGCCGCCCTTAACCTCGTCAGGCGGACAAGCATTTGGCACTCAATACCCATTGCAGACGTGCTGGTAAAAGTGCATCTGCTGCAGGGCGGCAAGCGGGTAGCCAAAAAGAAGACATCGGTAAAGCGCAGCGAAAGCCAGCCCACCTACAACGAGGCGATGATATTTAGTGTGTCACAGGCCTCTCTGTCGGTGAGAACTGTTTTACAATTACATGTTTATTTGCTCCAATTAGCCTTAAAATTACCATTTAAATAGCCAAATTATATACCATAATCAGCTCGATTACACTAGCTAAGCGGCTTTAGAGTTTATAAAATATAAATTGTCTGCAAATTGGACCAGACTTGAGACAGCGCACTGCACAATTGATTTATGGGTTATTATGCTGAAATAATTTTATAGGGAGACAGAGGGAGAGACAGAGGTAGAGACATGGAGAAACATAGGGAGAGACGGAGGGAGAGACGGAGGGAGAGACGGAGGGAGAGACGGAGGGAGAGACAATGAGAGACATGGAGAGACAGAGGGAGAGGCAATGCGAGACAGAGGGAGAGGCAGTGCGAGACAGAGGGAGAGACAGAGGGATAGACAGAGGGAGAGACAATGAGAGACGGAGGGAGAGACGGAGGGAGACAGTACCTTCTACTCTCTCTTTCATCTCCAGTCCGTCCAGCTCCGCCTAACCGTGGCCGAATTGCGCAGCGACGGCCGGCTCAGCAGCATCGGTCACGTGATAATCGGCTCGCAGGCTGGCGGAGCCGAGCTGACGCACTGGCAGCAGATGGTCACCTCGCTGCGCAAACCCGTTGCCATGTGGCATCATTTGCGGAAGAAATGAATTCTAAGAAACAGCTATTTAGGCTGAGTGAGGATGGCTGGATTACCCCCATCTTATCGATCTGAGTATGCGTGAGCACGAGCAGAAAAAAGCAGATAGTGAATTCGATTAAACATGAGTAAGCTCGTCTCTTGTCTTTTCTTACACGAATGTTTCTGTTCTGGTCTGTTAATATGCTGCTCGCGTGTGTTGTTATGACCTGATATTTATGATTCATGTTTATATACTGTTTGGATCTGTAATGTTCTGTTCTGATCTTTTATACACTTTTCTGTTTTCATTGTACTTATTTTGTATTTTTGTTGTGCTCCAGTCTGTAATGTACTGTTCCAGTCTGTAATGTACTGATCCAGTCTTTAATGTGTACTGTTCCAGTCTGTAATGTACTGATCCAGTCTTTAATGTGTACTGTTCCAGTCTGTAATGTACTGATCCAATCTGTAATGTACTGATCCAGTCTGTAATGTACTGATCCGATCTGTAATGTGTACTGTTCCTGTCTGTAATGTCTACTGTTCCAGTCTGTAATGTGTACTGTTCCTGTCTGTAATGTACTGATCCAGTCTTTAATGTGTACTGTTCCAGTCTGTAATGTACTGATCCAATCTGTAATGTACTGATCCAGTCTGTAATGTACTGATCCGATCTGTAATGTGTACTGTTCCTGTCTGTTATGTCTACTGTTCCAGTCTGTAATGTGTACTGTTCCAGTCTGTAATGTACTGATCCAATCTGTAATGTACTGATCCAGTCTGTAATGTACTGTTCCAGTCTGTAATGTGTACTGTTCCTGTCTGTAATGTCTACTGTTCCAGTCTGTAATGTGTACTGTTCCAGTCTGTAATGTACTGTTCCAGTCTGTAATGTGTACTATTTCAGTCTGTAATGTGCACTGTTCCAGTCTGTAATGTACTGTTTCAGTCTGTAATTTTTACTATTCCAGTCTGTAATGTGTACTGTTCCAGTCTGTAATGTGTACTGTTCCAGTCTGTAATGTTTACTGTTCCAGTCTGTAATGTGTACTGTTCCAGTCTGTAATGTGTACTGTTCCAGTCTGTAATGTGTACTGTTCCAGTCTGTAATGTGTACTATTTCAGTCTGTAATGTGCACTGTTCCAGTCTGTAATGTACTGTTTCAGTCTGTAATTTGTACTATTCCAGTCTGTAATGTGTACTGTTTCAGTCTGTAATGTGTACTGTTCCAGTCTGTAATGTGTACTGTTCCAGTCTGTAATGTGTACTGTTCCAGTCTGTAATGTGTACTGTTCCAGTCTGTAATGTACTGTTCCAGTCTGTAATGTACTGATCCAATCTGTAATGTACTGATCCAGTCTGTAATGTACTGATCCAGCCTGTGTCTGCACTCTACTGCTCCTAACAGCATTCTTATGTCTAATCGAAAACATGAAATTGTTTAAATTTATACTCAGTTGACATATAAACACCCGACAGTTGACATCTTGTCAAACACAAAGATACATTTAGTTGAAGACATTTATTATCTTTAGGATTAGTGATTGGCTACACAGTATAGCCGCACAGCTCAGCAAGGGGATTATAATGAACGATGGGCAAATAGAGCTTGCAAGAGACCGCGGACGGGCTTCGGCTACTCATGAATAATCCATCGGTAGAAGCATCGAAGGCTTATACATGTACATGTAGGGTAGGCTTATAGCAATTGCCCCAGGGAATTGCGCCCGGCTCTTGGCTTAGCTAGCTATGGGAAATTAGATAGCAAAGGCAGGCGCGCCGAAAGCTCAACCAAAATGCCACTGGGCCACTGCACTGTGCCCTTCGGAATATTAAATGCAACAACGTGTCCTTCGGTCTCTTTGCTTCTTCTCTATAACGTTTCTTGTTTTTTGGGTTATTTTTTCTTAGTCTCATGTTACTAGTTTGTCTTAATATTTAAAAGCTATTTTTAATTCAAAATAGTCCGCTTTCTCATTAAAATGACACACTCCTCTTACTTGTAGTAGTGTGATACATGCGTTAATTATTTTTGTTGTTTTAATCTAATTCTTGAATTGAATTGTTCTATAATTATTCAATATTATTGACACCAGAAACAGATTATTAATTTCTTTAACTTTTAGCTTATTTTGTTGAGTCTAACCATATTAAATTTAATCTTCTGTCTATATTATATAATTGTTCTGTTTGTTGTTGGTCTCCGCGAACGCAGATTTAGAGTCTGTGTGCAAACCACACAAATGATATAATTGACTATGCTAATTAATAATTTATTCGATATGTACTGCAAAAGTTATTATGCCATGGTACATGTGTGTGGTTTAGTTTAAAACATCAATTAAATTCTTAACTCATTTCAGCACTTATTAGTTTTCATCATTTAGACCTACAGATTAAGTTATAGTATTTTTGCAATTCTGAATTCTGATAATGTTATACCTTCTTTCGAAACATTTCTTATTGCATTGTTCAAGCATATTTGGACCAAAGTATTTGTCCTTAATTTTAAATACATGTAATAATAGTATCTTTAATTGCTGTTGCACTGGTTTAAAATACATATTCGTTTAAAGATTGTCACTTTTTTGTTCCGGAAATTTTGTAAAGATTATAGCTATCCGAATAAAACGTAAAAGAAAAAAGAATTTGATTACTTACCAATATAGATAGTAGCTTTGGTTTTTTAACCAGTTACTGTTACTCTAATTATTTAAAACATACATTTTTATTTTTATTATCGCGTGCTTGGCATATACGAGCGTATTACGACTGAATAAATATACTTTCCTTTGTCAGTTTTATTTTCTGTTCACTTTTCGCTAACATTTTATAGCTAATAGCTGAAAACTTTGTGCACACGTTAATATAAAGAAAGTACTATAGTATATTTTTGTTGCCAAATACATATACAGTATATATAGCTATAGCAATGTTGTCAATGAATATATGCAATTCAGATAAACGATCAAATTTTGATGGGTCATAATTTGTTATAGCTGAACTCTTTCGTGTTTGTGCCTGTACTTAGCATGCGCATTTAATTTTTTTGGTTGAATTAGGCCCTGCATGGGGATGGTATATAATTGCAAAGCATCGGAGAAATACGAGTACTAATATTAAAAGTACTATTAAAACTATTACTATTACAGTAATATTAAAATTTTCCCTATACATTTTTTTGTATTGTCTAAGAATTAAAATTTGTCAAAAATCATTGCTATATTTGTGTTAATGTGTTACAGAAAAAATAAATTCCTACGTTATTCCGCTCGCTTTAATCAGTTTGATGTACGCTCGTACTCTCTACAATTTACCCAAGAAATCTGCGTTTTTATTTGTTACATTATCTGTACAAGCACTTCCAGCCATCTTGCTGTGTGATCACGACCACTCAGTCCACAGTTTCTATATGTTTAGCTGCATGCATATGTACAAATCATAATGTATCGAACATTCCTAAATATGTCATATCAGACCATCAAATTTAATCAATTAGCATATTCTGCTGGTACTTTAAATTTAAAACTAATTAGAAATTAGAAAAAATAGCACTCGACACCCAAGCTCCACACTTGTCTTTTGCCACTCTAGACATATATTTGGCACTTATTCAATACATGTACTTGGCACACGCTTTATAGATGTGATAATTGCTTGCGTTGTGGATTAGAACAGTAACATAGATTCTAGTAACTCGAAAGCTAAGTTCATATTAACAAAGTACTTCAACAACAAAAAAAGATTAGCCATATTATAGCAATAACAGAACCTCATTAGTTAGAAAATTTATGCTTCAATCGATAGCCATTGAGAAGGTACGCAATAGAAAACAACTACCGCGGTCAGTAGGTGTTCAAACAGGACAATTTATTAATAAATTAACAGTCAAATAATCAGTATACTAGCGCGGCGCTCTCATGTACCAGCCGGCAGCGGCCCAGGCTCGATTCCAAGTGCAGTCACAGTATTTTTGGGGGCTAAATTGGGATCTCGGCTTGGCTCTGCTTTCGCAATTAATGCCAATTAGCTTGAGGGGCGTACATGTACGTATCCGCGCGCCTGTGTGCCTCAGGGGAGTCGGCGGAATGGGCAGTAACAATGTCTCTCGCCGATTGTGTGACAATGTCGCTTTAAGTGTTCCAGGGTGCACGCAGCCCCGCAGTCTCTTTCATTCTCATTCGTAATCATTCTCAGTTGGGGTCGGAAGTGATCCTCATTTTTTCTACTGATTGAACGTGCCATCAAACATGGCATCTGAGAGTGCACTTGACTGAACATCGGCAGTCAGCACTCGCTAGAGTAAGTGAAATCGGAATAGCGTATTATCCCACAGAAGTATTTGTTTCAGCGTAATTCTTTTCAACGGCAACCCAAAATAGAACCATAATTTTTTTTCAAACGATTTTTTATTGTAGAAAGTAGATACTGTCAGTATAAAACAGAGCACACACTCATGTTGCACTACAGCTTTTTCGTTTCGTCATGAGTATAATTAATTTTTGGACACCCCTCGCTTGTACTAGCGTATACCAATTGCGCGACGAACTTTAAACACCCAGTGGCCTACTGCTACTACAATGGAGACTTGCCTCAGTCTCAACTCTCTTTTTTCTTCTTTAATAAGCTTGCAGTAATGCTAGAGAAACACGGATTCATTACTAAACGAACTATTATTCTTAAAAAGAATAATTTTAAGAAGAAAAGCAAAGACGCCCAATTTGGCAACTCGGATACCCAATATGGCACTCAAACACTCACTTTGGCCCTCTGACAACCAATTTGGCACTCTAACACTCAGTTTGGCACTCTGACAACCAATTTGGCACTCTAACACTCACTTTGGCTCTCTGACAACCGCTTTGGCACTCTGACAAACATAATTTCGCACTCGTTTTGAACTTACCAAAATGTTGCGATTTCAGGGCCAGTTTTACTGGCTCTGTAATCGGTTTTAGCTGACCGGGGCCGGTGCCTCTGTCCGCTGGGTGGGGGTGTGGGTGCGGTGTGCGTGGTGTGGGGTGGTGGGGGTTGGGGTCGCGCTGGCCCTTTTATTCGCGTGCTCTGCCCCTCAGCGTTGGCATGCTTGGCAAATTTTTTTTTCGTGCGTGCTTGCCTTTACCCTCTGCATTTCCCTTCTGCTTTTATCCCTCTGCTTTTATCCCATTGCTTGTAAATACTTCAATTCGCGTCAAATACACTCGCTCTCGCTGGGCTCGTTTCGCCCGCCTTTTCGCCGCCACCCCCTGCGTTTTTTCCTCGTTCCTTTCGGTCCGGTTGGCTAATTGCCTATTTCAATATCGAACTAATGAATTTAAGTTAGTGAGATAGTTGCTGTTTGCTTCCCGATTTTTATCACTTAAGCTTTACCTTAAGTCTCGAGCCTCTTCTGTCGGAAGCCTTCTTAGCTCTTAGTAGAGTAGGTAGTACTGCCACCAGTTCCTTCAGGTCTCGGCCTTCGGTGAGGTGAGCTTCTCGTCGGAAAGAAAGAAACAATTCAACGAACTCAGCACCGTCTGCAGATTTGCAGCTCAACGGACAAGGAGTCTCGTCAGCAGATCCTACCGGGCTTGGTGGGTGGATGGAAAAGCTGTGTTAGCCTCTCGTAGGCTAGGAGTTGGTTTTAGATGGGTCCCAGACAGACCAATAACAGAGTTAAACGTACATGTACACTGAGACACAGACTCAGACGAGATTCTTAGGGAACACAAGATTGAACTGGCGGTTGAAGAACCTTCTTGACTGAACCAAGGGTGAGGGGTCTGCATTTATAGTGGGATTCACCCCTGCCCCAACACACAAGACCTCGTGACTTTGTTCTATTTTTAGAACTGACGTCACTGGGGTCTCCGGGCAGAGTGCACAAGGCTGTGACTCAGTGTCTATTTTTAGAAACATGAGTCACTCCTCTCCTTAGAGAAGGGAAGGGCCTTAGGCACGTGATTCTCCCGTAAACACAAACATTTTTACTGCACTTTAGGACTCCAAGAAAACAAGATCTGTCATGTGACTTGCTCACATGACAGGGGAAACAGGCCAACAGCTTGACCTCAAGACTGGAACGAAACAAGGGCCCAGACCACAGCAGAGAATCTTGTGGCTGCAAACGAGAGCGCAGAAAACGGGCAGAAAACAGGAAAGGGGGGACCGCATACAGGCAGACAAAGGGAAGGCGGGAAGCTGATCAGCGGCAGACAGCGACCCAGGGCGAGGGCGAGGGCTTGACTTACTTGACTTAGCTGCAGGGCTGTCCCGGGGGGACACAGAGGGAACCCGCGAGCGCCCATTCCGCTAATCCCTGAACGGCCGACGCGTCGCTATGGACGAAGGGTTGGCGCCGCCCAAGGAGGTCCCCCAGTGTCGCCAGCAGCTATGTACTCTCTGCAGAAAAAAGAGTTCAGCCCTGTGTGTGGCCCGAGGTAAGTGAGTCTGGCTCGCGTAAAGGCGGGACAGATGCTGACGAAATGCTCAGCGGTTTCGTCACCTGAGTTACAGAAACTACAGATGGCGTTGGTGGCGTTGCCCTGCAGGTACTTGTGCCTAGAGAAGCAGCCGTGACTTGAGAGGGTCATGGTGGCAGCCCGGATGTCTCTGCGCGACAGGCGCAAGAGGAGCTTCCGGGCTGGTGAGAGGGCTGAGGGACAGCGCCTCTGGATTGCCTGCAGGTAGTGCAGTTCGCCCAAGCCGAGCGGTGCTGGGTCCTGATCCACGCGTTGATGCGCGAGTCGATGACACAGCCAGGAATCGGGACAAGGGGTTCGGGACCGAGAGAGGAGCCGGAGGCGCCAACTTTTGCTAAGGCGTCAGCCAACTCATTCCCTCGGATCCCCACATGCCGCGGAACCCACTTAAGGGTGATTTTGTTGGTGGAGCTCAACATGTTGAGGAGTTGGATACGAGCACTGTAGCAGAACTGGGACTACAGCCACTGATGGCGTGCAAGGCAGCTTGGCTGTCCGAATGGAAAATGATGTTCTTACCGGATACGCCAGTGGTGAGAAGCTCTGAAATGCAGGAGCTGATGGCGAGAACTTCACTTTGGAAGACACTGGAGTTGACCCCAGTGTACTGAGCGTGGGTTGCGATGACCCTCCCGTTCAGGAAGATTCCAACACCAAAACCGGTTTTGGCTGACTTCTTAGAACCATCGGTGTAGCAGTGAAGCTCCCCATGGTTCCAGTGGTCATTGATGGTATCGCGCGAGTCGAAAGCTACGGAGTAGCGTTGTCTCAGGTTGAGCGTTGTTGAGGCAATGCCATCGGTGAAGACGCGATTGGCCTGACACTCGTTGAGAATGTTGAGGCACAGGTCGCTATGCGGGACGAAGTTCCGCTTAGCAGGTGCCCTCATGTAAAGGAATTTGATACCGGCATCAAGTAAACGCCGCGTCGTTCTAGCCGCCTCACCCCTGACGAAGAGGTCGAGAGGCGGTAGATTAAGGAAGGCCCCCATGCCGGCAAAGGGCGTGGACCTGGTGGCGTTGCAGATAAGCCTACACGCTCTGTCCTGGATCGTGTTGAGCAAATCTGCATGGCTTTTGACCTGGGTAGCGCAACCCAGACAACCGAGGCAGGTACGTAATGGCAGGTCTAACTACGGAAGTGTAGATCCACCAAAGCCGCTTTGGAGAAAGACCCCAAGAAGTGCCAAGTGCTCGTCGGAGCTGGGCCAGGATGACTGAGGCATGCTTGGCTTTTGCTTTCACGTGGAAGGACCAGTTGAGCCGGTGGTCAAGTATGACCCCGAGACATCTGGTCTGGTGCGCGAAGGCAATATCTCTGCCGTATAACTGCAGAGGTCGTATGTTCCAGCGTATTCTGCTGGTGAACATAATGGCAACAGTTTTGGGCTCAGAGAGTTCCAGACCGTTGTCATTGGCCCAGGATTCTGCTTTGCGGATAAAGCTCTGCATCAGATCCCTGAGCGTGCTGGGGGACGGCTCTGCCACAATGGCAGTGACGTCGTCAGCATACCCGACTTTGAAGACGGGATCAGGTCGGGAGTCGCCCAGAAGAGCGTCCATGACCAGGTTCCAGAGCGTCGGGGTGAGGACTTCACCTTGGGGTCCGCCCTTACAAACTCTGGCGGAGGCAGTTTGCCAAAGAAGTTGGGCAGTGACCGTAAGGTTAGAGATCATGTACATGATCCACCGTATGGGGGTAGCGTGAGCTTTGCGGTTTTTAAGGGCCCTCTGAAACCCTTCAAAGATAACGTTGTCGAAGGCGCCAAAAATTTCGAAAAAAAGAGCCAGGGCGTAACCGTCATCCATTACCGCCCGTTCAATGTTCTCGACTATCGCATGCAGGGCGCTGTCAGTCGACCTCCCGGTACGGAAGGCGTGCTGGTGATTGCTGAGGTGCATTGCTGTCAGCTCGCATGAAAGCAGCCGCCAGAGAATAAGCCTCTCAGTGAGCTTAAGTATTGCTGACGTTAAGCTAATTGGCCTAAAGGCCTTGACGCTCTGGTAGTCACCTTTCCCAGGTTTGGGAATGAAGACTACCCGAGCTTCGGTCCAGCACTTGGGAACGTATCCCATCTGGATAGAGGCCCACGTGAGATTGCGGGTAAGTCTCAAGAACGAGGGTATCTTGGCTGCTTCACGAAGAAGAACAGGGTAGATACCATCAGGTCCAGGAGATTTGAAGGGTTTGAAGGTTCTGACCGCACGAGCGATTAAGTCTTCAGTGATAATGCCCGCCGCTAGGGTGGCTCCATCCATCGAATGGTTGGGTTCCGATCTAGCAGTGGGTACCCTCGGGAAGAATGTGCTGAGCATATGCTGAATCACTTCTTCAGGGTCTTCTCTTCCGATCATGGCTAATTTGGATATTTTGTCCATTGTAAGGGCCTTGACAAGCCTAGAAGTAGGTCTGTCTTAATCCAACTCATTGCAGAATTGGCGCCATTTACATTCCTTGGCCTTGCGCACTTAGATTTGAAGTTGTGGGAGGCTTGTCGGAAAAGTTCCATGTCCTCCTGGTTTCCGGTCTTCATGGTACGCCGGTGAAGGCTTTTGGCCTTCCGTCTGAGTTTCCCCAGCTCCGGGTTCCACCACGGCGCCGAGGCACGGAGAGGGCTTTGTAGGCACGGACAGGGCAGGCCGCTTCATAGGCTGCAATAATGCAACCTGTCAGCGTCTCAGCCACATAGTCCACATCCTCGCAGGTCTTAATCGGACGTAAGTCCGTGAGTTCCTGCAGGTGCAGATCAAGGGTAGCCTTATAGGCTGCCCAATCAGTGTTGCGGATGTTACGCCTCCAAGTGATCGAGGACTGGAGTTTAGTGTCCACGATTTTAAAGGCGATAAAGTAGTAGTCAGACAGGGAGGGCTCCTTAGACCAGACTTCACTTCTCAACTCTGTCAAAGAGTCTTGGGGTAGCGAGTGTGGCATCGAGGACCTCAGTCCATCTGCCATTGTTAAAGGTAGGAGTGCTACCGCGGTTGCAGAGCATGAGGTATGTGTTAGAGATAAGGGCCAGAAGCTCCTCCCCTCTAGTATTGGTGTCTTTGCTGCCCCAGTGCTTGTGGTGCGCGTTGAGGTCGCCCCCCTAAGCACAGCTCAGCGTTCTGGGACTCGCAGTACTGCGCAAGGCGCAGTAGACTTTCAGGTGCAGGGTCTCTGTCGCCTGAAATAATCGAAGCAACGAGACACGTCCGCGGAGAGAGATGATTAGATTGGATGACGCAGAGGTCTTCATCTGAGAGATCAGTTCTCAGCCAAGCCTGGAGATGGCTGGCAGCGAGGATAGCCGCTCTAGGGCGGCTGTTCCCCGGGCCACACACATAAAAATCAGAGTAGCCAGAAGGAATGTTGGGCAACTTACCGTTGCGCATCCAGGGCTCCTGGATCAGAATGAGGCCTGGCCTTTACACCTCAGAAATCTTCATCAGATTTACTGACGCAATGCTTTAAATTTATTTGCAGACAGAGTGTCGCTCCTTTGGCAGCGTGGAGCTTAGTCAGCTGGCTAGAACCCCAGGCCATCAAGGAGACTTGGACAGCAAATCGTCCTCGTCCCAGGCCGTTGGGGCTTGACTGGGAGATGGGAGTTGGTCGATGTCCATGGCATCCTGACCCCCACCAGCCCCCCAGCAGAGTCCTCGGGCTCCGATGACAGGATGGAGGAAGCTTCCTCATCTCATCTTTGCCTTCAGACCCCACCAGGGTGGCTGAGAGCTCGGATTCCGAAGACCCGGCCTCGTCCTCAACTCCTTCTCCGGCTGGCAGGTTCGGTTCCCGGGGCTTGGCCGGAGCCGTCACCGCGGTCGTCGAACTGCTGCTAGCAGAGGGGCGAGACGCAGCTCCGGCTTTGGGATCGGCTTGCGCCTTTCCTTGGGCCTTAGACTGCACCCCGCTCTTGCCGGAGATGCCGGGGTTGGCAGAAGCTTTCCCTTTGGCAGACTTTCCTCGGCGCATCTTGAGCTTGAGGGCACCCAGCTGGAAAGAGGATCCGTTAGGGTACCGACTCGCCCAAGCGTTGGAAAGGCCGAGGACGATTAATTTGCCCGTTTCCCCCCTGCGGACATTACGATGATACACCAGTCCACTAGCAGAGAGGTCGGGATTCAGGCGCAGTAGGACCCGGCGAAAAACGTCTGGTCCAGCTGCGGTGCTTTTTGCAGGGACAAAAACCACATAGGGTATTGTCTTTGGACGCTGGCCTTTGCGAAGAAAAAGGGCTCCGCCGTGGTCAACATCCAAGGAGACCGTTGGCAGCCGCTGGAGCAGCTGCTGAGCGTCCTCATCACTGCTAGGAGCGGTAAGAACGAATGTGCTTCGCAGCACCATCCGCTCAATGCCGATGGAGATTCCCTCCTCGACAGTCAGCTCAATCAGATAGGAGTCAATAGCACCACACACTTTTTGAAGCTGATCAGTGGTCTAGTCCTGGTCGCGACCTTGAATGATCACTCCCGGGATTTTGGCCTTGGCCTTCGCCGCAAAGGTAGTTCCCGAAGAAACCTCCTTGTTGGCAGTGGCCATTTGTTGCGCCGTGGTTTCGGCCTCAGCAGCCGCAGCAGCATCTCCAGGGAGCGCCGCCGCCGAACTACCGGAGCTTCCACCGGCCGGCCCGTCTAGTTGCCTTGGGACGCCAGTCGCTTCAGCGTCCGTGGTGGACGCCGCCGCTTTGGTCCCCGCAGCTCCCTTCTTGGCCTGCCTTTTGGCGCGTCGCTTAGCGCGTTTGCGCTCGAGCCGAGCCCGCTGAGCTTTGTCGGATCTGCCAGATTTGGCCGGTCCTTTAGGCTCAGAGCCCGCGGTTCCCTTTGATCTACCAGCAGAGCTGGCAGGTCTTTGGGTGTTTTGGTTTTGGTAGCTCTGGTTGGATCTGGTTGGAAGGCCAGCCGGTCCTTCCTTTGCCACAGTTGAATCAGTCGGTTGGGATCTGCCAGCAGGGCCGGCCGGTCCTTCGGACTGAGGTTGGGGTTTAGAAGGGTCCCCGTCCCTAGAATTAGCTTGATTATCCATAGTCGGCTTGAAGGCCATGATAAAGATTGGTGGGCTACCCTCGAAGGGGCGCGGTACCCACCCGGCCGCTCCACCTGACCGGGCAGTAGGCCGGCCCGACACCAGGAGAGGGACCGCTTGCGACCGGACAACTCCCCGGCCTTCCAGCCCATCGGCACGGTCGAACACCTTAGGCATTAGAGGGTGCGTTGAGCAGTACCACGGCCTGCGGACTGGCGAGCCAGACCCGCATACACAAGTTCGGCAAAGCCACTGGATGGGTCCCCAGCGCCGGAGCCCAGTCTGTCCGGCAGCCCTAGGGTCTGCCTTGAACACACGCGGGGACGAGTACCCTGGGTCGGCTTGCGAGACAGCGTGGGGGGGGGTCTGCGGCTGCCAGCGGCAAATAGAGGGTGCAGACCTCCCTCCAGCCTTTACCTGCTGAAGATAGGGGCAGGCGTGGAGCATCGCAGACCTTAGCCCATAGGCCTGGTCTGTCTCATACTTCACTGGCATGCTTAATATGCCCGTGCGAGCGAGGGCGAGGGCGAGGGAAACTGCTGACAAAGGGGGGCGCCTAACACCAAACTAGCGGATCACTACATTATTCTTGAACAGTAACATTCTACTATAACCCGAAAGCTAAGTTCGTATTGACAGAGTTCTCAGTCTTCATGAGTATAATTACTTTTTGGAGCCGGCCCTCGCAATTGTAGCACCGGCGAGACGAACTTTGAACACGTCGCAGTGGCCCGCTACAATCGAGACTTGTCTCAGTCTCAACTCTCTTTTCTTATTCTCTAATAATAGCGTACTACGACCAGGCTATGGAAACACGGATCTAAGAGAACAATTTTAAGAAGCAGACAGAGACTGCAGACAGAGCACAGAGCAGAGGCTGAAGGATGTCTGTCATCTTGAGTTTTATTTATTTCTTATCTGTGATGCTACTCTATTATAACTAAAACGTCGAGATCAAAAAAACTATCTTCGTCCTTTAAATATGAATAAAAAATTCTATTCTTAGAACTTCGTCATTTTTTCGATTCCGTAGCATCCGCATGCAGAATGGGTATAATTGCAAGACGAGGCGGCAGAAAAATGTGTGTAAAACTGCTGAGAAAGAAGCTGCGCTTTTACCTTTGAGACATCGGACTTCGTGAGTTTTATTTCTGTTCAGATGAGCAATTACAGGGATCAAGCATATTATTCATCATTATAGGGCCTAAGTGTAACAATCCCCCTATCCATTGATAGTGCCCTCCCCCCAGTATAGTGTGCCCCACTCGTGAACACGAGGACATTGCCCTCTTTAGTGTCTCCAGAAACAGTGCCCCACTTGAGGACAGTGCCCCCAAGGACACCCCCGAGGACAGTGCCCCCCCGAGGACAGTGCCCCCCCAGAGGACAGTAGTCCCCAGAATAGTGCCCCCAGGATAGTGTCTCCAAAGACAGTGCCCCCGAAGACAGTGCCCCCGAGGACAGTGGCCCCCGAAGACAGTGCCCTCAGAATAGTTCCCCCCCCAAAATACTGTAGTATTTCTAAAGACAGTGGCTCCCCCCAGGAACTGTGGCTCCAGGATTGTACCGCCCAGGACAGTGCCCCCCTTCGAGGACACCGCCCTTGAGGACAGCGCCCCCGATGACGGTGCCTCAGAATAGTGCTGCCTAATTACACCTCGGAGATTGCATCGCGAAATTGGCGCTTTACTCGTACATGAGCCAAGCCATCTTGCTTGGATGGCCAGCTTCCTTTTAGAGCGTCTTTTAGAAGCAGACAAAAAAATAAAAATCCACTGAAGTCCAACACACTTGTCTTTTCTATAGAAAAATGTAATTTTCTCGTTTATCTACTAATAATAATCCCAAAATCACGCTTTCTCAATATCAGGTTAAAGAAGAATAAGAAGAGCAAAGATGGTGCTGGTTTGGTAAGCATTTTATTACATTTTTGAGCCTACAGGCAGTACAGATCTCCATTGAGAACAGTTTCCCATTGAGTACAGTTTCCCATTGAGTACAGTTCCCCGTTGAGTACAGTTCCCCATTGAGTACAGTTCCCCATTGAGTACAGTTTCCCGTTGAGGACAGTTCCCCATTGAGTACAGTTCTCCATTGAGTACAGTTCCCCATTGAGTACAGTTCCCCGTTGAGTACAGTTCCCCGTTGAGTACAGTTCCCCGTTGAGTACAGTTCCCCGTTGAGGACAGTTCCCCATTGAGTACAGTCCCCATTGAGTACAGTCCCCATTGAGGACAGTTCCCCATTAATTACCGTTCCCTGTTGAGTACAGTCCCCATTGTGGACAGTTCCCCATTGAGTACATGCAGTTTTCCAGGGAGAACAGTTCCTACATGTAATTTCTGATTTGTGAGCTGACTATGGCGCATCGGGATCAAACTTTCTTACAGGTTCCTGCTGGTTCTAATCCAAACATCTGGAAATCTTGCCGTTAACAGTTGCCAAAATGGAGGTACATTCGATTATAGCACTTTCAGATGCTTCTGCACCACTGAGTTCTATGGGGAGAGTTGTGAGTCATCCTACATTGACAACGATCCGTGCTCGGATCCCAGCATCCCGGAGATTGCCGATTCAACGGGCTCTCATGGACCAGCGAGAACTCAGTCCTGCACAGAAACGGGTACTTGCTTTGACTTCTCCAAAATTTCAACCGGATGGTATAGGATTAACTCTCCGGTCGGGAATGCACTGACAAGCAAGTGTCCTGACACAACAAGCACCTGTGGAAGCTCCGCGCCATTCATCGTCACAAACATTGTCCAAGAACAGAACGCCAACAGGCAACTCTATTCTGCTAAACTGTCTAAGATAGTTAGGTCCGGGCCCAACTGTTACGATTCCAGTGGCGACAACTATCCGGTGAAAATCCTGGAATGTGGATCGTACAAAATTTACTACCTAAGACCGACAAGCTACGCTGAGCATCACTACTGCATTGGAGACAGGAAAGTGTGCGCAACTGGGTTCGTTTCAGCAGATGGCAGCGGCTACGAGCCGTGTCACGATGCCACTTCCTGCTTGGCGACGTTGAAACCTAAAGCTGCTACGTCTCCGATTCTACGACAAGTCAGAATCAATTTAAACCAATACAATTACCACAGTTACTTCAACTGCTCGTTTCAAAACGTATTTCAAGCTCCGAGCAACTTCACGCTGGGACTTCGATACAGAGTAACTTACCGGCTGACATTTCACAATGGTACAAAAATCGATATCCCAGACTGCACGGCTGCCGATTTGAACATTGCATCGAATTCAAATGAAACAACCACAGTGTCCTGCAGGCACGACAAATTTCTTAGACCGCATTCTAACATCTACGGTGGAACGCTGGAATGCGTGCTGCAAGCGAAGTGCAACTCGGCAACCTCGAATTACATTTCCCAAGAGCTTAGCTCCGTACCGCACCGATTTGAGTTCCTATACAACCTGGTTGATCCCGACACCAATGCAACCACGTCCGTGATAACGCCTTTCAAGCCCATTCAAATATGCATTAATGTTTCGAAAGTGCCGACAGCCAGTGTAGGAAACGAGGGCGGCATTAAGTTTCGAATTACAACGCGCCGAAAAGCTCTAATTTTGAAGGACAAAATCACTATTAAGGTCAACTCGTCGATAGGAAACGAGACAGCAACTCCTTGTTCGGTAGAGTTTCCTCCTATGTTTATCGGTGCAACAAGAGCTTGCACAACGCTGACACTGATGAACGAGGACGACGATGGCTTGATTGTTGCCGGTCTCACCGAATCCCAGTGGACTTCTCAGATCGAAGTGAATGTCAGTTACTCTTCAATGGCATTAAAAGGAGTTTACACTGGAAATCGATGGGTGAAAATTCAGTCGCGCAAGCTAACCATTGATCTGAGTCCGCTATACGGGGTCGAACGCAAGGACTATTTGCACGTTTATTATGACCCCTATATCAAGCCGGCGAACTTAGATTCAGCATATGGATCTTTCATTTCCGGCGACCAATGCAGAGTACTGTCTTTGCTGCGACACAGTACTCTGCCATACGAAGTACAAGCGAAGGAGTGCGTCCAGAATTCGAGAAATTCATTCGCGTCGTTTGTCACTCAGTTGGCTTTAAGATACGAGAATTACGTAATTCAAACGTACAGCGTAGGTGGTACATTTGCTTATACAACAAGGAAAGCAGCAGCAACTAGTGTACTGCCGCTGACTGATGACGATGTTCCCTGGGGAGTAACGATTGAAAAAGCCAAAACTGGAGTGCGGCTGAAGCTTGACCTGTATGGCACAATAATTTACACCTGGGGCTTTCGCACCGGATCTCGAGGCTGCGCACACACCTTTATTCAGAGTCGAAAATCAATGCTTGAATTTGATGCTACGCGGTGCTCTTCTTCACGTGCTACAACGGCTGGGTTCGATGCACTGGATACCATGGTAATCCCTGGGTTCTACGATACTCCTAGCAGAGTGGAGGGTCTCATGTACAAACCTAATGCAGCATCGTGGACAGTATCTGACACCATTGCCTTGGAAAGCACTAGAGATATGTTCTCAAACAACTTTGTACCAGATTCAGTTCCAGAGAGTCTTTTGAAGCCAGTTCAGACGCTAAATTTTTGCTCCTGCTACGACAGTGACGAATACAAACCGTTAGACCTGGCTGGTAGGTGTGTTATCAAACAAAATAAAACGTTGACACGCTACTCAAGAAAAAAGCGGTCAGTTCCTCCTCTTGGTCCCATCCTGTCGCAAATAATCGCAGGAGCAGCCAGACAGTCAGCTCAGAGCAGCAGTACCGATACAGTTACAGCGGACAAGGCAACGCAGCACTGCAAAGACTACGTCCAATCCGTATTAGACAAAAGAGGCAAGATCGTCACCGAGTGTTCAAAGGCAACCGGTATCATTGGAACTATGGATTTTATATCTAAATTCAAGACTGTTTGCAGTCAATACGCTATCCAGCTAAATTCATTCAACTTGACCGAGTCTCTGTTCAACTCTTTCGCTGGCGAATGCGTCAGGAGTCTCAGCTACAACGTGTCGATTGTGCTAAACAGCAAAGCCAGCAGCATCATCCAAGACCTGGAGGCTGAGATCTGTCCCAATGGCTGCTCGGGCAATGGAATCTGCCTCTCTGGAGCTTGCCAGTGTACCGGAGGTTATTCAGGAGATGACTGCCGCGAACTTACAGTCCAGACTGGCGAAACTGGTGGAAATAATCCTACGGACGGCGCCGGGGCCATCATTACATCATTAGCGGCTTTGATTGTAGCGCTATTCTTCGTAGCCACAAGTTGCAAAATAACTCCGATTTATTAAGATTGCTATATATTAACAAATCATATCAAAATTACTCTGCCAAAGGATTTTTATTGACAATTTTTTATATTCATATCTACTTACTCGTCGAAACTTTACTCTCGAATTTGTTCATCTATATTTTTTTTATTTTTGTTCATAGCTGCAACAGCTAACTTTAACTACGAGCATGTTTTTTTCACTATATAAGTCTTTGTATATTTGTATCAGAGTTAAGTTTATTGAATAGTTCAATCGATGCTTAGTTCAAATTTTAGCTCACTCCGTTAATTTTCGTTTTATTTTTGGTTTCTATAGCTTAGCTGTTGTTACGCGTCAGAAGTTGCTTAAAATATGTATTCAGCATTCAAATTCAAATTCAAATTTTGGCTATTGCCATATTTTGTATCTGCTTTTGTAGATATTCCGACCTTAGTCTGATGTTCAAGAGCGACGCTAAAATTTATCCCTGTTTATAACAAAAGTTTATAACTACTCACGATTTTTAACCGAATTTTTAAATGCGGTTTGTTACATTAACAAAATTTACTGATTAAAAAATATACACATTGACGAGCTCGTAAAAAGGTTTTCAATTTAGCCTATTTTAAATCTTATTGGCCTTGTGTATTCTTGTGCAAACCCTTCTAACGATTTATAATTGTGACTTTAAATTACAGTAATAGAAAATATTTCAGACATAAATCTTTATTATAGTTCACCCAGCAAGCGAATTTATTTGTTTTAACAAGATAATCTTTGTTCACGGATGTTTCTAAGCACAGACCGCTCCTGCTGCCGCTTTTGCATTTGCTGCCGGCGGCACCTTGCAAGTAGGGGAGCTGCAGGTTGTTGAAGTTGCCGCCTGCGGCATAGTTGCACACCATGTGGTAGGGGTAATTGCCGCACCTGGCCACCCCGCAACCAATTAAGGTGGTCTTGTCCCATACCATCTGAGTGTAATGACCGCACACTTTTCTACAGCTCTTACTATTGTAGTTGTAGTCTTTGTACTCGTCAAACCACAACTGGACGTAGCTGAAATCGAATTGAATGCTTATTTTTTATACAACCATAATCGTTGTTGACGTTACAGAGAGGCTATGAGGGAATTTTTTAACACTAAAAGCAAAGCCCTGAAGGCCAGCAATCCAACCTATATTATCTAACCTATAACCTATAACCTACTAACCAGGAGCGTCGCTATGGATTTAATGTTGAGGGGGACAAAGCTAGAGTTCTACATGTGCATGTACATTATTAAAATTCAACATGTACATTATTTTCAGAATCGGTGTTGTCAGCGATCATTTTAGCGCCGCATGCACCAATTTAGCGCCGCAGGCGCTGTTTTGTCGCCCTGAAGCAAAATTATTGATTTCCAGGTCAACAAAAGTGGGGTAGGGGACAAAGCCTTAGAATATGTCCCCTACCCATAACGTTTCTAGGGGGATCCTGTCCCCCCCCCGGTGGCGACGCCCCTGCTACTAAACCTATAGCCTATCTAAGTTATAAGATATTCAGCAGATGTTAACTTTGATACCAAATCCCTTTAAGCCATAGCATAACCCTAGTTAACTCTCCCTTTGATGCTTGGCCCGTGGATTTATATGTATAATAAGGTTTAGGAATTAGGGTTTAGCGCAATGCAACAAAATATTTACCTTGTAAAGTCGTCACTTCTTCCGCCAGCCCAGTTCTGTCCGACCCAGTTGAATGGGGGCAACTTTCTGTCCGCCGATGACTCGTGACCAGCCCGGCACTTCTGCACCCATTTGTTGGCGCTGGCCATGAGCCTGTCGTCCCAGACCCTTTTTGATTAATTGGAAATGAAAACAGCAACAGTTTAATAAACTTGGGGGTTGGCGAACCATATCTAGAGAAGTGGCATTTGTGTGCATCGGTAGGAGTGGCAACCCATCTAGAGGAGTGACAGCCCATCTAGAAGAGTGACAACCCATCTGGAAGAGTGACAACCCATCTAGGATCGTGACAACCCATCTAGGATCGTGACAACCCATCTAGAAGAGTGACAACTCATCTAGAAGAGTGACAACCCATCTAGAAGGT
Source organism: Macrostomum lignano (assembly GCA_002269645.1). NCBI lineage: Eukaryota > Metazoa > Platyhelminthes > Macrostomidae > Macrostomum > Macrostomum lignano. The sequence goes on from NIVC01000023.1 coordinate 425,736, forward strand.
CGACAACCTATCTAGGATCTTGACAACCCATCTAAAGGAGTGATAACCCATCTAGAAAAGTGACAAGCCATCTAAAAGAGTGAAAACTTATCTAAAAGAGTGGCAGCCCATTTAGAAGAGTGGCAACTCATCTATAACAGTGGCAACCCATTGAAAGAAGTCAAAACCAATCTAGAGGTGTGCAATCCATCTTAATGAGAGACAACCCATCTAGAAGAAGCAGCCCATAGGGAGGGTTGCCACTATTCTTTCCTGGCTTGCTTCATTTGCAATATAAAGAAGTTCAGAAAATGCAGTATTGTTAATATGATTTTGTGCTGAAAGAACTAATTTTGCAAATGCATTTTGCTGTAGCAAAAATTACCAGCTCCGCCATGTCTGCCGCATGTCATGTTTGCGATCTCAGCTTATTGTGAGCGTCCACAATGGCTTGCTTTTGATTCGGTGTCAGCGACACCAAGCTGGCTTCGCAGCATGTCGTTGTCATGACAACCAGTAGGAGCAATGCGACTAAGTCTGTTAATCATGGTTAAGAACGATTGATGGAGAAAGCTTAGGATTGGCAACCCATCGGAAGGAGTGGAAACCCATCGGAAGGAGTGGAAACCCATCGGAAGGAGTGGAAACCCATCGGAAGGAGTGGAAACCCATCGGAAGGAGTGGAAACCCATCGGAAGGAGTGGAAACCCATCGGAAGGAGTGGAAACCCATCGGAAGGAGTGGAAACCCATCGGAAGGAGTGGAAACCCATCGGAAGGAGTGGAAACCCATCGGAAGGAGTGGAAACCCATCAGAAGGAGTGGCAACCCATCCAGAAGAGTGGCAACCCATCCAGAAGAGTGGCAACCCATCCAGAAGAGTGGCAACCCATCCAGAAGAGTGGCAACCCATCCAGAAGAGTGGCAACCCATCCAGAAGAGTGGAAACCCATCGGAAGGAGTGACGACCCATCCAGAAGAGTGGCAGCCAATCCAGAAGAGTGACAACCCATCCAGAAGAGTGGCAGCCCAACCCATCGAGAGAGTCACCACTCCTTCCCCAAAAAATATTATCTGGGCTGTGTGGATCTGAGAATCGACGCTGAGGATTTGTCGTGCCCAAAATCGCATACCTAATCTTTAACTTATTAATTGCATGAATCAAAGCACAAACCTTTCATTCTCGTTGCCTTTTTACGTCCTGCGCAGGTTTTGCTGAGTTAAATCTGCCAAGAACGAGCAGTTAAATTGAGTAGTTAAATTGATTTTTAACCGCGCATTAATATAGCCTCAAGGACAACTCATTATTATTACTCATTGTCATTATTTTAAACGTTTTTCCAAGTGACAGACCAATTTAACATGAAAAATCAATTAATGCGTCGTTACAGCAGCATGTGAGGCACAAAATAGTGTGATTAGGACTTTCTCTGACACTGTTAAGAGACCCTATCACTGTTTTTTTGTGGAAAATCGTGAAATTTCCTATCTCCGTAGTGTATTTTTCCGGTGAAACCTGCCTTTAAAACTATTTCTGAACAAAAAACTTTATGAATATCGATAGAGCAATAAGAAAGGCACAACATATCAAAAGATGAACACTGGATCTGTCTCCTATCAAATGCAATAACAATTTTTGTGCTGAAAAGAATTAAAACCTCCTATCTCTGTAGTGTATTTTTCGGCAAAAAGTTGCCTTCAAAACATTTACCATAGATTTCGAGTGTTGCGTCCTGTATGTATGTTACTTAAGTAGTCTTTGTATAGCCTGCGATAGTGAGACGAAAAAAACAAGCTGTGGCCGTTTGAAGTTATCTAACGATTGGACACCGTAAAATATTACTGGGGGTTGTAATTAATGTTTAATGATTGAATTATGAGCATATGACAATAAAACGGGCGGTTTGGCTGTGAGATATGATGTACACTAAAATAAACGCGTACGCACATGATAAAAATTTGCAAGAAGTCATATTTGATGAGCACGAGATGAATGTACATAGCTCAATGTACGTAGCTTTTCCTGCTTTCTACTGTATACAAATCCACAAAGTCTCTACCTAACCTCTAACTCTGATATTTCCCCCGGATTAAAGCTACTAACACTAGAGTGTAATATCGGCAAAACTGCTGTCGCAAATTTTCATATTGTGTAGTGGATAGATGCATAAAAATATCTTTATTGCATTCATTGTCTATGGTTTGAACTTGAACTTTTCAAAAAAAGTACTCTACAAAAATACTATATAATGTTTTATGGTCTACCGAGCCTCACTGTTTATTTTGTCTATGGTCAAAAGTAGGCGCACAAATATAGGCCTATAGTTACGGCTGCTTGAGTCTGTGTAGCCACTAAAAGAGAAAGCAGCCATCTAGAAGCGAATTCGGCAATTTGACTCAGTTTTTTTTGCACAAGGAGCAGCCCGCCTTAAGCCTTCGCCGGAAATGTTCAATAACGCTTGCAGCGCTGACTGGCAACAGCAGCAGCAGCAACAGGATCTGGTCAGCGTGAACTGGAAAGACTGCATCCACCGTTGGAAGCGAAGCCGCGAAAAGTGGCGCTCCGAGGCCCTGCGCCTGCAGAAGCAGCTCTGCGACATGACTCGCAGCGCCAACCATTGGCGCCAACAGACCGGCATAGTGCAGGCCGAATTAGCAAAAGCGAGAGGCGCCCTAATCGGCTGGCGCACAGAGGCGCTGAGAACGCGCGAACTGGTGCGCCAGTGGAAAGCGGAAGCCATCAGATGGCGGGAGCAGGCGCGCGAATGGAAACGACGCTGCTGCGAGCTGATGGATCAGCGAGACGATCAACAGATTGCGCAACTATGCCACGACAGGTACAGCTGCGGCTACAGCCGCTGCGGCGACTACTGCTGATGATGACTGACGCTGCCATCTACCATGTACACATTTTTCACCAAACTGTACAGCCGCAGCGCAATTTGTTGGCGATGTAAAACACACACAGACGACGCTCATTCAACTGTCAGAAACCCGAAGTGTCGAGACATTTTTTCAATCCAATTTTTTTCTTCCTTGTAAAAATTTTCGAAATGAAGTTGCTGAGTTTTTTTCATTTTTCTATTTTGCTCAGCTGCATTCACTGCAGAATGTCATTTTTCCTGTTCATAACAGCAGCAGGAAGCAAAATACACACGCGCCAACTCAATGGATTGGTCCATTTTTTTCTGTACGAACGATGAAGTTTGATAGCATTTGTAGCCGTATTGCTTAATCTTAAGGATTTACCATATGACAAAAAAGTGCAACTACCCGATTTGAGAAGTGGCAACCCATCAGGAGGAGTAAAAATCCATCGAAAGGAGCGATAACCCATCGGGAGGAGAGATAACCCATCGGGAGAAGTGACAACCCATCGGGAGGAACGATAACCCATCGGGAGGAGCGATAACCCATCGGGAGAAGTGACAACCCATCGGGAGGAACGATAACCCATCGGGAGGAGCGATAACCCATCGGGAGGAGTGACAACCCATCGGGAGAAGTGACAACCCATCGGGATGAGTGACAACCCATCGGGAGGAGTGACAACCCATCGGGAGGAGTGACAACCCATCGGGAGGAGTGACAACCCATCGGGAGGAGTGACAACCCATCGGGAGGAGTGACAACCAATCGGGAGGAGTGACAACCCATCGGGAGGAGTGACAACCCATCGGGAGGAGTGACAACCCATCGGGAGGAGCGATAACCCATCGGGAGGAGTAACAACCCATCGGGAGGAGTGGCAAATGAAGTTTTACTCCATCAGGAGTGTCAAAATAATATAGGAATTGGTATAGTCTCACTTTTTAATTTATGCAGTGCTGAAGGGTCAGAGGTATATAATTTATCAGTAAAATAAACTGAACCGCTTGTACATGTAGCTTGAGTTATAACATTTCACAAAGCGTGTATGATTTTTAGTAGTTTGTCATATTTCCATTTTAAAGAACAATTACACGCACGAGGAAGACAGCCGAGTGCAGACATCGTCAAGGGCGATTTCACAGTACTGCTCTTTCTTTGCTAGCGTATATTTAATTTGTCCGATTAAAGTAATCTCAATACGTCGTAAGTAAAGGTAGGCAGATACAGGGGTCGGCAAACACCCGACCCGCTAAAATTTGAAATTTCATCATGCGAGTTGCAAACCGGCTTGCTCAAGGTTTGTGATTCTTCTCAGCGCTCTCTCTCTAATCTCCTATCTTCTCTTAAATCTCCTCTCCTCTCCTCTCCCCTCCTCTCCTCTCCTCTGCTCTGCTCTCGTCTCCTCTCCTTTCCTCTCCTCTGCTCTCCTCTCATCTCTTCTCCTCTCCTCTCCTCTCCTCTCCTCTCCTCTCCTCTCCTCTCCTCTCCTCTCCTCTCCTCTCCTCTCCTCTCCTCTCCTCTCCTCTCCTCTCCTCTCCTCTCCTCTCCTCTCCTCTCCTCTCCTCTCCTCTCCTCTCCTCTCCTCTCCTCTTCTCTCCTCTCCTCTCCTCTCCTCTCCTCTCCTCTCCTCTCCTCTCCTCTCCTCTCCTCTCATCTGCTCTCCTCTCCTCTCCTCTCCTCTCTTCTCCTCTCCTCTCCTCTCCTCTCCTCTCATCTGCTCTCCTCTCTTCTCCTCTCCTCTCCTCTGCTCTCCTCTCCTCTCCTCTCCTCTGCTCTCCTCTGCTCTTCCCCCTCAACCTTTCCTCTCTCCCCTCTTCTGACCCGCACTCATGCTGCATTAGATTCCCTATTTTGGCCCACGAGATATAAAAGGTTTACCGACCCCTGAGATAGACGGATACAAGCACATTCAAGTTTTTCTAAATTTCAGATATGTTTGTCTCGATCAGCCACGGACAAAAAAATCGCCGCTGCTGGCACTGCTGAGAGCGAGCGGGACTACGGCATACTCCAGCAGGTGGCACTGGCCCTGCTGCTGGCTGAAGATCACCGCCTGACAGGCGGCGCCTTGGAGGACGCACATGAACACGCACTCGCTTCGATTAGGGGCGCTGAGGGTGGAGAATTCTGGCGCATTTGGTCTGTCGATGCTGACCAAGGTTCGGTTTCCAAGGACAAACAAGTTCTCATCTGCAATACGGGAGGGGGGCGTTGTGTTGAATGACTTCTGTGCGTTTCTAACCATGGACCACAGGCTTAAGCCCTCAGCTGCATGTAGATGCATCCAAAACCAACCTCTTTGCAATATTAATACATACCCTTAATTACCCCAGCTAATGCTGGCACCCATTTTACAGCTGGGTGAACTGAAGCAATGCAGAGTTGAGTGTCTCGCTCAATGGCACAAAATTGTTCCGAGTGGGATCGGGAATCGAACCTCCGACCTTTCAGTCGTGAGTCCGACGCTCGAATCACTAGCCTACAACCTCTACCTACTCGAAAGTGCTTGAAAATAATTGAAAAATAGTTGCAAGTCTGATTTCCAACTCGTCATATCATCGGAGCTCTGCCTGTACACTAAAGCTCAATCTCTTAGCCTTTAACTAGCTTCCTGTAATCACCATGAACAACTTGTTTAGTTGTTTGTGCTTAGTACGCTTAGTACCTAGTACGCCTTGTTTAGTACGCTCTAGAGCGGTGAATGGGCTTTCACCATAGACAAAATTGGTCATGAGAAAATCCGATTTCTAGAGAGTATACGACATGCTCAGTTCTAAGAAACTAATCCTAATCCTGCTGTTAGGATTATTCTCGGTAGCTACCCAGAAATAAATTCCTGTAAACTTACTGCCAGCATATGTCAATTTTAGCACTCGATTTCGGTAAGGACCACCACAGTTTTGAGTCCTGTTACCGGTGCAGGTGTCCCAGCATTCCCAGTCAGGAGCCGCACCCTGCGAGCCGTAGGAGTTGCCGCAGCTGCACCAGTTTTCGCCTTGAAGCGTCATAAACTTGAAGCCGCCAAGTGAGCAGATGGTGCCGCACAGCTCGTGAGTCATTTGCCAACTCGACACGAAAACGTAACTTACATCAGTACCGTCAGGCCGTATGGTGTAACGGCCAACCCGTGTCAGGCCCAGGTTTTTCAGTTTGCATATATCTCTCACACCATTCGTGTAGTCAACAAAGCAGCCGAGATCCGTGGTCTGAAACTGCCGACAAAGAGTGACGCAGATCAGGCTGCTCAGGATCGGGAAAATTCTATGGAGCGCCATCAAGGCCAAAGCTTGAATCAGATCAGAATTCGAGAAATTTGCAGAGCCCGTTCGATTCTTAATGGATTTTTTATATTGCATTTTAAATTGAAATTGTCTTTTCGCCTGTCGTTTTGGTCCACACGGCTGGGTGGATACTGATTGAAATCCATTATCAATCGAGAAACCTTTTTGACTCAAAGCTGTCGATTTTGCAAAAACGAAAAAAGCATTTTTCAATTTTCGCAAACCTCACTGAGTTGATTTAGACGGCTATGGTGAAAAGGATTTTTCATTCGTATCTAGGAAATATGATTTATAAAGTAAGTGCTGTAACCACGGCCTTGGCGTCTGAGTGCCTCGTCAATTAGACGGCTGCCTTGCCCCCCTGGGCTCTTGTTCTCTCTAGTACACAAGATATGTGACTTGCGACCCTTGGGTCGAGTGCGGCTTCTCCTGCCTCCTAGCACTGTCCATCATCACTACTATTATTCTATCACTCCCCTTCATCTCCATGTAAATCCCTTTATCCTCCCTATTTATTGCATCTGTCTCTCCCCTCGCTGTACTAGCTGTCTCATCTCTTTGCTGCGCCCTTTTGCCTCTGTTACATGTGTTGTGCATCCTAATACTCGTAATGCTATATCTTTTTACTCGAAGAAATATATTCAATACATTTAACAACGTTTTCTCGATAGCCCGCCGCAACAATATGCATGCCTAACTTTGCCTAATTCTCACGTATCATCAAATCCAATGCGCAACTCTGACCCCCTATGTCCCCAAGCTTTTCCCACCTGTTAAGTAATCCCCTATCATAAATCATTTTCGCCGCTGTGCCCCACCCCAATTTCTCATCCAATCACAGCGAGACGTCATCAGGTTTTTTTGGTAACAGAGGTAGGAGCCCGTTTTGAGTCCTGAGCATCATATCGTTCTTTCTTCACTTTCCTTCAATCGGGACCTGTACGAGCTACTCGTTTTACTGTTTCCGCCCCTTGTGCTGTTTAGTTTGTTTTCCTGCGAGACCGGACTCCATACCCGAACCGCGGTGATCACCCCTAAGACTAATTTAATTTCCTCCGAATACTTTCATTATTGCTCCTAGATCCTCAGGAGCTTCCCAATAGACATTCGCTAACTGTCCTTCTTCCTCTTCCCTATCTGTTGCCCACCAGATCTGGCTGATGCCCACCCCATTCCGAGACTTCCTGGATCATCCAGCGGCCACCGTGTGACCATATCTGACGACTACTGCTCCCAAGCAGCCCTGCCCGTCAGCCGTGTCTGTTCAGTTATTCCCCCCCTTGCGCTGTCTTTGAGTATCCTTAGCCAGGTCGTCTCCACCCCCATTGCTCTCACCATTTTCTAATATTCCTCACAGTCTGCTTGACCGGGAGTCCCGTACGTCTCATCGTTAGTTTTTTTACCGCGCGGGTGTACATGTACTCCTGCACAGGTGACTGGTGGCGGCCACGCTTCTGACGTGTACCATCAAAAAACTATGGGGCCCGCTGTCCAAATTAGGTATCTTGTTGGCCCGCTCAACGCCGTCAGCTACCGCACCATCCAGACATGGACAAAGTCTAGGGGACGAGGCCTGTTGGCTGTACTTTTCAGCGCCAAAGCCCAGGGATTTGCAGGTATTCTCATGCAGCTCGGGTTACGTCAGCTACATGTAGTATAATGACAGTAGTGAATCATAATTATGATTCAGAGTTTAACATGTACCACATGCTGAATGTAATATTGAAAAGAATCCGACACCTACAGACAAAAGACATACATCACGACAAAGCAGTCAATGCTGATGAATGATGATATAATAAGGGCCTGTAGCCAAGCTTAGACCAGAACACTTAGCTACTCAAGGCAGCTTCCGGTTAGATGGTAGGACGAGTAAAAGTAAAAGAGAATCAACTTATCATGCTTGTTCAAGTTTAGAGAAAAGTTTCCTGACTTTGATCAATATTCTCAGATAAGCTTGAAATGAAATGAATTCACCCAGTTGTGCTTACGTTAGACTATCTACGCGGCTTATTGAAGCGTATCGCTTCCTTATATCGAAGTTGATTCTTAGAATGATAGTTAGCTACTCGAAAAATAGTTAGTAGTTAGTTTTTCGAGCGAAAAATCGTTTTTTAATGAAGTCTGTGTCGGTAATGTATTAGATAGATAATTGTGTTTGTATTGTATACAACAGTATTATATACAATTGTATTATTTTTATCGTATGATTCGTATTTATTGGCCTATTATGTAGTAGTGCCATTTTGCTATAGGCCTAGTGGTTTACATTTCAATTAGGTTTATGACTGTGTACGTGTAAGTGTAACATGTAGCTGCAGGCTAGGCCTACTTTATTTTAGGCCTACAAGTACAACTGTGTATAGCTAGCCTAGACTAGAGGGCATACAGCATATTATAGGCATAGGTCTTCTTTGAATGTTACTGTGTAAATTTAATTAATTGTGCCTTTCTTGCTGCCTGTCTTTAGGGCCTATTTTAAGTTTTCAAGGGCCTTGAGTGCTAGAGTGACAGCAGCTAGACTAGGTCAGGATTGTGACAGGTCAGGTCAGGTCAGGCCCTATATACTCAGCAACATTGAAAGACACTTGTTATTTGCACTATACCATATACTATTGTTATTTACATGGTAGGCCTAACTAAAATAAATATTAGTTTTATATACTGTGACATTATGTATGTGTGTGTACTTGTCTTATAGGCCCTACTATAGGTATAGCTATGGTCCAGTTATATTTGAATAAATTGCATTTTCATTTGTTTCTTTTGAAACACAGTTTCTTTTGTACTTAAAATTATTAATAGGCCCTAGTATTAAGCTAATAAAAGTGCTAAGCTATAAACATATAAATCATGCCTAAGCTCTGGCTAGGGCTTATCTGGGTTTTTAAGGTTGGAAATCCAGTTGCCAGCTGGCCTATAGGGCTCAAAATACAGTTGCCAATGGCTATTTTTGGTTGCCTATTGGCAATTAGCTAAATTCTTGAAGATAGATATTTCTTGCTTATGTTTTAAACAAGAGAATATCTAAGAGAGAATATCTAAGAGAATAGATATTTAAACAATTAAACTTAACTAAATTATGAATAATATTTGTTGCTAATAACAATATTAGTCTAAACTAATAATGGTTAATGCTATTATATTGATTCATATGGCATTCTTAATTTAATTATAAAATCATTTTTTGAAGTCAGCAACTAGCATGGAAAAAATGAAGTTGGGCAATTCCATATAATTATGGTCGTAACATGACAGGCTTTTTTTACTTATAAAATGAAATCTAATAATAGAATACACTAAACCAATATTTTAAATGAAAGATTTTTTTGTCAAGAATATTTTTATAGAGTTTCATGTAGATATCATCATTAATATAGATGCTATTAAACCTTGAATGGCACTTCTGGTCGTAACGACAGGATTTTTGACAGATAGAAACTAAAAGGTAAAAGTCTTATAACATTTTTCATTTTTGATATTTTGCAATAAATTTTTTAAAATTCGACTAAGAACATCTTCAGAAATCATACTCTTTTTGTAGAATATATAAACTCAAAAAGGCAACAAAGATACAAAAGAAAAGGCAGCCTTATGGTCGTAACATTCTGGTCGTAACATATTTTGTTCTGTCAATTCAGTAACTTAGAGGTACCAATATATTAAAAATATAATTGATTATTTGTTCATCAATACTTTTATCTGATGATGCAAGTACTATACTTTTATCTATAGTTTGTTTCAACCTTCCAAAGCTTTCTATTTGTTTTTAAAAGGTTCACAAACTTAATGATGTCTTTTGCTTAAAAAACTGTCCAAATTTTTACAAAAATTACTTTTTGCCACTTGATAACATACTAATCTAACATTTTATCATTCATTTATTCTTAGATTGTAGATGTTACACATAAAAACATTTGGTAAAAAAATTGGCTAATCAGGCAGTGGCAAGCAAAAATATTGACTTTTTTCTATTTTCCAAATATGTCCATCTTATATGGAATGAGCCAGTTGCCAGATTGGCCTCTTATAGTCTTATACCAAAAATCTAATTGTCAATAAAATTTTCAAAAGGCCAAAAACCCCATATCGGCATATAGCCCAAAAACCCAGTCTAAACTCAATTTATTGGCTTTAGTTAGTTCAAACTCATCATGAAAATAAAAGATGCTAAAACAAATATTGAGTACTTGATAGTCCCTAATAAGATAGCTTTTTAATATTATCTCAGTTATATTATAAATATTAAATAATAGGCCTTTTAGTAATATTTATATTTATTTATATAATACTTTATAAATAACAACTGCTAGGCTTATATTTAAGAGTTGCTATCATAGAAGATTCTTTTTTATGGTTGCCACTTTGAGAGTACAGATAAAGTCTCAATCTTTGCATATGTCACAATTTAGCTATGTCACTGCAGATTCAAGTTAAAGAATAAAGTAGGGGTAGTAGTGTGCAAAGGTTGGACATATTAAAGGCAAAGTTAGGCCATAGGGCCTACCCCAATTAGTTTTTTACCTTTTTAGAATAGTCAAAAAATTACTCATTGGCATGCAAGTATAGAGTGGCAACTTTTAATGTTGCTAAATAAGCCTATATCAATATGCCTATATTTAAGACCAAAAAACTTTTTATCTCAATGTACCAAAAGTCAGACTCAAAATCTGCCCCAATGTGGCAATGTCTGATTCCTTAAAACTCAGACTCAAAACTCAAAATCTATTTCAGATGCCCTAAAATAGGCCTAATCCCCTACTCTCAAATCTTATTTATATGCAACAAAATTCTGGTGTACAATAGACCTGTAAAAAATATTTTACTTCCATTGCTTCTATCAGAGATATATTTGTCTCTATTTATGTCTTTGTCCCCTCCCTTGATGTGAATCATGGCTACCTGCCTAATTCTCAAAAATTTGTAGGGAAAATTCTCACATGATGCAAGGTAATAGGAAGTTTAGTACCATGTGTATAATGTGCATCAAAGAGTTGGCCAAGTTGTTTAATATGCTTCTGTTGTAGGCCTAGGGTATAGCAATGTTGTTTTGTTGACTTGTTATCATTGCTAGAATAATGTAGAATGCTAAAACAGGTCCTTTATTGTTGCAATACCTGCAGTCTATTGGTGTATACTTGGTAGATTAGATCTTAAATATATTGCTTGCAGTGTGCAAAGCAAAATTTTTTTGCATACATTGTCTATATTCATTTCTTTGGCTGATTCCAAGCAGAAACACCAATGTTTCCTCACAAAAATCTTGCCCACAAACAAAACCCTCCCGATTAGACCATTCTAGTGCAAGAAACTGCCAGAAAACCTGCCCAGTAAGAAACCACCCAAAAAACCACCTAGAGAAGAGTTTCCAACTGAAAAAACCACCAAACACTTATCAGTTTCTTTCAGAGACTCTAGCCATTTTGAAAATTGGAATCAACAAAGGAACCCACTAGAAACTTTGGCTGGTTCTCACAAAGCTTTGGATGATTCCTGCAGAATCCACCATTTAGTATTTACTCTCTTTCAAGAAACCGCTAAGAAGAAACCACCCAAAAAACCACCAAGAGAAGAGTTTCCAACTGAAAAAACCACCCAGGAAACTGCACAATGGCTGGCGGGTTCTTTGGCAGTTTCTGAAACAAAATCCACCCAGGAAACAGCCAAGCGTTAGGTGGGTGATTTGGTGGATTCTGCACATTTTATGCGTTACATCCAGCCAATTGTTGGTTGTTTCCTCTATACTACAGAGGTAGGCCTTCTTTGGCTTGTTTTTGTAATAAAATTCCTGCCTAAAAAACTGCTATATTTTGTAGAAGGGGTCTATCTTAAGCCTAAAGTCCAATTTATTCATTTATGATTTAGTCTTTTATATATATCTTAAGATATACTATTTGAATAGGTTAGAAGAACAATCAGTAATAGTCAATAGAATCAGGCTAATACTTTAACAAGTCCTTTGTCAATGTTATTTATATGGTACTAATGCAGGCTTAGCCTTGGTGCCAAGGCTCTATTAGATTATAGCTATAGTTGATAGGATACTTTCTATCTAGCAACCTGGATATAAAGGCAATGGCCCATTAGGGCCAGTTAGCATTAGCAAAAAGTAGTACTTAAGGATAGCATTTATAAATAAATCACTAGTTGCTCATTGTTTAGCAGCTTTAGGTTAGGCCTAGTAGTATCTGAGAACAATGTATATGCCTAACAATCAATAGTTTAGGCATAGATCCATCCAGAATAGCAAAGTAGGTTGCCATGCTTAGGTGCAACCTTAGGATTTACTTGGCCATTTCTATTGGCAACACACACACATGTAAGTTGCTATTGGATATAATAGTAGTCATGTGACTGCTCTATGCCAATAGCAACTTATATGTATGTGTTGCCAATAGAAATGGCCGGGTGGTTCCCAAGGTTGCACATGTATATAGGTTGCAATTATAAGGACTACCTCTAGCCTATCAAGCAAGATATTGCATAGCACCTATTAATAGCTAGATCTTCAAGACTATTATTAGCTAGCATTAGAGTAGAAAACTATTTGAAGTTGGCAAAAGACATGCCAAGCCTGCTGTAGCCAGTCTTAAAGGATGACATTGAGTTCAATGATTAGGATTCAAGGTATAATTATCATTTCCCCTTTGGGCAGCATTAGTAGAGTCTCAATGCCCACATGAAGCACCTTAGTCTTCTTAGTACTAATCTGCAGACCTATGCAAGCACCTTCCTTGAAGAGTAGGTTTTGTTTTTCTCTGTGCCAACTTTCAGGCTATAGTAGTAGACAAAATGTTGTCAACATAGGCCAAGCAATGGAGTTGGACCTCAAGATTCTGCAATCTGTGGCATAAAGTGACTACAAATCTATCCTTTTATTACAGAGTCATATAGAGCATATAAGTTCATCAGTAAGACAAATAGCAAAGAGAAAGGTGTCACCTTGTAGCATACCAGAGCTAGTTGAAAAACTTTGCAATGTATCTATTGGATACTTTAATAAAGGCCATAGAATTGTTATTATATCAATGACTATCTATCATTGGCTGCTTGATAGACAGATTGATTTAAAGAAGCTAATGAAAATGATTGAGATGGGCTTTAGCCACCTATTAAATATACAACTTCTAAAATATACTTGCTAGTATAAATTAGTTTTGATTGAAACTTTGTTTTGTGACTTACAAATTGGAGCAAATATATGTCTATATAGATGGCATTATATAAAAAACATTAATTGATACTTAATATAAAATCTTGAAATTAAAAAACCATTAAAATTGTATTTCAAAAACTGATTCTATTGCTCAAAGAATAACAAAAAACAAAAGAGTATGACGCTTCTATGATTGTTTACATGACGCTTCTATGATTTTTTACATGACGCTTTTATGATTTTTACATGACACTTCTTTTTAAAAAGTCTTTTAGTTTTCCTGACGTTGAAAAGCTTTAATTAAAAAAATTATACTCTATGAAAATTCGAACCATCGTCGCTGCATTTAGCAGTTCAGTCTGTTCACCTCTAGGCTAGCTCTCATCGTTTTGATAACATGAAATTTTGCACTTATATAATTCAACACTTTAAAATCCAAGCATCGAGCAAATCACACGAAGCAGTTATGACATAATCAGTTTCTCAGTCAGTCAGTATCAGTTAACAATATGGTTACGCAATTTAAATCAAGTCTGGTGCTACGCTTCCACACTGCATTTTCAATTCAAGTCGGAGTTACAATTCAGTTATGATGCAATATAATTCAGAATCAGAATTCAACCAGTCAGTTTTTTCTCTAGCATTCTTACAATGCATTTCAAGTCGAAAACTTTGCTTGACCTTTGCAAAAAAGCATGTTTTTCGAATATTTAATGCCTTTAGCATCGAGCAATTTCTTAGCCACGATGCATGTACAGTCACGGGAAAATTTCTGATCGAACAGTGCAAGTTCGAACAAAATTGGTCCAGCCATTTTTTCTCTAATCGATTACAAGCAAGCAAGCAAGATTTTCATTTTTAGTATATAGGATTAATAAATATACAACTTCTAAAATATACTTGCTAGTATAAATTAGTTTTGATTGAAACTTTGTTTTGTGACTTACAAATTGGAGCAAATATATGTCTATATAGATGGCATTATATAAAAAACATTAATTGATACTTAATATAAAATCTTGAAATTAAAAAACCATTAAAATTGTATTTCAAAAACTGATTCTATTGCTCAAAGAATAACAAAAAACAAAAGAGTATTTGGTTAACATTTTCACTTTTGTTTTGACCTTGTATAACTTATATATATCTAGGATTGAAATTTGGCTATGCCTTTGCATATTTGACATACCATTGGTATATTTTTTTTAAATTTGTTCCAATTGGGCATTTGGTTTGGCATTAGATCAAAACTTTTTTTAGATCATTTAGGATCTTAGATCTTTGTTTAACCAAATTTGTTTTAGATTAGTTGTAATTTTTTAATCTAATCAATAAAAACACTTTATATATACCTAAAAAAATTCTAAAAGATCTTTAATTGAGAATTAAAAAGTAGAAAAATATAACTCAATTCATATGTTATATATATATTTTGAAATATTCTATTATTACTAAGGTTGTTTTAGACACCTATATCTTTTACAGTTTAAGGTTAAGGCAAAGAGATACATATTATATTCTATGCATTCTATATGCAATATAATGTGATATGTATATAGAATATTTGGGCCATAGACAAAAGCCATTAGACCCCTATGCAAACTCTATAAACAGTGTTAGAAATTTCTTAGGTATTTAAAAATGCTCAACTTTTGGCAAGCAAGCACATGGTATTGCTATGAAATTTTGTTTCATTAAAACAGATGTGAAAGAAAATGTAGGTATGTAGTATGTTGCAAACTAATTAACCAAATACCAAAAATCATAAGGAAGGTACATTAGAAAAAGTATTAAAAAAACACTAAAAATGAAAAAAATAAGAGAAGAAAAAGAGTAAAAACTTGCACAAGAGGCCATGTATTAATTGAAACTAAAGAAAAAATGATTGTAGTGCAAAGCTATGTCACAAAAAGGCTTTCTAAATACAACTATATCATATTTTCATGGAAAACTCGTTGGGGAGCCAAAGAAATGCAATACACGTTTTTTTAATAAGCTACATGTATCCTTGAAATCTTAAAAAATCTCCTGTCAAACCTTGTAAGCCTTGACATGTCAGTAATTCCCCCCCCACAAGCTTTAACATATCAACTTCCCCCCTTGACATCTCAGCAATGCCCCCAATAAGCCTTGGAAATCTAAAAATATCTGTCAACCTTCTAACCCTAACCCTAGCCTAACCCTAACCCTAACCCTAACCCTAACCATAACCCTAACCTAACCCTAAAGCATTGAAATTTCAGTAATTCTCTCTAAGAGTCATAATAGCACTACTACAGGATTATAGCGATTCCCTACAAGCCTCGACATCGTAGGGATTCCCAAATGAATCTCTTAACTTCGACATGAAGCTTTTATTTTTTACATTATGCTTTTTTATTATCAGCGATCCCTCCCCTGAGGAGGCATCAAATAATGTAATAAAAAGTTACAATAAGTTTTCAATAAACTACATGTAGCTTCTGACTTTAGCCTTGAAATCTCATTTATACCCCCGTGAGCCTTGGCATCTCAGCTATTCCCCCCGTAAGCCTTGACATGTCAGCGATGGCCCCCATAAACCTTGAAAACTAAAAAATCCCCTGTTAACCTTGAAACCCGATAAAATATAACCCTCAACCCAAACCTGACCTAACCTAACTTTAACCCAACCTAAAGCCTTGAAATCTCAGCAATTCTTCTCCCCTAAGCCTTGACATTTTAGTGATTCCTTCTTTAAGAATCACAGCACTATAACGATTTCCACCAAGCTTTGACATCGTAGCAATTCCCAAATGAATCTTTTAACTTCGACATGACTTTTCTTTTATGTATACATAGTGCTACTTTTATTTTTTACATGACTCTTCTTCTATCAGCGCCCCCCCCCCCCCCGTGGCGAGCCAACAAAGAATGCAATAAAAAATTGAGTAAAGTACATGAACTTTGAAGTAGCTTCTGACTTTTGCTTTGACATCTCAGAAACCCCCCCCCCCCCCCCCGTAATCTCAGTTATTCTCTGAGAGCCTTTACGTCTCATATTCTCTGAGAGCCTTTACGTCTCAGTTTTTCTCCCCAGCACAGCATTATAGCTGCATTTAACTTTTACATGACACCCTTCATGTCTGACATGACGCTTCTTTTATTCTACCATGATGCTTCTTAATTTTTTAAATGACACTTTCATTAGTTTATAAATGAGGCTTCTATGATTTTTAAATGACACTTCTATGATTTTTTAAATGACGCTTCTATGATTGTTTACATGACGCTTCTATGATTGTTTACATGACGCTTCTATGATTTTTTTAATTACGCTTCTATGATTGTTTACATGACGCTTCTATGATCTTTTAAATGACGCTTCTATGATTGTTTACATGACGCTTCTATGATTGTTTACATGACGCTTCTATGATTGTTTACATGACGCTTTTATGATTGTTCACATGACGCCTCTATAATTTTTTACATGACGCTTCTATGATTTTTTAAATGACGCTTCTAAGATTTTTATATGACGCTTCTACGATTTTTTACATGACGCTTCTATGATTTTTTAAATGATGCTTCTATGATTTTTATATGACGCTTCTACGATTTTTTACATGACGCTTCTATGATTGTTTACATGACGCTTCTATGATTTTTTACATGACGCTTCTATGATTGTTTACATGACGCTTCTATGATTTTTATATGACGCTTCTATGATTGTTTACATGACGCTTCTATGATTTTTTTAATTACGCTTCTATGATTTTTAAATGACGCTTCTATGATTTTTAAATGACGCTTCTATGATTGTTTACATGACGCTTCTATGATTTTTAAATGACGCTTCTATGATTGTTTACATGACGCTTCTATGATCTTTTAAATGACGCTTCTATGATTGTTTACATGACGCTTCTATGATTGTTTACATGACGCTTCTATGATTGTTTACATGACGCTTTTATGATTGTTCACATGACGCTTCTATAATTTTTTACATGACGCTTCTATGAGTTTTTAAATGACGCTTCTATGATTTTTTACATGACGCTTTTATGATTTTTACATGACGCTTCTTTTTAAAAAGTCTTTTAGTTTTCCTGACGTTGAAAAGCTTTAATTAAAAAAATTATACTCTATGAAAATTCGAACCATCGTCGCTGCATTTAGCAGTTCAGTCTGTTCACCTCTAGGCTAGCTCTCATCGTTTTGATAACATGAAATTTTGCACTTATATAATTCAACACTTTAAAATCCAAGCATCGAGCAAATCACACGAAGCAGTTATGACATAATCAGTTTCTCAGTCAGTCAGTATCAGTTAACAATATGGTTACGCAATTTAAATCAAGTCTGGTGCTACGCTTCCACACTGCATTTTCAATTCAAGTCGGAGTTACAATTCAGTTATGATGCAATATAATTCAGAATCAGAATTCAACCAGTCAGTTTTTTCTCTAGCATTCTTACAATGCATTTCAAGTCGAAAACTTTGCTTGACCTTTGCAAAAAAGCATGTTTTTCGAATATTTAATGCCTTTAGCATCGAGCAATTTCTTAGCCACGATGCATGTACAGTCACGGGAAAATTTCTGATCGAACAGTGCAAGTTCGAACAAAATTGGTCCAGCCATTTTTTCTCTAATCGATTACAAGCAAGCAAGCAAGATTTTCATTTTTAGTATATAGGATTAATAAATATACAACTTCTAAAATATACTTGCTAGTATAAATTAGTTTTGATTGAAACTTTGTTTTGTGACTTACAAATTGGAGCAAATATATGTCTATATAGATGGCATTATATAAAAAACATTAATTGATACTTAATATAAAATCTTGAAATTAAAAAACCATTAAAATTGTATTTCAAAAACTGATTCTATTGCTCAAAGAATAACAAAAAACAAAAGAGTATTTGGTTAACATTTTCACTTTTGTTTTGACCTTGTATAACTTATATATATCTAGGATTGAAATTTGGCTATGCCTTTGCATATTTGACATACCATTGGTATATTTTTTTTAAATTTGTTCCAATTGGGCATTTGGTTTGGCATTAGATCAAAACTTTTTTTAGATCATTTAGGATCTTAGATCTTTGTTTAACCAAATTTGTTTTAGATTAGTTGTAATTTTTTAATCTAATCAATAAAAACACTTTATATATACCTAAAAAAATTCTAAAAGATCTTTAATTGAGAATTAAAAAGTAGAAAAATATAACTCAATTCATATGTTATATATATATTTTGAAATATTCTATTATTACTAAGGTTGTTTTAGACACCTATATCTTTTACAGTTTAAGGTTAAGGCAAAGAGATACATATTATATTCTATGCATTCTATATGCAATATAATGTGATATGTATATAGAATATTTGGGCCATAGACAAAAGCCATTAGACCCCTATGCAAACTCTATAAACAGTGTTAGAAATTTCTTAGGTATTTAAAAATGCTCAACTTTTGGCAAGCAAGCACATGGTATTGCTATGAAATTTTGTTTCATTAAAACAGATGTGAAAGAAAATGTAGGTATGTAGTATGTTGCAAACTAATTAACCAAATACCAAAAATCATAAGGAAGGTACATTAGAAAAAGTATTAAAAAAAACACTAAAAATGAAAAAAATAAGAGAAGAAAAAGAGTAAAAACTTGCACAAGAGGCCATGTATTAATTGAAACTAAAGAAAAAATGATTGTAGTGCAAAGCTATGTCACAAAAAGGCTTTCTAAATACAACTATATCATATTTTCATGGAAAACTAATGTTTATTAGCTAGTTAATATTCATAATTTTGTGCAATTTTGTTAGTTGTAGATATTTTTACTAGATTTTTTGAGCAAACTTTAACTGCCAATTCAAATTGCTTCTATGCAGTAAATACACTTGTATTATATGAGGCCAAAGCCAATCGAATTATGGTTTATAAATCATTGTCAATGTACAATTTGATTTTATATTATTTTTCAATGTTATCTCTCAACTTTTCTGCTTTTTTTCAGAGTCGGTAAATTATATATAATGGACAATATAACCGAATTGCCCAACTCTGGTAGTACTACTGAAAATGGCAATGATTTTGAGAAAATATGTAAGTAGAAATTGCATTTCAAAAATTGCAAATCATATATTTGCACAATACTACTATTACTTGTTCAAAAGAGTAGCATTGTTTGATCATTTTTATTGTTAATTTTCAGATAAGCAGGAAGAACAAAAACTGGTTGTAAGCCTTGAACTAGCAAAGGAGTATGGTCTCCAGAAATATCGAGTCACTGATTGGCCTATGTCCTCTTGTAAGACCTTTATACCTTTCCTTTGTGAGTCTGTATTACAGATATAAAATAAATTGGCTTGTTGACGGTGTCTTGGCTGTCAGGATATTCACTGTCAGGATATTCACTGTCAGGATATTCACTGTCGGGATATTCACTGTCAGGATATTCACTGTCAGGATATTCACTGTCAGGATATTCACTGTCGGGATATTCACTCAAGATATTCACTGTCAGGATATTCACTGTCAGGATATTCACTGTCAGGATATTCACTGTCAGGATATTCACTGTCAGGATATTCACTGTCAGGATATTCACTGTCAGGATATTCACTCAAGATATTCACTGTCAGGATATTCACTCAAGATATTCACTGTCAGGATATTCACTGTCAGGATATTCAATCAGGATATTCACTCAGGATATTCACTGTCAGGATATTCACTGTCAGGATATTCACTCAAGATATTCACTGTCAGGATATTCACTCAAGATATTCACTGTCAGGATATTCAATCAGGATATTCACTCAGGCTAATTCACTGTCAGGATATTCACTCTCAGGCTAATTCACTGTCAGGATACTCACTGTCAGGCTAATTCACTGTTAGTATATTCACTTGAGATATTCACTGTCAGGATATTCACTGTCATTAAAGGTGGCTGAATCGTTGGTTGTTTTATTTTTTCTGGTCAGTGTGTGTGTGAAACCGTATGGTCAAGCCTTATCATAAATAGCAACTGTAAATAAATTTTACAGTTGCGAAGCAAATTTATGGCGTTTTTCTGTGTGCACTTTTACGGTGCAAGAATACCTCAAGTTTCAGACAGATTGACCCGATTATAAAGACACTGAATCATGGTTATGCTTCATCATCTATGTTGATGCCAAAGGAGTAGAGGATAAATCTCTTGACTTACTTTGGCTTCCCCCTTTATGGGGTACTGTGATAGAACTGCCACACCCTTCATTTAAAGCCATTCGATCCATGATTATATCTCAAAATGTGCTTAAATCTCGAAAAATGAGATTTTGAAAATCGATTCTTAAAATGGGTGGTGGGAGATTTTGATGATTAGTGTGAACGGGGTGAATATTTTAATGATGGAATTTCAAATTGGTAAAATTTTAAACACTGAGTCTCAATAATGGGTTAAGATTTTGATACCAGAATATATAAGGGGTAAGAATTTACTACCCAAATCTCTAAGGGGTGAGATTTTGATCCCCAAATCTTTGAAGGGTAAGATTTTGATGCCTAAATGTCGCAGAAGTGAGATTTCGATACCTGAATCTCGCAGTGCTGAGATTTCGATACCTGAATCTCGCAGAGGTGAGACTTTGATACCTGAATCTCGCAGAGGTGAGACTTTGATACCTGAATCTCGCAGAAGTGAGACTTTGTTACCTGAGTCTCACAGAAGTGAGACTTTGATACCTGAATCTCGAAGAGGTGAGATTTTGATACCTGAATCTCGCAGAGGTGAGACTTTGATACCTGAGTCTCGCAGTGGTGAGATTTCGATACCTGAATCTCGCAGAGGTGAGACTTTGATACCTGAGTCTCGCAGTGGTGAGATTTCGATACCTGAATCTCGCAGAAGTGAGATTTTGATACCTGAATCTCGCAGAGGTGAGACTATGATACCTGAGTCTGGCAGAGGTGAGACTTTGATACCTGAATCTCGCAGAGGTGAGACTATGATACCTGAGTCTCGCAGAGGTGAGACTTTGATACATGAGTCTCGCAGAAGTGAGATTTTGATACCTGAATCTCGCAGAGGTGAGACTATGATACCTGAGTCTCGCAGAGGTGAGACTTTGATACCTGAATCTCGCAGAGGTGAGACTTTGATACCTGAGTCTCGCAGAGGTGAGACTTTGATACCTGAATCTCGAAGAGGTGAGACTTTGATACCTGAATCTCGCAGAGGTGAGACTATGATACCTGAATCTCGCAGTGGTGATATTTTGATACCTGAAACTCACAGATTTGAGATTTTCATGCCGCAATCATCAAATGGTTAGATTCTGTAAGTGGTTAGATTTTTATGCCTGATTATTAAATAAGTGAGATTTTTATGCCAAAGTTCCCAAAAGAGGAATTTCGTACTGTATACCTGGCTCTCAGAAGTGGCAGATTTGGCGCCTGAATCCCAAGGGCGACAATGTATTGCAATAATTTCATTTGAGATTATTAATCTATGCTTCAAAATCATGAACATCTCCAGATCAGCTGATCGACCAGCCTTGCCGGCAGTCGCCTCGTATCTCCAAGAAGGCGCGTTATTTTCATCGCCTCGTGTCCGAGTCCACTGCCGTCGCCATTAACAACAGGACCCTGCGCGGCTGTCAAGTGAAAGACCTGTGCTCTGTGGCGCTTGAATTGAGAACAAATTTGACTAGAGAATGGAGACTGTGTCTGACGAAATTTAAACGTGAGCTTTGATTTTCTTATCATCTATTCTCATATTCATTGTAATCTAGTCTGATATTCATTGTAATCTAGTCTCATATTCATTGTAATCTAGTCTCATATTCATTGTAATCTAGTCTCATATTCATTGTAATCTAGTCTCATATTCATTGTAATCTAGTCTCATATTCATTGTAATCTATTGTCATATCCATTGTAACCTAGTCTCATATTCATTGTAACCTAGTCTCATATTCATTGTAATCTAGTGTCATATCCATTGTAATCTAGTCTCATACCCATTGTAATCTATTCTCATATCCATTATAATCTATTCTCATATCCATTGTAATCTATTCTCATATCCATTATAATCTATTCTCATATCCATTGTAATCTAGTCTCATATCTATTATAATCTAGTCTCGTATCTATTATAATCTAGTCTCATACCCCTAATATTCAAGTGACATATCCTTTATTATCCAGTCTTGTATCCGTTGTAACCTAGGCTCATACTTGCCTAATCTAGTCTAATCCCTGCTATATTTAGTCCCACACCTGTTCATCATCTATTTGTATTTATTAAAACTACTCATTCGCCGTTTTATAACCAGCTTTCATATATTGTACTTCCTGTCTTTTCGTCACCTTGAATTTCGTATGAACATTGTAATGAACATTAATCCTTTATCCTCCTCTCCCCAAAAACCCAAGCCACAGCCTCTCCCAGTTCTGGTCTGTATCGCGTTGGCAGTCTCAGCCGGTTGCGGTATCCAATGGCTAAGCAGCAAATATTCTCCGGCCTTAACGGTAATAAAGTGACCATTGCTACGTTTGATCACAAAACATTCAGCCATTTGGAGAGCCTGACGGATCTGGTGTTGGGATATTGGAACGCCGAGGCTAGGTGTAAAGGTGAGTAAGATTTTACAGTAATTTCAGTAGTATTACTAAAACTGTTTTTGCTGTCCTAACCGTAATAAAAGACGGTGATCTAGTCTCATAGCTAATTATAATCTAGTCTCATAGCTGACTATAAATTTAATCTCATAGCTGATTATAATCTAGTCTCATAGCTAATTATAATCTAGTCTCATAGCTGACTATAATCTCAGCTATGAGACTATAAATTTAATCTCATAGCTGATTATAATCTAGTCTCGGCTGATTATAATCTAGTCTCATAGCTGATTATAGTCTAGTATCATAGCTGATTATAATCTAGTCTCATCGCTGATTATCTAGTCTCATAGCAAACAATAGTTTAGTCTCATAGCTGTTTAAAATCTAGTCTCTTAGCTGAGTATAATCTCCAGTCAGTCAGGTGGTCTGTATCACGCCCCTGCCCCTTAACTAATGCCATTCAGTCAGTAGGTATCGTCTTTTTACCTTGATATTGCACTATTTGGCTTAGTTACACGCGCACCTGTTAGCTAGCTGAATAGCTAGTGAGAAATAATTAGGGATCATAGAACCGGAGAAAGTAGATGGCAGATCTTGATAAACACAAAAAGTGTATGATAAAATGCATTGTTTAATTACTAGTACACTTGTTACCCCTGTGTATACCTATATAAATATTCTCCATATAGTAAAAGTAATGTAATATAAGTTGAATATTATATTCCAGCACTGCAGACTCATATTTGGATTCTAAACCTTTTGGCAGTAAGCAGTTATTATAATTATTATATTACGTTGTACCTACATGATAAGTGTTGTAATTTATTGCATAACATTTGTTGCAATGATATGACAGCATACTAGCATGCAGATGTATTACATAACGTTATTATGTGCACAAGTAGTTAGCAAAGCTTTGCACCTTGCAATCTGTATTCTACATGTGCATGTATTTTATTAAGAGCACCGCAATTTTAGTTTTATCCTTTGGTCGGTTTTTTTTCTGAATAAACATACAGAAGTTATAAAAGGTACGAGCTATCCTGTGCTCTTACCCTGTGGGTCACTCCTGAGCAGTGATTTTACCCTGTGGGTCACTTCTGTCCAGTGTTTTTACCCTGTGAGTCACTCCTGATCAGTGCTTTTACCATGTGAGTCACTCCTGATCAGTGCTTTAACTCTGGGTCACTCCTGTCCAGTGCTTTTACCCTGTGAGTCACTCCTGTTCATTGTTTTTACCCTGTGGGTCACTCCTGTCCAGTGTTTATACCCTGTGGGTCACTCCTGTCCAGTGCTTTCACCCTGTGGGTCACTCCTGATCAGTGAGTGCTTTCACCCTGTGGGTCACTCCTGTTCATTGTTTTTACCCTGTGGGTCACTCCTGTCCAGTGTTTATACCCTGTGGGTCACTCCTGTCCAGTGCTTTCACCCTGTGGGTCACTCCTGTCCAGTGTGTAGGCCAGTGACTCACTCTAGCTTATTTTTGTCTATATACCGCACATATACTTTAATTGCTTTATTCATTCTTTATATTTGTCTGTCTTGCGTGTCTCTTTATCTGTTGTACTCGTATTTAGGTTACTGTTCCCCTGTGCCCTAGAAACCAGGTATACGTGTCGTGGCGTGTTGTTTTTGTTTTAATTTAAATAATACTGAAGCTCTAGAATAGATTCGAAATAAATCAACTAGAGAATAGATTAGTAGGTATTTTGGGTTTTAGCCAAACTAAGAATTTCAAGTCATTTTTTAGCTATTTTATTGTTGCGGCTTCAAATTAGAAATATACATTCACAACCTTATTCGAATCCTCTTTACCCTAATCCATCCCACCTTGATCCACCCCACCCTAATCCATCCATGCTCTAATCTCTCCCCCCTAATCCATCTCACATTAATCCACCTCACCCTAATACATGACCCCCTATCTGACCCCCCTACATGACCCCTATCTGACCCCCCTACATGACCCCTATCTGACCCCCTACTTGACCCCTATCTGACCCCCTCTGACCCTTATCTGACCCCCTCTTATATGACTCCATCTGACCCCCTCTTATATGACTCCATCTGACCCCCTATCTGACCCCTTAACCCATCCCCTTCCCCTTATCCCACAGAAGCAGTTGGAGCTCTTTGGCGCCGCAGTCGCCGCTGGGCCCGCAGCTGTCCGGTGCGCAGCTCCCCGCATCGGGTAGGCGTAATGCGCGATTACGTTAGATTAGCGTTGGCTCGCTACTTTGACGGTATGGAATTTTCATCTCAGGAGCACCAGCAGCAGACACAACAACAGCAGCAGCAACAGTTACTGTCACAGCCGCCAACTTTATACTCACCAGACCTTCTTGGCGATGCGCTCAGTGTGGATCTGGGCCAGCTGTTGTCATCGCCAGGTCAGGCGGATGCTGATGCTGTAACTCATTATGACAGCCTGTACCCAAGCCTGTTCTACGGCTTCTGTCATGCCAGTCATTCGCAGCAGGCGTCCACGGTTAACAATCACCATCGGCAAGAAGCTAGGGTAGAGAGGGAGGTCAATAAAATTGATGAGGAAAGAAGCTCTGCATTGCAGACTCCTGTATTTGAGCCTATTAGCGAAGACGAAGGCGATGGCGGTGTTAGGGAAGAATTGTCGATAGAAGATTATTTGTTAACGGCGGATGCCAGCTCGGAGGTTGGCACCGAGGCGGCTGCCGCTGCGGCTGATTCGCTGTTTAAATTCGGTCAGGGCTCAGACTTTTCCAGCGGTGCGGCCGACCTGCCGAATGGCGACGACCTGGGAGAAGCTCCATTAAGTTTATTGTCTAGCTCGGATAATCCGATGTCTAATCCTACTATTAGTAGTCAGCATTTTGGACCGGCTACTCCTGCGACCTCATCATTGTCTGAGCTGCATCCGCATCAGCAACAGCATCAGCAGCTTCAACAGATTGCTGAACAGTCAGACAAGCATTCTGACGACATTAATAGCGATGCTGATAGTCTAGACATTGACTGTCTGGAAGTTGTTGACGTGTTAACTATTGACGATCTTAACAAAGACTCCTCCGATCAAGAAACAAAGACTTTAGATCCGCCAGTGATAGCTGAAAGTTATTTGAATTCCTGCGATTGCTCCGCAAGTCCAATTATTGACAATTTCGATGTCTTTGACACGACAATGTCGGATAGGAAATTCACTGTCCCGGAGCCGTTGGCTAATGCCTATCAACAGCTGGCTAGAGCTTTGCAGGCAGCTTATAACAGCGCTGTGGATTTCCAGTGTCATCAGGAACCGCAGCAACAGTCTAGCACCGTTGCTTCTAGTAGCAGCAGAAAACGTAGTCATTCCGACATTGAAGCTTCTCAAAGTTTGCCTTCATGCGTTGATAAGCGTCGCCGAGCCGAAGCCGAGGCCGCCGAAGCTATGGTTGCCATGGCAACTAATCGCCTCAACAATATCAGGCGAATAGACGATACTAGATTAGAGTGCTTGGAATATTTGGACACAGAGTTAAATGGGGTAGTTAGCGAGGCCGCTGTTGGCAATGCCGCTAGCGGTGTCCAATGCAACAGTGACCGGCAATTGGCCGCTAGGCCGCCCCCGAGGCCCATTGTGCCGCTGTCCCACCAGACCTTGACTCTTACGGGTGCTTGGCGACAAACTCAGCTGTCCGTCGTCTCTACTGCTAGCCCTGCCGCCGCCACTGTAGCTATCTCGGCCACAGGCTCCGACGCTGCTACCGCCATTACTAATGGAGAGTGCTGGAGCGTTGACTTCGATGCCGGCAATGACTTGGTTATTGGCAGCAGGCTCTCCAGTGGAAATGCGGTCAGGTACACCTAGGTAGGCTTGCTCACTGGCTTGCTCTGTGTTATAGTCTGTCTGCCTTTCTGTCTGTCTGTGTGTGTCTGTCTGTCTGTCTGTCTGTCTGTCTGTCTGTCTGTCTGTCTGTCTGTGTGTCTGTCTGTCTGTCTGTATGTGTGTGTGTCTGTCTGTCTGTCTGTGTGTCTGTCTGTCTGTCTGTCTGTCTGTCTGTCTGTCTGTCTGCCTTCCTGTCTGTCTGTGTGTGTCTGTCTGTCTGTCTGTCTGCCTTCCTGTCTGTCTGTCTGTCTGTCTGTCTGTCTGTCTGTCTGTCTGTCTGTCTGTCTGTCTGTCTGTCTGTCTGTCTGTCTGTCTGTCTGTCTTAGTGTCTGTCTGTCTGTCTGTCTGTCTGTCTGTCTGTCTGTCTTAGTGTCTGTCTGTGTCTGTCTGTGTCTGTCTGTCTGTCTGTCTGCCTGCCTTCCTGTCTGTCTGTCTGTCTGTCTGTCTTAGTGTCTGTCTGTGTCTGTCTGTGTCTGTCTGTCTGTCTGTCTGCCTGCCTTCCTGTCTGTCTGTCTGTCTGTCTGTCTGTCTGTCTGTCTGTCTGTCTGTCTGTCTGTCTGTCTGTCTTAGTGTCTGTCTGTCTGTCTGTCTGTCTGTCTGCCTTCCTGTCTGTCTGTCTGTCTGTCTGTCTGCCTTCCTGTCTTTCTGTCTGTCTGTCTGTCTGCCTTCCTGTCTTTCTGTCTGTCTGTCTGTCTGTCTGTCTGTGTGCCTTCCTGTCTGCCTGTCTGTCTGTCTGTCTGTGTCTGTCTGTGTCTGTCTGTCTGTCTGTATGCCTGCCTTCCTGTCTGTCTGTCTGTCTGTCTGTCTGTCTGTCCTGCTTATCTGCCTCAGTATTTTCTCAAGAGCTTGTTTATCCCTAATTTGTTACGCATTGCTATATAGCAACCCTGCATTGCAATCAAAGCTTCACATTGCTATGTACCCCCTCCCTAGCAGAAAAATATAACTATGCCTTTGTATTTTCGTATATAGATGCTGGCTTGTGCAGTTAGATGCAGGCAATGGAAGTAATAATTTCAAAGCGGATCTCCCGAGCGCAGAGATATCTTATAAGTAGAGCCACGAATCCTTCCATGCATGTGCGGCAATGTGACTGTCTCCTTATAGCGAAACTGCTGATCTAGTCGTTTCCTGGCACTCGTTTCTGCCTATATTCTATAAATAATAATATTTATCTAGTATTTCATAGTTAAGCTACTAAATGGATAGTTCTATCCAAAATCTAGGCTCAAATGCGTGTTATTTTTGGTTGAAATCAATTCTAGAATTGAAAAAGCACACTGCTCCCTTTGGGTTAGTACCAGTATTTTCTGACTACAGATTTAGCATTTCATTGCTCAGGTCGCGATAACTGAATTCTCGTTCCCCTTCGTATCTTTTTCTGATCAGTTTTGTCAATTTTTGTTATAGATTTTGTTCAAATACAATATAATCCCTGTTAAGTCCCTCCTGTGTGTCACCTGTGTCACCTGTATCTCTTGTGTGTGTCACCTGTGTGTGTGTCCTGTGTGTGTCACCTATATCTCCTGTGTGTGTCACCTGTATCTCCTGTGTGTGTCACCTGTATCTCCTGTGTGTGTGTCACCTGTATCTCTTGTGTGTGTCACCTGTGTGTGTGTCCTGTGTGTGTCACCTATATCTCCTGTGTGTGTGTCACCTGTATCTCCTGTGTGTGCGTTACCTGTATCTGCTGTGTGTGTCACCTGTATCTCTTGTGTGTGTCACCTGTGTGTGTGTCCTGTGTGTGTCACATATCTCCTGTGTGTGTCACCTGTATCTCCTGTGTGTGTCACCTGTATCTCCTGTGTGTGTGTCACCTGTATCTCTTGTGTGTGTCACCTGTGTGTGTGTCCTGTGTGTGTCACCTATATCTCCTGTGTGTGTGTCACCTGTATCTCCTGTGTGTGCGTCACCTGTATCTGCTGTGTGTGTGTCACCTGTATCTCTTGTGTGTGTCACCTGTGTGTGTGTCCTGTGTGTGTCACCTGTGTGTGTGTCCTGTGTGTGTCACCTATATCTCCTGTGTGTGTGTCACCTGTATCTCCTGTGTGTGCGTCACCTGTATCTGCTGTGTGTGTGTCACCTGTATCTGCTGTGTGTGTCACCTGTATCTCCTGTGTGTGTCACCTGTATCTGCTGTGTGTGTGTCACCTGTATCTCCTGTGTGTGTGTCACCTGTATCTCCTGTGTGTGTGTCACCTGTATCTCCTGTGTGTGTCACCTGTATCTCCTGTGTGTGTCACCTGTATCTCCTGTGTGTGTCACCTGTATCTCCTGTGTGTGTGTCACCTGTATCTCCTGTGTGTGTGTCACCTGTATCTCCTGTGTGTGTGTCACCTGTATCTCCTGTGTGTGTGTCACCTGTATCTCCTGTGTGTGTGTCACCTGTATCTCCTGTGTGTGTGTCACCTGTATCTCCTGTGTGTGTGTCACCTGTATCTCCTGTGTGTGTCACCTGTATCTCATGTGTGTGTCACCTGTATCTCATGTGTGTCTCACCTGTATCTTATGTGTCCTTTCGGCACCTCAGCAGCTTTGCTGTGCTTCTTTTCCTCATTCATTGGCTTTTTTGTTTGCTCCATTTAATCGCCGGTCGCGCTGTCAAGGACACCTCTCTTCCTCGTTCTCATTGTCATTTCTCTAAACCCCTCCTTTTTTAATTTCGTTCAAAATTATAGAATTATAGTGTGACTACTAATTCTTTCGCAATTCCTTACCCTTTTGTCTTTACTTTAATTCAGAATCCTTCAAATCCTTTAGTTTTCAGTTAAAAAATCTTATCTAAAGCTATTTCATTAGCAGCTTTTTAAAAACAGTTAAACGGAACAATTATTTGTTTTACTGCCAGTAGGCTGAAAGTGCTTCTTTTCTTTTACTTATTTTCTTTTATTACTTTGTCATTTTTAGATCCGTCTGGAGCTGACAGATTTGGGTGGAGCGCTACCAGCACAAATAAAATGTATTTCTTTTACTAAGCATTTCTGTGATCTATTCGTGTGTATTTATTCAACATTATTGGCTTGCAAAACTGAAACATTCTATCTATTGTATATTGCGTATTCGTTACATTTCATTCGTTGAAATTTGTTTTAATATGGTTGAAGCTCTCACTTTCTTGTAATAAACAATTTTGTTGTTTATTGTTGATCAGTACGGCGCGTTTTCACGTGTTTGGCTTAGATTAATATATGTGTTTCTTAGAATTTTACGAGAGGTGTGCGGACTTTCCAGACACCAATCGTATTTTGTGTTGGCCTTTTTACTCAATAAATTTGTTGTCTTTTGTGTTCTGTGTTTGCGGGTTTGGTTTGGTTTTTATTCGGTTTTAAGGGCCATCTCCAGTATACCAAGTATAACTGTCACCCTTTGCATGCTGATTGTTTGACTTTGTTGAATTTTTATTAAAAAATGGAAATTGTATAAAAAAAGATCTCAGCTGTTTGAAATGCGAGCAAAGATTATTTCATTTTTTGATGACATCTTTTTCACTTGTCGCTATTCTTGACTACTTCATTTTTCATTGTTTTTCTTAAAAGTTGAGCTAAGTGTGCTTAGAAATTAAGGTAAATCTTGAATCGATAGAGCCCTTAATGTTTAAGTAGTATAGGCATGCATTAATTTATTCTTCAATACACGTCCTGGAATAAGCGTGTTGTAGAACAAAATTATAGAATAGATGATTTCAACTATGGGAGAGTCATATTTACAATTTGCCGTAGTTATCAGCATTAAGAACGAAGGTGATAGGACAATTTAAATAGATCGATTTTAATAGAATATCGCGTTTGTAATGATGTGCTTATATAATTAAAATGAAAAAACACTCAAAGCCAGATTATAACATTCCATTGATTTCTTTAGTATGTTTGAATTGATAAACTTGTATAACTCTGGTTTCGCACTGGCTTGAATTGTACATTAGCCTGCTTGTCCCGTTCCCGTTAAATAATAGCCACTGACGCATTAACACCTGCTAATTGAGCGGCAGGGAAAGCACCAAAGTAGTTGATGCAACCAGCTGTCTATGGCCAAAACTCTATCAACCGCCCCCACAATTTCTTAAGTCTACTTTATAGAAAACAAAAATAGTCTATGGTTGTGGTTGGGAGGACTTCGTCCCTGCGCCCTGATCAACTTCGAAGTTGGGGCTCCGCCCCTACTACACCCCTTAGGGAAAAACATTCTACGGTAAAATATCTGACAGGTATTGGTAGTGGTAGTTAAAGTGTAACCCTGTGCTTGGGCCACCCGTTATAGTTCGTGCAAATAACTAATCAACAAATCTTATGACAATAATATTAGTTGAGGCCCATATTTACAATGTTAAACATATGGTTCTATTGAACCGATCACGGTTGAGTTTTGATTCGATTAAGTCTTGAAAAAACGGGAGCATACAAGGTTAGTATGCTAGAAAACTTGCTCAATGATCAAAGCGTCGTCTCTCGTGACGGATTCGTTTTTCCTGTTGTTATGTTTGACAGAAATTTGCTGTTAGAAATGTTTGTTGGCCCGTCGTCGCATAGTACGCTATAGTTAGACGAATAGACTTCGTCGGATACAGCCGTTTCTAAGGCAACCGCAGTGGTTGCCGTAGCCGTGGTTGTCATGGTTTCCATTGTATTGTCTTCTTCAAGTGGCGGTTCGCCCAGAATATTGTGATTGCATATTGGACAGGTCTGATTGGCAACTAGCCAATTGTTGAGGCATTGCAAATGAAATCCGTGTCCGCAGGGCAGCGTACGGTGTGGCTCGTTGGTGTTTTGAAACGGCTCCAAGCAGGTTGAGCAACATTTTCGGCGAAGATGCTGGGTCAGATGCTGGTCCGCTGCTGATCCTGCCATCTTGGGGTTCCTTATTAACAGCGTCCCAGCTGTGTTGTTGGTTTCCCGATAGGAGTAGAACTGAAGAAAGAAATGGCTACCGGCAATATACAGTGGACATTAAACTTTTTGGCTAAAACAATCATAAGCCAAATACGTGGCAAAAATAGTCGTGCTATTAAAGTTCTGTCGTCAACAACGTCTACTGCAGTAAGACAACGTTTGAAGTGTAGACGAGTGTTTACTAGTGCTATTGTGTTTTGTAATTGTCCTCTGTCTGTTTGAAGTTTTATTCAACTAGAGCCAAATATTATTATAAAGCTTCTCCTACCTTAACTAGCAGCCCGATTCCGATGATGCAGAAGGCCAGAAAGAACAGTAGGAAGGCCGCAATCTCCGCGTAGAATGTCATCCGAGTGGTTTCGTGACCTCGGTTCCCAGTGTGACCACTGTACCGACTTTTGACGCGTGAAGCGGGTCGAATATCAACCTTGGCGTGGTATTTTGCTAAATCGAGCGACTCCAACAGGTCTAAATTTGTTGCATCTCTTGAGTCTACTATTGCCACCGTGATGTTGAAGCCTTCTTGGTCTTTTCCAGCTTCCATTAGCTGTGGAATCAATAATTCAGAAGACCTAGTTTAATGCTGATATCCTACTTCAAGTAGCATATCATCATACCAGAATTCTAAATATAATCTACCTGTTTTCGCAGGTGTCCGTGAGCGTTGCGCACGTCGAACACTAATCCAACGGCGCCTCGTTTAGCCGCCCTCCGAGTCTGCTCAGCCAGTCGATTGCAGGTGCTTGGCGCAAACCAATCGGATTCTTTGGGATAGACTAGGCCAATCCATGCCTCGTGGTGCAGTTGATCGGTGTCTTCGCGACACAGACCCAGCGATAATATCTGTTAGAAGGTTTTTTCGGCTACTTATTAAGTATTTTATATACAAGTTTGCAACTTTCAAAAAAAAATGTGTGGTCACCAAGGTTCTAAACTTAGAACAGCGTCACGAGGCTTGGGCATGAACTTAGGTTTCAAATACGCTCGTAATTAAGAACGTAAAACTTAATTTCTTGGAAAAATACTTGCTTTTTGAAAATTTGAAACTTTTTTGAAACTTAAAAATACTTAATTAGATTGCCTTTAAAAGCAGAATCAAATGCTCGTCTTTTAATATGACATCCAATTTTATTGTTGCTATAATTTTTGTAAACATCAGGCATTTATAAAATTTACAAATTTTAATTTTTTCCTAAAGCTGAAACTTTCTTCGAAAAGTTGTCCTTGTTTCAATTCTGTGTAGACATTTATTTAATCGGCCTAATTTACTTTCATAATTACTTAGCATTTCATGTTCTTATAGAATGAACGACACTCATAGGATTTTTCGGACAATTATCGATACAAGCGAGAGAATAGTCATCATTCAAGAGACGTCTATTTCGGAAAAATACGTTCAAATCAGAGTTTGATATTTTGCAGGATTGAAATGAAAATTCACTAGTTGGTATAAGCTACTACAGAGCCTATTTCCAGATTTGGATCGATAGGGCGTGGCAACTGAGCTATCAAATGGGGCAGTCTGGTGCACCGCCTTTGTTGCTAATGAAGGCATAGCTTAGCTATAATCAATAGGAGTTGACAGTGCGTGTAGCAGGATGAAGTCAACAGGAAAGAGATTGACTAAACTTTTCTTGTTTAGCTTTCCATGCGGCTAGTTCCGTTTATCCATGCATCCATTTTACCTGACAGGGCATATCGTTTTCACTTTTATTATATCTCAAACAGACAACCCGTCCCGTTCGTGTGTATCGTCACTTCACCGCGCATCTCTATACCTGGCATATTTCCTTCCTATTTCTCCATACTAATTGCGCTGCTCTGGTACGTCTTTAATGCAACTCACAGTTTTACTCTGTTGAGTATCGATTATTTGCCTTTGCCTGGTTTTTAAACAAAAAAGATGAACGTAGTGGGAGAGGATGAAGTTTAACGATGAATAGCTATTTGTATGGCAGAACTAGAAGCTATTTTCTCTTACAAGCTACAGTATATGCACTGTTGATTTCAGAATTTTTCCAACATTTCTGAGCTCGAATTCTTATCTGCAGGTTTATAAGCCTATTAAAATATGCAATATAATTCACTCAAAAAGGTCGCAACTTTTTCTAGCAGATACTGAGAAATGTCTAAAGAGATAAAGTGAAACTCAACCAAAGTTTTTGAGCTATCAAAGCCAAAGATGGGATTGTAGCCTAGAGACTAGAGCGCCGGACTCGGCTGAAAGGTCGGGGTTTCGATTCTCGATCTACTCAGAACAAATTGTGTCCTTACGCAAGATAATTAACTCTGCATTGCTTCAGTTCACCCAAGCTGTAAAATGGGTGTCAGCATTATCTGGGGTAATTGAGGGTGTGTGTGGCCGACTCCCCAGTCCTTGGGCTGAACAGCCGTACGCAACCTTCAGATGAGCTGTCGGTTGCACATCTGCGCATTCGCGCAGGTGTAATCAATTATTAATATTAATATTAAAGCCAAAGAAAAATTGCAGAAATTTTTCGGGATGACCTGATAAATAACTAGACTGTTTTGGTTGCATAAAATACCTTAATTGAGGCTGCAGCCAGAGCTCCAAATATAGATTTTGTTGCAGACAGGGTGAGTGGGTATAGCCTTATTAAAGCGAGATTGACAAGTTAAATGACCGGAGGAGGCGAAAGCGAGGAATAATGAGGGGAAGGGGGGCAGAGAGACAGACAGAACGGATTGAAAAGGGGGAAGAGAGTTGAGCTTCTGCCACCTGGGTGTGAAGAGTGTGCGTGTGTGTGGCAATTCTATTGTGAATCTGCAAACGTGGGGAAGGTGGTTTCAGGGAAGAAGACTTGAGAGCGAAAGCTGCTGGGGCTGCACGGGAGGAAGGGCTATTCTAGTGGGCGGAGTCGACCTTGCTCCAGCACTTGTGCTGTATTGGGTGAGAAACAGACAGCCAGCGCTGTGGTGTGCGTCACTTTCTCTTTTTCTTCCTAATTTTTCTCCCGGTTTCTCTCGCTCCCAGCTCTGCTCGCGTTGTTATATACCTGAGTAGAATTCAAGTGTAGCGCGGGTTTGAAATTTTTAAGCACCAACACTGGGCTGGCTGAAAACTTTAATAATACGAGTAAACTACTTTGCTACTGCTAGTCAGCGTCGTCATGCGTCATCGCTTTTTACTCAAAATGGACTCTCAATTCCTTCTCTGGGGCGGGTCGGGCCTTGACGCCAAGTGTGAACAGAAATCCCAGTGCTCTCATTCTCTCCTAGGATTGACAGGTAGCTACTCCCGCCCCCCGAGGAGGGGGCCCACAATAAGTATGGCCGTCTGGTGGGTTTTTTATTGTTGAGTAGAAATTGAAGTCGACTCTGTTATAAGTTTCCTAATAATCGATTCTGCTGCTGACGAGACTGTAGCTGTGAAAAATGGAGAAGCAGTGACGCAATCACATGGATTCCAACTATCTAAGAAACAGTTTGAGAGGCTTGTCTCTTTGGCTGAGTCAGACAGGCCATGTATAGAGGCCGTGTTCTGGAGGCAAGGGTGCTTATCGAATGATTGACAGCTATAACTAACTTTCCCTCTTTCCTGTGTCTATCTCCATCTCTCTCTCAATTTCTCTGTCAATTACTCACTCTCTCGCCTCATTTTGATTCCGTCTGTTTCCTTCCTATCTAGCCTGTTTAAGCACTGAAAACAATGCTTCATATATTTATATCTGCCTGCATGGTTGGTGTTTTTGCTAAGTAGAATTTAAAGCAGACATGCTGTATACTGTAGCCTAACGGGAGACTGCAGACTATACTGTGGTTAATGCTGATTTCTAAGAAAAAAGTAGTTGATGCTTGAGAATACGAATTCGCCCTGTGCGCTCCGTGTTCTGTCAGGCTGTCAATTCTCTTTCCATTTTTTCTTTATTTCACGTTCGCTTAGTATAGGTT
Source organism: Macrostomum lignano (assembly GCA_002269645.1). Classification (NCBI taxonomy): domain Eukaryota; kingdom Metazoa; phylum Platyhelminthes; family Macrostomidae; genus Macrostomum; species Macrostomum lignano. The sequence continues at coordinate 461,249 of NIVC01000023.1, forward strand.
TTGTCAGCCTAACTGAGAATAAAGCCATCCAAAGTGAGAATCCTGCCTACGCTGACTGCGAAGGGCCTGGCTGCGTGCAGCCTTAGTCTATGGGCCATAGACTATAAAGGATAAGCAAAGTGATAAAAAGCCATCCAATGTGAGAATCCTGCCTACGCTGAATACGAAGGGCCTAGCTGCGTCCAGCCTAGTCTATGAGCCATAGACTATAAAGGACAAGCAAAGTTTTAAAAAGACATTATCCAGTGTGTTCCTGTTTCCGTTATTCCGTTCAAGCTATTGGCTAGTCATATGGCTCAGAAGGTATAAAAATAAAACAATACGACGCATAGACCAATCGATTCTCACATTGGATGGCTTTTTATCACTTTGCTTGTCCTTTATTGTCTATGGCCCATAGACTAAGGCTGCACGCAGCCAGGCCCTTCGCAGTCAGCGTAGGCAGGATTCTCACTTTGGATGGCTTTATTCTCAGTTAGGCTGACAAAAGCAATACTTGTTTTCTGCTATATAGTGCATAAGTCGATCCTACCTACTCGTCACGTGCCTTGTCTCTATCACCGATCCTGCTACACGAAGCACTGAAACCCATGGGTCTGTTGCTTTGCTACAAAAAATTGATTCGTAATTCAAATTTCCGTCTTTAATTTCCTATAAAAACTTACCCCCGTTTCCTGCTTTGTCACCGGCTGCCTAGTTTGATTAAAATCTTTTTAATAAAAATTATAAAACTGTTTATCACTGCTGCTGTTTGAGGAACAGTCGCCGTTCTAGTAGCCTTAAGATGATTTATTGAAAGTTTGTTCCAAGGTTTATTTATTGATACCAAGATAGCTGAAAAAACAGATGGAATATTTCACAATGCTAGTTTTGGTAAACAGAAACGATCTTAGCGATTTGTGTGGATAACAACGCTTAAGATACTTATTGTACTTGGATTTTCTATATTCCTAGCTTGTGCATCCTGCATAGCATGCGGTACTGTATATCCAATCAATATAGCACTTATTAGAAGAATCATTTCCTCATAGGAAGCTGCTTTTCAGGTATCGGGTGTCGATCCGGTTGGAAATATTCTCCTTTGTTGTATTGATTTTTTACCTTAAGTCTCTTTTCCCAGTTAGACTTCAGGCTTGGTTTGGTATAAATATGACTGATTAGTGACTTACAGGATAGTTAATAGGAGCTTTTTAGAATTTTTAGGGGAATTTTCGTCAATGCCATTAAATTCTATCTGCTTTTTTCCTTTTCCAAAACCCATTGTTCTGTTCAATTCATTATATATTGCTCTACTCCCTACTATCGTTAGCACAAGGCATTATTATAACTGACTTGCTGCCACTCCTCTGCACAGTGTTTTATTGATTTCGATACATACTGACAGCTTTAACAAGTGAGCATGTCAGTTCGGTGCCCGATAAATTATTATCTTACAAATACAATTTCACTGACAATTGTCAACTGTTGGTCAGATATCTTACATACTAACTGACAATTGTCAACTGTTGGTCAGATATCTTACAGACTAACTGACGATTGTCAACTGTTGGTCAGATATCTTACAGACTACTGACAATTGTCAACTGTTGGTCAGATATCTTACAGACTGACGATTGTCAACTGTTGGTCAGATATCTTACAGACTACTGACAATTGTCAACTGTTGGTCAGATATCTTACAGACTACTGACAATTGTCAACTGTTGGTCAGATATCTTACAGACTACTGACAATTGTCAACTGTTGGTCAGATATCTTACAGACTACTGACAACTGTCAACTGTTGGTCAGATATCTTACAGACTACTGACAACTGTCAACTGTTGGTCAGATATCTTACAGACTACTGACAACTGTCAACTGTTGGTCAGATATCTTACAGACTACTGACAATTGTCAACTGTTGGTCAGATATCTTACAGACTGACAATTGTCAACTGTTGGTCAGATATCTTACAGACTGACAATTGTCAACTGTTGGTCAGATATCTTACAGACTACTGACAATTGTCAACTGTTGGTCAGATATCTTACAGACTACTGACAACTGTCAACTGTTGGTCAGATATCTTACAGACTACTGACAACTGTCAACTGTTGGTCAGATATCTTACAGACTACTGACAACTGTCAACTGTTGGTCAGATATCTTACAGACTACTGACAATTGTCAACTGTTGGTCAGATATCTTACAGACTGACAATTGTCAACTGTTGGTCAGATATCTTACAGACTGACAATTGTCAACTGTTGGTCAGATATCTTACAGACTACTGACAATTGTCAACTGTTGGTCAGATATCTTACAGACTACTGACAATTGTCAACTGTTGGTCAGATATCTTACAGACTGACAACTGTCAACTGTTGGTCAGATATCTTACAGACTGACAACTGTCAACTGTTGGTCAGATATCTTACAGACTGACAATTGTCAACTGTTGGTCAGATATCTTACAGACTGACAACTGTCAACTGTTGGTCAGATATCTTACAGACTGACAACTGTCAACTGTTGGTCAGATATCTTACAGACTACTGACAATTGTCAACTGTTGGTCAGATATCTTACAGACTGACAACTGTCAACTGTTGGTCAGATATCTTACAGACTAACTGACAATTGTCAACTGTTGGTCAGATATCTTACAGATTTTAATTTAATGCGACTTTTGAACAGAAGTCTTAAGCTTTTTAAGAAACTATTTATCAGAATAAGAAATATTTCGATCTATTTTTAAAAAGAGCTCACGATCTTCATTTTACCCTGTAGCTCGTATTTGGCTCACCTTGACCAGATTTCCACTGCTGTTGAACGCTTCATTCGACGTCTTTGGAGCATAAAATCCGGCTAGTCGAACAATTCTATCTTGGCCTTGTTTGCCGCGTGGCAAAGCTGATTGCTGAATACTCACGCTAATATTGGCTCTAGTCCACTGCCAGCCCTGTGCTGTGATCTTTAGTTCGCTGCTGACCACAAGCAGCGCGATAGTAATTGATAGCAGGCCAGGTGATTTTGCCATTCTAACGGTTGTTTTTTTCCCTCAAAGCTTCTGTTTCATTATCATTTGGATTTTTCGAATAGCTCATTAAATAAGGATCCCATTTCCCTACTTACTGCATCTTCCATATGGCGCCTGTATCGTTTTCTCATTGGCTGTTGTCTGCTAAATTGCTCAGTGGCCAGGCGCTATAGGCTGGGCGTTAAATTGCCCCCTATGTTTGTCATTCTTTTCTAAACTGTTAGAAATCGCACCATTGGGTTTTGAGACCGATATTTTGCACGTTGATAAGTAATGCCTAGTATTTTAATTTTACTGTCAAATTAGTATAATAGACTAGTAATCTATGCTCCTCCGCTGGGTGAAACTATATTTTAAAGAAATAAATGACCCGTTCGTTTGTTAATTTATGAAAACTCAAGAATCATAGATATGCACTTAGTTTTTTTGTAGATTAAGGTTACATTGTACATCACTTTTGTTATTTGGCATACTGATTTTCTTAGATATAGATGCCAATACCAGTAATGTCCAATGCTAATTTCTTAGATCTATCTATAGAGTGGATTTCACGAAGTGAAAATGATGAAAGCCTGTTGAAACACAAATGAAACTAAGAGTCTAAGACTAAGAATCTAAGACTAAGAATCTAGGACTAAGAGTCAGACTAAGAATATAAGACTAAGGGTCTAAGACTAAGGGGCTAAGACTAAGAATCCAAGACTAAGAATCTAGGACTAAGAGTCTAAGACTACGGAATCTAAGTCTAAGAATCTTAGACTAAGAATGATGAAAGCCTGTTGAAACACAAATGAGACTGAGTCTAAGACTAAGGGTCTAAGACTGAGAGTAATAATAAGAGTCTGCGAATAAGAATTTAAGACTAAGAGTGTAAAACTAAGATGGTAACAATAAGGGTCTAAGACTAAGAATCTAAGACTAAGACTACTGATTCCAACACTAAAAGTCTAAGTCATGAATCATGACAAATTTTAAATATTCATCTCATCTCGATACCCACTAGCACTCCGATTTTTGATTATTATTTTCAGCACCGACTCCGTCCATTTAGTCGGTTAGTCAGACAACACCAAATAAATATGGAGCGTCTGTTTGACTACGACGCAGTCGGTTTCGACATCGATCTCACGCTGGGCCGTTATCAGTTGCGCAATCTGGTCAGTCTAGTTTACGTTCAATTGGCAGACTATTTAGTTAAGCATCGCGGCTATCCCGATCATCTGCGCAGTCTTGACTGGTCATCGCCAATTGAGTGTGGCTTAATGAGTAGGGCCGCTATTTTAGACAAAATAGGCGGCAATCTGCTTTTGATGTCGCCCACAGGTGCAGCATTGAGAGTTTGTCACGGCAGCAAACAGTTGGACGCTAAATTAGCTTATCCGCCAGACGGTCGGCCGCCGTTTGCTCAAGCCGTTCTCAATAGCGGCTATCGACACGAACGAGATGGTCGCTATCGATTTCAGGATACTCACTACGACTTGCCTGGCAGTTTGATATTCGCTAAATTGGTGCGTTGGGGAGGGGGGGGGCTTCAGGACCTCTGGTTGCGCAGCCACATTCATTTGGGGCTTTGTGAGCACAAAAACTGAAAATGGCCAGGTGGGTTGCAGTACAGTACAGTACAGTACAGTGCAGTACAGTATGATGCTTCATATACGTGCTGATATTAAACTAAAAGCAACTTGGCTTCATCAACAGGTGGACTTGGCAGAAGAGAATCGAACCACCCCACTGACTGACTGCAGCAGCCTTTGGCAGGATTGCTACTCAGCTTTGCTTCACGTCTACTCAGATGATGGCGCTTATTTTAAATATGTATTAGCTAATCCCAGCGCTTACCTGTGCCCGGTGACCTCCGGAGTTCGAGCGCTGCTCAAACAGCTTCGCCAACGCGGCATTTATATCTTTTTATTATCATCCTCTGAGGCTCAGTTCGCTGCCAGACATCTTGAGCACATTCTGGGTCAGGATTGGCCGGATTTATTCGACGCCTGCCTGTTGGAGGCTGGGAAGCCGAACTTTTTTATGAAAAAGTCCAAATCGTATTATTCAAGCTCGGCTAGTTACTACAGCAGCTACGAAAGCTTCGAACGCCTTCCTTTCGGTCGGGGTAAAGCTTACATCAGCGGCTGTGCGGAAGAATTTGAATGGAAATTTCTTGGACAATGTGATGATAAAACTCAATCCAGTAAGATTGCCTACTTTGGCGATTCTGTCCGATCGGATTTAGTCACGGCTTCTTTAGTTGCTAAGTGGGACATCTGGATGGTTATTGAAGAGCTGAATTTGCTGCCCAACTCTGCTGGCACAATTCCCGAGCTGGCTTCTAAACTAATTGTTAACCAATCGGCGAATGCAGCTGCTGCTACTGCTAGTAGTAGCCATGAAGGCTGTCGACTATCGAGTGACGCTTGGCTTGCTGGTTTATGCTCGTCTAAAGACCGTGAAGGCGACCAATCACAAGGCGACGATTTCACGGTGAATGGCGAGGTGACACTGTGGGCCTCGATGTTGGCGAGTCACGCCACCGCTGTGATGTCCTGTCTGGAAGATTTATTGCCAGTTTAGCTAACATCTTACTCGGTAGTTAATGAATTTAACTGATTCATTTTTAAACAGTCTTTTTTGCGCCAGAACGGAGCAGCCATGCAGGCACAGGAAACTTACAGATTGGTCATTAAAAACGTGGTTTCACACAATTGTCGCAATCTTCAGGACATTTAAATACTTTTAGTCCATGAAAGACATTTTTTAGAATGAAGAAATTTTTAACGATTTTATTATTAAATTGTCTTTCATCCGGATGTTTCCCAAGCTCGAAACTTAACCAGTTCGAAACTTCACAAGCTCGAAACTGTATCAGCTCGAAACCTCACAAGCTCGAAACTGTATCAGTTCGAAACCTCACAAGCTCGAAACTGTATCAGTTCGAAACCTCACAAGCTCGAAACTGTATCAGCTCGAAACTTCTCAAGCTCGAAACTTCACAAGCTCGAAACTTTATCAGTTCAAAACTTCTCAAGCTCGAAACTGTATCAGCTCGAAACTTCACAAGCTCGAAACTGGATCAGTTCGAAACTTCTCAAGCTCGAAATTTTATCAGTTCGAAACTTCTCAAGCTCGAAACTGTATCAGTTCGAAACTTCTCAAGGTCGAAACTGTATCAGCTCGAAACTTCACAAGCTCGAAACTGTATCAGTTCGAAACCTCACAAGCTCGAAACTGTATCAGCTCGAAACTTCACAAGCTCGAAACTGTATCAGTTCAAAACTTCACTAGCTGGAAACTTTACAAGCTCGAAACTTCATCAGCTCGAAACTTCATCAGCTCGCAACTTCACAAGCTCGAACTTTTATCAGCTCTAAAATTTATCAGCTCGAAACTTCACAAGCTGTGATCGTTATAATCTTGGATCTCAGGATACCTAAAGCAGATGAGTTAGTTTCAAGCTTTTATAGTAGTGGATGCTGTCATTGATGATGCGAAATATCAATGGCGAATCTCAGTAGATCTCGGCAGAAATTTTTGTTTAATTTTTAAGTTTTAAGCCAGAGTTTTCTTTAAAATCCGGGACACTCGTGGCTCTCCGTTTGGAAGTGAATTAACAAAAACTTCTGTCATGGTTTTTGACCGTTGAATAAACCTATACAATTCCTATGTGATATAATTGTCGTTCTAATAATTGAAGCCATAATAATACTTTTTAAATAGTTGAGAATATAGTGTCTACATGTACTATATCTGGGTGTATGATAAAATCAATGTTAATTGTTTATTTGTTGTTCTTATTGTATATTTTTATATAATTTCATAGTAATTAGCGCAATACATATATTTAAAGTAGCAGTCATTTTATAGTTTTTAATGAGTTTTTCTTGCTGAAAAACAGCTTGCTTATATATTACAATATTTTTTTAGTTTTTTGTCGTCAATGTGCTTTCTTATTATACAGTAGATACACAATAGATTTCTGTATATTATGTATACGTATGTACTTTTGTTATCGTATTTAAAATGTCGTTAAGCATTTTGAAAATAATTTCTATAAACAAAGATGTATCTCTTTTATTTTGCTTTGTTCCTTCGATCTAAATCTAGAACGTTTTGTCTTTATTACTTTTTAAATTTCACCTGTTATCAATAGGATTTCAGTGTATGACCATGGGATTTCAGTGTATGACCATAGGATTTCAATGTATGACCATGGGATTTCAGTGTATGACCATGGGATTTTAGTGTATGACCATGGGATTTCAGTGTATGACCATAGGATTTCAGTGTATGACCATGGGATTTCAGTGTATGACCATGGGATTTCAATGTATGACCATGGGATTTCAGTGTATGACCATGGGATTTCAGTGTATGACTATAGGATTTCAGTGTATGACCATGGGATTTCAGTGTATGACTATAGGATTTCAGTGTATGACCATGGGATTTCAGTGTATGACCATGGGATTTCAGTGTATGACCATAGGATTTCAATGTATGACCATGGGATTTCAGTGTATGACCATGGGATTTCAGTGTATGACTATAGGATTTCAGTGTATGACCATGGGATTTCAGTGTGTGACCATGGGATTTCAGTGTATGACCATAGGATTTCAATGTATGACCATGGGATTTCAGTGTATGACCATGGGATTTCAGTGTATGACCATGGGATTTCAGTGTATGACCATAGGATTTCAATGTATGACCATGGGATTTCAGTGTATGACCATGGGATTTCAGTGTGTGACCATGGGATTTCAGTGTATGACCATAGGATTTCAATGTATGACCATGGGATTTCAGTGTATGACCATGGGATTTCAGTGTATGACCATGGGATTTCAGTGTATGACCATGGGATTTCAGTGTATGACCATGGGATTTCAGTGTATGACCATGGGATGTCAGTTTATGACCATGGGATATCAGTGTATGACCATGGGATTTCAGTGTATGACCATGGGATTTCAGTGTATGACCATGGGATTTCAGTGTATGACCATGGGATTTCAGTGTATGACCATGGGATTTCAGTGTATGACCATCGACTCAGGGAGTGGCAATTCTAGAAGCAAGACCTAGATAAGTTTTTAGCTTTCATTTATGTTGAAATGCCCTATTATTAATTAATATTTTTTCACATTGTTCCATTTCAGTCCTGAGACTTTTCACCTTAATTGAACTCATTATTTGTTGTATTTAATTGTGTTTTATAAATTTGGTTACCGATGGCTCAGCCACCAGTGCACAAGGTGATCATGGTTGGCAGCGGAGGCGTCGGTAAGAGTGCACTGACACTGCAGTTCATGTACGAAGAGGTGAGGCTGGGGGATACCGCTGCATACCGGTTTTAATGCGGGAGTAGAGGGAAGTAGCTTACTGGTGCGGATCTGGGAGAAAAGGGATCAGCGTAGATTGAGGAGTAAGGAGAGAGAACAGATATGTAAGGAAATGGAGATGAGAGGTAGAGACAGAGGTAGGAACTGAGGAAAGGAGAGAAACTGGGTTAATGAGAGACTAAGATATGTAGAGAGAGACTGAGAGTTAGGGGGATACTAAGAGTTAGGGAGAGACTGAGAGTTAGGGAGAGACTGAGAGTTAGGGAGAGACTGAGAGTTAGGGAGAGACTGAGAGTTAGGGAGAGACTGAGAGTTAGGGAGAGACTGAGAGTTAGGGAGAGACTGAGAGTTAGGGAGAGACTGAGGTTAGGGAGAGACTGAGAGTTAGGGAGAGACTGAGGTTAGGGAGAGACTGAGAAGGTTAGGGAGAGACTGAGGTTAGGGAGAGACTGAGAAGGTTAGGGAGAGACTGAGAAGGTTAGAGAGAGACTGAGAGCTAGGGAGAGACTGAGAGTTAGGGAGAGACTGAGGTTAGGGAGAGACTGAGAAGGTTAGGGAGAGACTGAGAAGGTTAGGGAGAGACTGAGGTTAGGGAGAGACTGAGGTTAGGGAGAGACTGAGAAGGTTAGAGAGAGACTGAGAGCTAGGGAGAGACTGAGAGTTAGGGAGAGACTGAGGGTTAGAGAGAGACAGAAGGTTAGAGAAATACTGAGAAGGATAGGCAGACTGAGAGTTAGGGAGAGACTGGGAGAGGTAGGGAGAAACTAAGAGAAGTAGGGAGAGACTGAGAGGTAGGGCAAGACTGGGAGGGGGGACTGAGAGGGTTAGGGTAAGACTGGGAGAAGTAGGGAAGAGACTGGAAGACCTCTAACACCTTTTCAACACCGAATCCTGTGCCACCGGCTTCCCACCCCCAGTTCGTGCAAGACTACGAGCCCACCAAGGCCGACAGCTACAGAAAGAAGATGACGCTGGACAACACCGAGGTGCAAATTGACATCCTGGACACGGCCGGGCAAGAAGACTACGCCAGCATCAGGGACAATTATTTTCGTGGCGGGGAGGGATTCTTGTGCATCTTCTCCATCACTGACCCCGAGTCGTTTGCTGCCACTAATGATTACAGGTAAGGAGACTGGCTGCTCCCTGTAACCCTTCAGTGAGTCGCTGATGCCGCCCAATCCTTAATCCTGGATCTCGATCATAGATCCCGATCCCGATCCCAGATCCCGATCCCAGATCCCGATCCCAGATCCCGATCCCAGATCCCGATCCCAGATCCCGACCCCAGATCCCGATCCCAGATCCCGACCCCAGATCCCGATCCCCGATCCTAGATCCCGATCCCAGATCCCAGATCCGGATCCCAGATCCCAGATCCCGATCTCAGGTCCTAATCCCAGATCTTGGATCTTAATCCCAGATCCCGTATCCCAAACTCTGAATCCCATTTGTAGATCCCAATTCTAGATCCCCATCCTAGATTCATCCCAACTGTCATATTAATCCCAAATCTCATATTAATCCCAAATCTTAGATATTAATCCCAAATCTCATATGTTAGTCCCAAATCTCAGATATTAATCCCAAATCTTAGATATTAATCCCAAATCTTAGATATTAATCCCAAATGTCAGACATTAATCCCAAATCTCAGATATTAATCCCAAATCTCATATATTAGTCCCAAATCTCAGATATTAATCCCAAATCTCATATATTAGTCCCAAATCTCAGATATTAATCCCAAATCTTAGATATTAATCCCAAATCTTAGATATTAATCCCAAATGTCAGACATTAATCCCAAATCTCAGATATTAATCCCAAATCTCATATATTAGTCCCAAATCTCAGATATTAATCCCAAATCTCATATATTAGTCCCAAATCTCAGATATTAATCCCAAATCTAATATATTAGTCCCAAATCTCAGATATTAATCCCAAATCTCATATATTAGTCCCAAATCTCAGATATTAATCCCAAATCTCAGATATTAATCCCAAATCTCAGATATTAATCCCAAATCTCATATATTAGTCCCAAATCTTAGATATTAATCCCAAATCTCATATATTAGTCCCAAATCTTAGATATTAAACCCAAATCTCAGATATTAATCCCAAATGTCAGACATAAATCCCAAATCTCATATTAGTCCCAAATCTCAGATATTAATCCCAGAGCCTTAGATCCGAAGCCCAGATTTCGAGATCGCAGATCTAAAAGTACTTTAATTCTCTCAACATTTCAGTTGAGTCTGTAAACTATCCATTTCAATTTCCCCCACTGCTCAGAGAGCAGATAATTCGAGTGAAGGGCGACGAATCGATTCCAATGTTCCTGGTTGGCAACAAGAGCGACCTGGAGCAAAGCCGCCAGGTTAGCGGCCAGGAAGCCCAGCAGAGGGCCCAGCAGTGGCGCGTGCCCTACATTGAGACCTCGGCCAAAACTCGAGAGAATGTTGAACAGGTTTGTGAAGCATTTTTTTACTGATTTAGTACTATAAGTAGCAGTGCGAACATATGACTAACTGAAAATTTAACTAACAGAATCCAAACAGACTATCTCCCTAATTCAAAAATCTTGAAGTGCCCTAATCCCAAACCATGAATCCCTATTCCAAATTGAAATCCCCAACTCTTTAAATCCCAAATTTAAATCCCAAAATCCTCAAATCCCGAATCGCAATCCAAAAATTCTCAAGCCCGGATCCTCAAATCCCAAAATCCTCAAGCCCGGATCCTCAAATTCCAAAATCCTCAAACCCGAATCCTCAAATCCCAAAATCCTCAAACCCGAATCCTCAAATCCCGAAAATCCTCAAACCCGAATCCTCAAATCCCAAAATCCTCAAGCCCGGATCCTCAAATCCCAAAATCCTCAAACCCGAATCCTCAAATCCCAAAATCCTCAAGCCCGGATCCTCAAATCCCAAAATCCTCAAACCCGAATCCTCAAATCCCAAAATCCTCAAGCCCGAATCCTCAAATCCCCAAATCCTCAAATCCCAAAATCCTCAAATCCCCAAATCCTCAAATCCCAAAATCCTCAAACCCGAATCCTCAAATCCCAAAATCCTCAAGCCCGAATCCTCAAATCCCAAAATCCTCAAGCCCGGATCCTCAAATCCCAAAATCCTCAAACCCGAATCCTCAAATCCCAAAATCCTCAAGCCCGAATCCTCAAATCCCAAAATCCTCAAGCCCGAATCCTCAAGTCCCAAAATCCTCAAGCCCGGATCCTCAAATCCCGAAATCCTGAAGCCCGAATCCCAATCGTCAAACCCGATGCCCGCAGGCATTCGTGGACCTGGTGACGGAGATCCACAGGCGCAAGCTTCAATCGGCCGCAGCCGAGAATCCCAGCAGCGATAAAAAGCGCAAGAAGCGACGTTGTGAACTACTTTAAGTAGTTGGCAAAATCTTAAGTACTTTAAGCGCTTTAAATAAAAGATTGCAAAAAAATTAATCAGACAGAATGACAGTCGCTTAATATTATATATTATACTTAATCATTTTTATCTCCTATTGTCAGCCAGGCTTAATGCACTTTGATTGATAATTTGGCTTCTATTTTGCATGTACATGTTATATACTGCAGTGCTTTATGTATGCTTGTACGGTGACTGCGCTTAAACTTGAGAACAGGCTGCTGCTTCAATAGTTAAGTCCCAGACTCGAATCCTACGGTTTTCATAACAAATGAGCCTGTTAATTTTTGTTTGAACTTCAAAATTTGCCTTTCAAAAAAACCAAATGGAAATTATACAAAACATTTTCATATTGTGAGTCAATACTCTTTCGTGTTTTTTCTTTTGCTATTTTATTTGTCATATTTAAATATATATACTGACTGCTTGCTTGCCCGCTTTGAATTTGTTCGGATTCCTAAAACGTTTTATGTATTTTCCCCTATATTTAATTTCAATTTTTGTTAATATCCTGGTGACAGGAGCTTCTCACCCTACTTCTCGCTCACCCTTGATCTCACCCTACGTCTCGCAATCTCGCTCACTCTTGATCTCACCCTATTTCTCGCTCACTCTTGATCTCATCCTACTTCTCGCTCACTCTTGATCTCACCCTACTTCTCACTCATTCTTGATCTCACCCCACTTCTCACTCGCTCTTGATCTCACCCTACTTCTCGCTCACTCTTGATCTCACCCTACTTCTCGCTCACTCTTGATCTCACCCCACTTCTCACTCGCTCTTGATCTCACCCTGCTTCTTAATCCGCAATTTTACAGACAGCTATCGAACAATCATTCATAATTAACACCCCAAGTCGTCTCACTGCAACAATTTAATACTCAATCTTAGATATTAGTTGCGCTTATTAGCTACGCTCCTATCAATCAACTAAACAATGAGCTTTTCATCCTTCACATCTGACCTACCCGACACTCAAGGTCACCATTTAAATTTGTGTTTTCATATTTGTTTATTATATACTGTTGAAATATAATCAATATTAGTATATTTATTAGTATAGCAATATAATTGATTGTTTAATCAAATATAAGTATAAATTTATTTTATGTTATTTATCTCAGCAACACGCCTGCTCTCTGCTTGCACAGCAACCAACAACAACAATGTTAATAACTACTTTCTCAATAAATTTACTAAAGCTTTTTATTGTTGTTTTCCAAATCATTGACAAGCACTTTTATGCCCGAAAATATGGGGATTAAAAAGATCACTTTCTCTAAATTTGTGGGGAAATTTTTATCACTGTGCGTCAGTGTCTTTAATGCCTCTGCTTGTTGTGCAGCTTCATATGCTAGGCAATAATCCTTCGCTAAGCCCTGGCGGCTGTGCTGTCCCTGATTCGGGAATCGATGGATTCAAAGACCTGTTTTACGCGCTCAAATTTGGGTATTAACTCGCAGGCGACGCTCATTTTGCGTGTACGCGAAAGTCGTTAAATTCTCAGCTGGCTGCGCATTATAAATCATAACAATTTTTTTGGTAGGACTTCACTGCTGCGGGTGAGGTAACAACCGCCTTTGATTTGGCACTGTTACTTGCTTCATCAGTCTGACCCTACCTCCTACTCTCACCCTACCCTCACCTACTCTCACCCCCTAATCTCACCGTACCCTCACTTCTCAAACCCTAATCTCACCCTACCCTCACCTATTCTCACCCCCTAATCTCACCCTACCCTCACCTATTCTCACCCCCTAATCTCACCCTACTCTCACCTATTCTCACCCCCTAATCTCACCCTACCCTCACCTATTCTCACCCCCTAATCTCACCCTACCCTCACCTATTCTCACCCCCTTATCTCACCCTACTCTCACTTCTCACCCCCTTGTCTCACTCTAACCTCGCCTTATCTCACTCTACCCTCACCTACTCACATCCTGCCCTCACCTACTCTCACTCTACCCTCACCTACTCTCACCCTACCCTCGCCTATTCTCACCCCCTAATCTCACCCTACCCTCACCTATTCTCACCCCCTTATCTCACCCTACTCTCACTTCTCACCCCCTTGTCTCACTCTAACCTCACCTTATCTCACTCTACCCTCACCTACTCTCATCCTGCCCTCACCTACTCTCACCCTACCCTCACCTACTCTCACCCTACCCTCGCCTATTCTCACCCCCTAATCTCACCCTACCCTCACCTATTCTCACCCCCTTATCTCACCCTACTCTCACTTCTCACCCCCTTTTCTCACTCTAACCTCACCTTATCTCACTCTACCCTCACCTACTCTCATCCTGCCCTCACCTACTCTCACCCTACCCTCACCTACTCTCACCCTACCCTCGCCTATTCTCACCCCCTAATCTCACCCTACCCTCACCTATTCTCACCCCCTTATCTCACCCTACTCTCACTTCTCACCCCCTTGTCTCACTCTAACCTCACCTTATCTCACTCTACCCTCACCTACTCTCATCCTACCCTCACCTACTCTCACTCTACCCTCACCTACTCTCACTCTACCCTCACCTACTCTCACTCTACCCTCACTTACACTCTTTCGTCGTGTCGCACATGCTGCTCAGTGAGATACTATGCTGATTCACCAAGCCAGCCTCACTCTCCACCCACATGTACTTCCATCCGTAACCCTGACTGATAAGCGACAGTAGAAGTTCGTCGCGTCCCGAGAAGCGAAATTTGCAATTCTCCGTGAAGTCGCACCGCTGTTTGAGTTTGCGTCAATACGTCTCTAGTGATTCGATGAAGCTTTTATTTTCCTAGCAATTGATTACTAATTAATTTGGCTCACTTCTACAGACTACCTAAAAGCTTTCAAAGCAGAGAAAATATATAATTATGTTAAAATTGAATGCAAGACTAACGAAATTAACTATGCTTATTGAGTTGCGCAGCTCTTCTGGGACTAAGGATGGCTTTTATTCAGCGACTGTCTAACTAATTGGTTGATTTCTTATTTTTGCCATCAGGTAAAACTTAACCTTGTAATTTCTTATCAGCAGCATTGTTTGTAGGTTTCTGCATGCAAATCATTTTGGATTGTCATTATTGTCGGTTTCTTAAAATTTTTAAGTTCATATCTTGGGGTAAAGCATTACACCTGATAATCCAGATTTCTAGACTAACGGTACCAGCAACTCCCCAGTGAGCCATGGCATCTCAGCAACTCCCCATTGAGTCAATTGGCATCTCAGCAACTCCCCCATTGAGTCAATTGGCATCTCAGCAACTCCCCATTGAGTCAATTGGCATCTCAGCAACTCCCCCATTGAGTCAATTGGCATCTCAGCAACTCCCCATTGAGTCAATTAGCATCTCAGCAACTCCCCCATTGAGTCAATTGGCATCTCAGCAACTTCCCATTGAGTCAATTGGCATCTCAGCAACTCCCCCATTGAGTCAATTGGCATCTCAGCAACTCCCCATTGAGTCAATTGGCATCTCAGCAACTCCCCCATTGAGTCAATTGGCATCTCAGCAACTCCCCCATTGAGTCAATTGGCATCTCAGCAACTCCCCCATTGAGTCAATTGGCATCTCAGCAACTCCCCATTGAGTCAATTGGCATCTCAGCAACTCCCCATTGAGTCAATTGGCATCTCAGCAACTCCCCCATTGAGTCAATTGGCATCTCAGCAACTCCCCCATTGAGTCAATTGGCATCTCAGCAACTCCCCATTGAGTCAATTGGCATCTCAGCAACTCCCCATTGAGTCAATTGGCATCTCAGCAACTCCCCCATTGAGTCAATTGGCATCTCAGAAACTCCCCATTGAGTCAATTGGCATCTCAGCAACTCCCCATTGAGTCAATTGGCATCTCAGCAACTCCCCCATTGAGTCAATTGGCATCTCAGCAACTCCCCCATTGAGTCAATTGGCATCTCAGCAACTCCCCATTGAGTCAATTGGCATCTCAGCAACTCCCCCATTGAGTCAATTGGCATCTCAGCAACTCCCCATTGAGTCAATTGGCATCTCAGCAACTCCCCCATTGAGTCAATTGGCATCTCAGCAACTCCCCATTGAGTCAATTGGCATCTCAGCAACTCCCCATTGAGTCAATTAGCATCTCAGCAACTCCCCCATTGAGTCAATTGGCATCTCAGCAACTTCCCATTGAGTCAATTGGCATCTCAGCAACTCCCCATTGAGTCAATTGGCATCTCAGCAACTCCCCATTGAGTCAATTGGCATCTCAGCAACTCCCCCATTGAGTCAATTGGCATCTCAGCAACTCCCCATTGAGTCAATTGGCATCTCAGCAACTCCCCCATTGAGTCAATTGGCATCTCAGCAACTCCCCCATTGAGTCAATTGGCATCTCAGCAACTCCCCCATTGAGTCAATTGGCATCTCAGCGACTCCCCCATTGAGTCAATTGGCATCTCAGCAACTCCCCCATTGAGTCAATTGGCATCTCAGCGACTCCCCCATTGAGTCAATTGGCATCTCAGCAACTCCCCCATTGAGTCAATTGGCATCTCAGCAACTCCCCATTGAGTCAATTTTTGGCATCTAAGAAATTTCGTCGTTGACTAAATAACGACGTCGTCGTTAGTAAGAGCGTCGCGGTCTGGAAACTTCAAGGGCGCTTAAATCAATAACAAATGGCGCCAAAATCAATTATGTATATAGCGCTAAAACCCATGACAAATGGTGCCAAAATCCATGACAAATGGCGTTAAAATCCATGACAAATGGCGTTAAAATCAATGAAGAATGTGCGCCAAAATCAACTGCCAAGCCTCGGTAAGAACCTGAGTGTCCCCATGTATTACATATATAGTTGCTTTATATGCTTAGTTCAAGCGTATCTAAATAAAACTGACTTCTTCATCAGTTTCTGCAAGAAATTCGAGAAATACAGAATCCTAGTGCAAGCACACCTGCGCAGAAGTGTCCTGATTCGTCTGCTCGTCTGTACCAGATCGTATGATTTGCAAAAATTTAATTGCTGAAATTTGACCCGATTAGCTTTGATTCGAAAGGATTTCATTTTTTTTAAAGTAATGCGACGCTTCCATGTTGACTCAGTCTGAGTGGAGGGTTGGAACATAACCTGAGTACGTGTACAGATATATAAGAATGGTACGAGCTAGCTTATCGCACAAGGAATAATTGACGTCAATTAGTGGCTAATGCTCATTATAAAAACTACGAGTATGTTCGTCGCATCAAGCTTTCCAGTACACAAACCGGACACTTAAACATTTCTGTGACGTTAAACACCTTGATAACCTACTGCTAAACACCTTGATAACCTACTGCTAAACATTTTGATAACCTACTGCTAAACACCTTGATAACCTACTGCTAAACACCTTGATAACCTACAGCTAAACACCTTGATAACCTACTGCTAAACATTTTGATAACCTACTGCTAAACACCTTGATAACCTACTGCTAAACACCTTGATAACCTACAGCTAAACACCTTGATAACCTACTGCTAAACACCTTGATAACCTACAGCTAAACACCTTGATAACCTACAGCTAAACACCTTGATAACCTACTGCTAAACATTTTGATAACCTACTGCTAAACATTTTGATAACCTACTGCTAAACACATTGATAACCTACTGCTAAACACCACGAAAATTGCAAACACAAAAATCTATTTGAGCACATTGATACGCTGCACAAACTTCGAGCTTGTAGATCTATGTATAGAATGACGTTTATTTTATGCCTGACATGACGCTTATATAATGCCTGACATGAAACTCATTTAATGCCTGACGTGACGCTCATTTAATGCCTGACATGACGCTCTGAAAATTCAAACCCACATCGCTGCATTAACAGTTCAGTCTGTTCACCTCTAGGTTAGCTCTCATCGTTTTGATATCATGAATTTGTAGCACTTATAATTCAACACTCACACCAAGCCAGTTTTGATATAATTATAGCTCGTACATCGCACATCGCAGCAATTAAACTCGAGCCTTGACATCTCAGAAATTCAGAGACTGTGTGTAGTGAGCGAGAGACAAGCCAGTCAGGTTTAGTCCAGAAAAACAAATTCAAAGGGTGGAGTTACTTTTATATTTAATCGAGAACGCATGTACGTATACAACCAGAGCGCGCATGTACATCGCATTCCCTTACCTCCAGTCACTGACTAGCAAAACAAACCAGTGAGTACACTCACTTTACAACATTGACATCTCAGAAATTTCCTCAGTAAGCCTCGGCATCGCAGCAATTATATTTGAGCCTTGACATCTCAGCCATTCTCCCAGCCCAGTAAGCCTTGACATCCCAACAACCCAACTCCCCTCCCCCCCCTCAAAAACTCAGCAATCCCCTAATTGTGAGCCTTAATATCTCAACAATTTCTTCATGAATTTCTTCATGGCAACTCAGCGATTGCCCCATGAGCCTTGATATCTTAGCAATTCTATCTTAGCAAGTTTGAATTAGCAAGTTTAGCAAATAGGATTGACAGAGCGGTTATTCTATGGTTGAAGCAAAACTGACCCTAACCCTAACCCTAACCCATAAGTGAGTCTTGGCATCTTAGCAATTCCCCCATGAGCCTTTAAAGGCAATTCCTCCATGAATTCCTTATGGTTGACACGAAGATTGTTTTATAATTGAACCCTACCATAACCCTTAACCTCCAGCCCAGTCACAGCATTTCAGCAACTCCCTCTCAGCCAAGAGTTTCAGAAATTTCCTAATGAGCATTTGAAATCTTAGCAATTTCCCCATGAGCCTGAAAATTTAGCAACTAACCTTTTGATATCTTGGCAATTTACATGAGTCTTATGCATGGTTGAACCCTAACCCTAAAACCTGCCAAGTCACAGCATTTCAGCAATTCTCACCATGAACCACAGCATTTCAGCAATTACCCAATGAACCTTGATATTTCGTGAATTTCAGCCATTCTTTTATGAGCCTTTGACATCTCAGCCAGTCTCCTGTGAACCTTAGCATCTCAGCAATACCCCATTCCCTCAAGAGCCACAGCGTACAGCATGTACCCAATGAGCCTTGATATCTCAGCAACTCCTATTTGAGCCATATCCCCATGTTTCGCAATCGCAGAAATTCCCCTGAGCATTGAGCCACAGTATATGCATTGAGCATATTTCAGATATCTCCCCATGAGCCTAAGACATTTCTCAATGAGTCTTTTATGTTTGACAGGCCAATTAATTTATGGTTTAACCCTACCTTACCCTAACAATCTCGGAAATTCCCCCAACAGCCACAGCATTCCATGCAGTAATTATCCCCATGAGCCTTGACAGCAAAGCAATTTTCCAATGAGCCTTTATAACTCAGCAATTTCACAAACGAAACTTGAAATCAAAGCAATTCTCCTCAGAATCACATCGTTATAGCAATTCCCTTTGAGCCTTGACATCTCAGAAATTCTCCCATGAGTCTTGACATCAAAGCAATTTCCCATACCAGCCCTGACATCTCAGCAATTCCCAATGAGTGTTTTATGCTCGTCAGGCTGCTTCTGTTGTTATGGCTGGCATCGTGATTCTTTCTCGCTTTTTCTTGCGTTGAGTTTTCTTCTCTTTAAAAGAAGTTGTTATTAAAAAATTAAAGTGGTTTATCATCGCTTTAGCAACTGTTTATCAGCAGTTTAGCAATGGTTCACCAGCAGTTTAGCAATGCTTCACCAGCAGTTTAGCAATGGATCACCAGCAGTTTAGCAATGATTCACCAGCAGTTTAGCAATGCTTCACCAGCAGTTTAGCAATGGTTCACCAGCAGTTTAGCAATGGTTCACAAGCAGTTTAGCAATGGTTCACCAGCAGTTTAGCAATGCTTCACCAGCAGTTTAGCAATGCTTCACCAGCAGTTTAGCAATGGTTCACCAGCACTGTTTCGCTCAATCAGTGAGTAGATGGCCGCTAATCTACATGTTTCTCAATAATCGAAACCACTTGAAATTGATTTGCAATCCTCTTGCATATTTATTACTTCATTGTACGTCAGATTAGCACTGCTCTCCCCGATTAGCGCTGCTCACCCAGATTAGTGATACCTCCTGCAAATTAGCACTTACATCAGATTAGCACTGCTCTAGAAGATTAACGCAGCCCCAGCAAAAGTATATTTAACTTTAAATGTTAAAAATCTGCATGAATCTGCATAGGAGACCGTAAATACTGTCACAGGTCTCAGAAATAAATCCGTTGCTTCAATGCAGGCTCGAACTGCCGACCTTCAGTCTATGCCTGTTACTGCCTGCCTACAACGCGGCTATCGTTTTTAATGACAGATATGGTCGAAATAAACCTCACTATTCAAGAAGTTTAGTAACTTCAGCAGTTTGAAGTGAACCCCCCAGAAATCTCCACAACAACCTGAAATTATCCCTTCATCTAATCCCGCAAAACAGACTGCAGTAATCTCTTGGCAGTCTGTATTTTATCTACTTTGCAGTCTAAAACTTTCATTAACATTAAGCATTTATACCCTCAGCGGCCTAGAATTGTCCTCTCAGCAGACTACAATAATTCACTTAGCAGTCCGCAGTAATCCCCTCAACAACTTGCATTTAATCCTTCACAGTTATTATCCACTAATAACTCTGTAGATAGTTATCCCTTCAGCAGCGCTCATAAGTCTGGAAGGTCTGCATGAATGACCCCTTCGACAATCTGCAGTTCCCCTCAGCAGTCTGCAGTCATTCCATTTGCAGTCTACAACTGTTCCCTTAACAATTCTCATTCATCCTCTCAGCAGTCTGCAGTTCTCCTCTCAGCAAGCTCCTCAGTATCCTCAGCAAACTGCAATGATCCTTTCAATAATCCAGAAATTTGCTCGGCATTGTACGGCTCACTAATCAATTTTCGATACATATCGGCAGTCTTTTGCACAACCCAGCATTTAGCAATACCTTCAGCAGTCTCGGAGCATCGTCTGCAGTTTAGCAATTTCAAACTTTCATGGAGCTAGGCAGTACACATTGATGGGATCAGTAATACTCGAAGCAGTTTTTTTACAAATCAAATTTGCTTAGCGGCTTGTCTTGAGTAGCAAAAATAATTAATTGCTAATTAATAAAGATAATTTATTTGCTATTTAATCAAAAAAAATTTGCAATCAGTCGATGCACAGGCTACCAATAGTTGATTTAATTCAATTTTATTTGTCCGCCGGGAATCGAACATTGGACCTTACGTCTAGCCTAAACCTAGTCCTAGTACCTACGGCGCGGCTACTCCGCCTACTGATTGGAGATAAAATCAGCCACATATGTATGCTTCGGCACTTCGGCAGAGCCAATGCACAGTTAAATGAAATAGCAATTGTCTTTGCAGTCCCCCCTTGCAGTCAGCCAGGGTCAGAATGTACACACGCAGCCACTGATATTTTTTTCTCTCTTTGCACACTGCAGCCAGTATTGGGGCCTATACAGTGAAGAGACAAAGGTTGTGGCGCAATCATTTTTGGAATTGGAATTCAGCCAGTCAAGAATTCAATTTGGTGTGGCCTTCTATTAAAAGCATAGGGAGAACTCGTTTTTCGAATATTTAATTCCTTTAGCATTGAAGCAGATAAAAGAAATTTAACCGTCTTTCTTCCAGATAATTGCAAATCTTTTGGCGAAAACCAAATTATTTGAATTATTTGAAAAAATACCAATTATTTGAACTTCATAAAAATATTGACTAAAAAACTCTTTAAATCCATTTATTAATAAATCCTTGCAGATGACCAAATCAAAAAGGTCTTGACCGGATTGGCGGCGCAATCATATATTTCCTATGTCACAGTTTATTTAACAAACAAAATAAAACAAACTCACGGCCATTTTAAAATTTTGGTCAGCGCTTGAGTTGTTTCATTCATTTATCGGCAGCTAATTATAAGCTCACGGCAGTTGGTTCGCGTCGAACTCCAACTGATCGTCGAAACTTCGGCGTCGGCGGATTCTGCGTTTTCGTCGACAGCATCCGGCGATGCCGTTGACGCAACAATGAATATTTCCAGGCAGCTCGATGCCGCGCTTGTAAACAGCCTCTTGATGAAGCGGCAGGTTGGAGTAGTCAGGTATCACAGGCGTGGATGATCGGTCTGGAGTGTTTTTGAGAGATTGGGAGAGTTGGAGACGAAAATGGGTTGCTTGTAGTTAAAGTAAAGGAATATCTCTACACCACCTATATGTACTAAAGGAATTGATAAGTTTTATACATGTAGTTAATTTGGGGAGAGCGTGTTAAGTGCAACTGATAACAAGATAATAGGTGGTAGGAGTCAATGGCGCTACTGATAAAAGCAGGGTTGATGGCGTGGGGTGTTGGCTCAATGAACTTGGGGTTGGTATTGGCTCAATGAACTGGGGGTTGGGATGTTGGCTCAATGAACTGGGATTGGGCCGTGTTGGCTCAATGAACTGGGGTTGGGCCGTGTTGGCTCAATGAACTGGGGTTGGGCCGTGTTGGCTCAATGAACTGGGGTTGGGCCGTGTTGGCTCAATGAACTGGGTGGGGTGTTGGCTCAATGAACTGGGGGTTGGTATTGGCTCAATGAACTGGGGGTTGGTATTGGCTCAATGAACTGGGGGTTGGTATTGGCTCAATGAACTGGGGGTTGGTATTGGCTCAATGAACTGGGGGTTGGTATTGGCTCAATGAACTGGGGGTTGGGGTGTTGGCTCAATGAACTGGGGGTTGGGGTGTTGGCTCAATGAACTGGGGGTTGGTATTGGCTCAATGAACTGGGGGTTGGTATTGGCTCAATGAACTGGGGGTTGGTATTGGCTCAATGAACTGGGGGTTGGTATTGGCTCAATGAACTGGGGGTTGGTATTGGCTCAATGAACTGGGGGTTGGGGTGTTGGCTCAATGAACTGGGTGGGGTGTTGGCTCAATGAACTGGGGTTGGTATTGGCTCAATGAACTGGGGGTTGGGGTGTTGGCTCAATGAACTGGGGGTTGGTATTGGCTCAATGAACCCGGGTTGGGGTGTTGGCTCAATGAACTTGGGTTGGGCCGTGTTGGCTCAATGAACTGGGTGGGGTGTTGGTTGCATGAACTGAGTGGGGTGTTGGCTGAATGAACTGAGGTTGGGGTGTTGGCTCAATGAACTGGGGTTGGGGTGTTGGCTCAATGCTAAACAGTCTGCAACATAATTGCATTTTAGCAAACGGACAAGGCATGCACCAATTTCAATTCAATCGCTCACCCTCCTGCTCAGGGTTGTCAAAGCTTGCAGCGGCCGAAGCTGCCATCAGCACAGCCACAGCGGCAATGGTAGCCGAGGCGACAATCAGTTTAGTTATTACCCAGAGCTTCATTTTCTCTGCTAAGAATAAGCGCGCTTTAGTTAGCCACAAAGAATATTCTAATTATGATTTGTAGACTCAAGTTTGCTTATGATAAACTGCAGTGAGAGATTCGGCGAGTGCGAAAAAACGCAGATTTTATAGCAGCAAAATTTAATGAACAACGAAGCCAAAATCCAGTCAGCCAGTCAGCTACGAGTAGTTCTGTCCGCTTATTGTGCCACTAGAGACCGGTGGGGGAGTATTCGAGGAGCAGGAATCGAACAGTGACGATGAAAATGGATGTTTAAAAATCTGAAATGTTACGCCTGTCTGCATGTCAAACGCTTCCAAATCCCGGAATTCGATGGATTCCCATGCGTGACGAATCAGAGCCACTGGCCAATCGTAGCGATACTGGTAGAAACAATTATATAATCAAATTACTTCTATATTACTTCTTTTCTACTAATAGTAGAGTAGATTGCCTATTAAGTGAAAAAGTGAAAATCAAACGAAATGTACCGGTGTTAGGCTTTGCAATCTCCGTGCGCTTGCAGTCTCCGGCCGGAGATCGCAAGACGAATGTGACTCTGCTTTGCGATCTCCAGTCCCGGACAACGCAAGGCCTTGCGTTTTCCCTGATTTTGAGATCTCCGGGGTAGAAATGAACATGAGCGGAGTACAGCCACGGGGCTAAAACTCTGCCAAATAATTACTGGTTGCATGTGCAGGGCCTTTAGCTCGTATATGATCTGTACACGGCCTTTATATGCAAACAGCTAATATATCTGTACCTAGCAGTGAGCTCTAGATGAATTACACAGATTGGGGTCCCAGGGGATAAAGGGGATAAAATGGGGATCTCATGTCAACTTAAGGCTCTGGAATGGAACCCAAAGCAAGGCTCCAGACCAAACCGACTGGAATCGATAACTGGTCGGACCAGGGGACTAGAATCCCCAAGGAAGGGACCCGGATGGGATGTCTCGGCGATTCTAGTCACCAGGTCCGACCAGTTATCGATTCCAGTCGGTTTGGTCTGAAGCCTTGCTTTGGGTTCCATTCCAGAGCCTTAAGTTGACACCCCCTTTGCAGTTTTTCGCCCAATACCAAATGTACGAGCGGACACGGTCGCTCGAGAACTGAAAAGCCTATTTGGCCTTTTTGGCTGGCCTCGCATTCTTCTGAGTGATCAAGGCAGGGAATTCTGCAATTCCATCATCGAGGCTTTGCTACAGGAGGGCCGGTACGGAAAGACGAGTAACGAGTGCTTACCATCCTCAGACGAATGGACAAACTGAGAGGCTAAACCAAACGTGCCTCACCCTGCTTCGCAAGGTTTGCAACTCCCCAACTGACATTAACTGGGATCGGCACCTGGACGCAATCCAACTTGCTTACAACAGCAGACGCAACTCAACGACTGTGGCTTCGCCTTTCAGTGCTGTTTTTGGCTTTGAGCCTCTGCTCGGAAGCGATGCGGCGGCTGCTCTCGGCCAGCCTACATCGGCTCCAGCATCAATGCAACGGCAATGGCTTGTAGAACTAATTCTGGTGACTAACCAATTGAACTAACTAATTAATTTAACTAACTACTAACTAGCTACGCACGTAATTTAACTAATTGACTGAAAACAAAAACAAAAGCTGCTTTTGGAATTTTTGACAATTTGGTATTTATTGCTTCTTTGCTTTGAAAACATTTACCTGACAAATCGTTCATTGCATTAGTTTTTCAACCTGCTTGTGACTTCCCGGGGGGGGGGGAGACTGCAAGTACCCCGGAGAACGCAAAGCATCCGGATACTTCACGATGCTTGGAATATCTGGGTGGAGATCGGAAGGCACTTGAACTATCTGGGCGGACAACACAAGACACGGATATCCGAAAGTATAACACCGGCATGTAAGTTTTTAGTTCGCTTTATCTGTTTTGCAGACGCCCCATTTACCAGCTAAAGTACAAATTTGGTATGCACAAGGCCAACTACGAATATAATAACAGCTGAAACGTCCGGGAAGCCACATAACTCAGCAACTAAAGATCTGGGAGGCTGGCTCAGCAACTGAGGACCTGGGAGACTGGTGGCCCAGCAACTGAGGATCTGGGAGGCTGGCCCAGCAACTAAAGATCTGGGAGGCTGGCCCAGCAACTGAGGATCTGGGAGGCTGGCCCAGCAACTGAGGATCTGGGAGGCTGGCCCAGCAACTAAAGATCTGGGAGGCTGGCCCAGCAACTGAGGATCTGGGAGGCTGGCCCAGCAACTGAGGATCTGGGAGGCTGGCCCAGCAACTAAAGATCTGGGAGGCTGGCCCAGCAACTGAGGATCTGGGAGGCTGGCCCAGCAACTGAGGATGTGGGAGGCTGGCGATGTCCCAGTTTGCAACCGCTTGCGCACCAAAGTGCAGCAGCTGTTTTCAACAAATGAATGAGTCAGCACTTAGAGCACAATAAATCGAGTACATGGTTTTCTGCACATAACCACCTGCCAACGGAACAGCCTAGCAAAAATAAAAAAAGTTGAAGTATATTTATATTTACAACTTTATTGTCGAATGAAGGCGTGATCGGTCTTGATTTCTATGGATTGACCATCTGGCAAACAGACATGTACTGGTAGTATAAGGTAGAAATAGACACAAAGGATACAAAGACACTTAAGTCGAAGAAATAAAGAAAAACCTAAAAAACAAAGACAACCCGAAACAGCTGGTACACAAACTGAAACGCAACTAGGACACACACATACACAACCAGGATAGAAACAGTCAGGACTCAACGAAAATCAGGATAGAAGGACACAAAAACGACCAGAACACACAGAGACACAAAGACTATCAGGACACACAGACACAAAGACAACCAGGACACATACAGACACAAAGACAACCAGGACACACAGACACAAAGACAACCAGGACACACAGACACAAAGACAACCAGGACACACAGACAAAAAGACAACCAGGACACACAGACACAAAGACAACCAGGACACACAGACACAAAGACAACCAGGACACAGACACAAAGACAACCAGGACACACAGACACAAAGACAATCAGGACACACAGACACAAAGACAACCAGGACACACAGACACAAAGACAATCAGGACACACAGACACAAAGACAACCAGGACACACAGACACAAAGACAACCAGGACACACAGACACAAAGACAACCAGGACACACAGACACAAAGACAACCAGGACACACAGACACAAAGACAACCAGGACACACAGACACAAAAACAACCAGGACAGACAGACACAAAGACAACCAGGACACACAGACACAAAGACAACCAGGACACACAGACACAAAGACTACCAGGACACACAGACACAAAAACAACCAGGACACACAGACACAAAGACAACCAGGACACAGACACAAAAACAACCAGGACACACAGACACAAAGACAACCAGGACACACAGACACAAAGACTACCAGGACAGACAGACACAAAGACAACCAGAGCACATTCAAAAGAACCAACCACAGCAGGGCGAATAACAAAAGCGTAAAATCATCAGTTAGTAGCACTAGTAGTAGTGGTAAAAATGCGTCAAGCAGCCAGAAGGCAAACTGGAAATTTCTCAGTAACGAACAGAGTTTTCAACAGGGCCGGTCTCATTTTTAGAAACCGTTTCACTTGGCCAACAATAACGTCGCCAGGCCCCGGCTGGTCGGCGTTGATCCAGCGAACGGCGGATCGGGCGGCCGCCTGAGGCGACAGCGGCCCGACAATCATTAGGCAGGCCAGGCAGCGACGGCGCAACGAACCAATTCTAGAGTCTTTGTTTCGATCAGCTGTTTTATCTAACAGCCGCTCAAGAAATGGAATCAACCGGCTGACAATCCAAGGCGGTTGAACGCCGCCTCCGCGGCACAGTTCGGCAATTGAACCCGGCTGAAGCAGATAATCTAATTCGTCGTCGTCAAGGCAACAATCGGCGCTGTTATTATCGTCTCTATTATCAATAATAGCGGCTATCCCGGCATTAATCCGGTCTAAATAGCTCAACGGTTCGGCTGGCAAAGATTCGAGCATGTCGATCCTGTGGGACAAGAAGAATGTCCAATCTATCACTGGATCGAGAGGCCAACCGTCCGGTATTGCGCTAGCAACCGCTCGAAACGCGGACGAAGTGTTCAAATCGCGAACAAAATCGTCGACAGGAAAAGAGCGCCGTTTCAATCGGCTGGCGGATTCGCCGCTGGGCGCCGCAGGCTGGTCGACCGTCTCGGAGTCGGGCGATCTGATCGGCGACAAGAGCGACGGCAAAACCTGTCGATTATTAATTGAACTTGCCACCGAGGCTTTGTCAAATTCGTCGTCTTCGTTAAAATCGGCAATTGCCAGATTGCACGAAGCATTGTCGAAGTCTTCGCTATTTGTTGTGGAACAATTGGCAATTCGATGATGATGAGGATCGCTAGAAGCGGCACTCGATGAAGCTGATGCAGTTGTTTTGACTCGGACTACACTTTCTTGTCTTTCTACAACCGTTTGAGTCGAATCTGTTGCTACTTCTGCTATGGAAAGTCTCGATTCGACAGGATCTTCTGCTGGATACTGAGCTTTTAGTTTTAGCTCAGTAGTATTGTTAGCATTTTGAAGTGTGACATCTTTTTCAGATGTGAAATCTTCGCTAAAAGAAGGTTCAATGAATTTTCTATTCTCATTGTGCAGTGAATCTTCCACAACCGTCACACTAAACGATTCATTTGAGTCTTCCATTGCATCATTAACAGATGGTTCCTTAGCTTCTTCCACTGCGACAACAAACGAATCAGATGGTTCCTTAGCTTCTTCCACTGCGACAACAAACGAATCAGATGGTTCCTTAGCTTCTTCCACTGAGACAACAAACGAATCAGATGGTTCCTTAGCTTCTTCCACTGCAACAACAAACGAATCAGATGGTTCCTTAGCTTCTTCCACTGGGACAACAAACGAATCAGATGGTTCCTTAGCTTCTTCCACTGAGACAACAAACGAATCAGATGGTTCCTTAGCTTCTTCCACTGAGACAACAAACGAATCAGATGGTTCCTTAGCTTCTTCCACTGAGACAACAAACGAATCAGATGGTTCCTTAGCTTCTTCCACTGCAACAACAAACGAATCAGATGGTTCCTTAGCTTCTTCCACTGGGACAACAAACGAATCAGATGGTTCCTTAGCTTCTTCCACTGCGACAACAAACGAATCAGATGGTTCCTTAGCTTCTTCCACTGCAACAACAAACGAATCAGATGGTTCCTTAGCTTCTTCCACTGGGACAACAAACGAATCAGATGGTTCCTTAGCTTCTTCCACTGGGACAACAAACGAATCAGATGGTTCCTTAGCTTCTTCCACTGGGACAACAAACGAATCAGATGGTTCCTTAGCTTCTTCCACTGCGACAACAAACGAATCAGATGGTTCCTTAGCTTCTTCCACTGCGACAACAACCGAATCAGATGGTTCCTTAGCTTCTTCCATAACAGCAGATTCCTTAGAATCTTCTACAGCAACATGTAAAACAGATGATTCCTCGTCTGATGTAACACTATCTGAATCCTCATTCTGCTCAACAATGGGCTCATCTGTCGTGGTGCCATCTGCATCCTGCACAATAGGCTCATCTGTTGCAGTGCCATGTGCATCCTGCAAAACAATAGGGTCATCTGTTGCAGTGCCATCTGCATCCTGCAAAACAATGGGTTGATCTGTTGCAGTGCCATCTGCATCCTGCAAAACAATGGGCTCATCTGTTGCAGTGCCATCTGCATCCTGCAAAACAATGGGTTGATCTGTTGCAGTGCCATCTGCATCCTGCACAATGGGCTCATCTGTTGCAGTGCCATCTGCATCCTGCACAATGGGCTCATCTGTTGCAGTGCCACCTGCATCCTGCACAATGGACTCATCTGTTGCAGTGCCTTCTGCATCCTGCACAATGCGCTTATCTGTTGCAGTGCCATCTGCATTCTGCACAATGGGCTCATCTGTTGAAGTGCCATCTGCATTCTGCACAACAATAGGCTTATCTGTTGCAGTGCCATTTGCATCCTCATCCTGCAGGACAATAGTGACATCAGACGATGCTTCATCTCGACATTCTGCACTTATTTCAATAATGCCAGACGAAAGTTTCGCATTGGACCTCGTGTTATAGGCAAACGACTTGATCGGCAAAGGAGGCTCTAATGGACGCCGTCTTTTGCTTTTAGCAGCGCCGCTTCCATTGCCTTCCTCTTCGCTGGATGTAGCATCCAGATCTACCCGGTGGGAATGCCTTCGCCGAATAACGCCAGTTTTTGGAGACTGGGATGTTTTAGACTTAGAGAAGTCAGCACCGCAACTAGCCGAAAGACTCTGTCTGTAGCGCTGATGTTTATTTCTACGGCTGCAATCTTTGTCGTACATTTGAAGCGTTCTTCTTGGACGCTGATTAACAGAAGACAGGCACTGCTCTATAGACAACTTTCTATTAGCAGCAGTCTTTGCTGTTTCATCGGAAACAATCACAACGGATTGATTGGAGGAGCACAGAGGCTTTTGTACATGCATTTGAGCTTCACTGTGAGGATTGGAGTTCTTAGGCCTGGTGGATTCTTCCGCCTGAGGTTGCGGTTTATCCTCATCATTATCCTCATCGCTAGAAGAGGTGGCGTCCAAATCAACACGCCTAGGACGCTTAGGTTGAACTGCTGACACCCCAGGATCGGTGGCGCGGCTGCTTGTTCGTTTAGACGCGCGACGTTTCGGCTGCTTCAACTGACTCAATTCTAGTCGAGCCTCCGCTAATTCGTGCCGAGTTCGCTGCAGGTTAGCTTCGGTTAATGACAGGGCAGCTTTCAATGCTGAGCAACGATTAGCCGATTCTCTAGCTCTGGCCAGTTCGGCTTCCAGCGAACTGACCCGGCGGCACTGTCTAGCATAGGCTCGATGAAGCTGGTCGCATTCAACTAGGAGAGACTTGGCTCTGAATAGGGCTCGGACCAAGTCTTCGCGACTGGCGTCGGACTGCATTGGTGAGTTTCGACGACTGAAAATTGGAATTAAATATGAATCATACTGGAAATCTAATTACTTTATTTGATAGTCTATAGATGCCTATGCACCTTTATCCAGATTACTACAAAGACTCTTACCGGATTTCGACAAAGACCCTTTACGGATTATCCACTGCTACAAAGATTTCCACTGACTCCTACCGGATTTCTACAAAGACCTTTACCGAATTTCTACAAAGACCTTTACCGGATTTATACAAAGACCTTTACCGAATTTCTACAAAGACCTTTACCGGATTTATACAAAGACCTTTACCGGATTTATACAAAGACCTTTACCGGATTTATACAAAGACCTTTACCGGATTTCTACAAAGACCCTTGCTGGATTTCTACAAGGACCTTTCCCGGATTTCTACAAAGACCTTTACCGGATTGCTACAAAGACCTTTCCCGGATTTCTACAAATACCTTTTCCGGATTTATACAAAGACCTTTCCCGGTTTGCTATAAATACCTTTTTCGGATTTCTACAAAGACCTTTCCCGGATTTCTACAAATATCTTTACCGGATTTCTACAAAGACCCTTACGGCATTTCTAAAAAGACCTTTCCCGTATTTCTACAAAGACCCTTGCTGGTTTTCTACAAGGACCTTTCCCGGATTTCTACAAAGACCTTTACCGAATTTCTAAAAAGCCATTTACCTGGATTTCTACAAAGACATAAACCAAATTTCTACAAAGACTACATAAAATAATATACAACAATAAAAAATAAAGATCGCGAAGTACGCTCGTACTTTAACTGACAAAAAATTCGCCCCGTTTAATTTTAGATACAAAAAAGCATTATTTAATTTATAGGGTCACACTAACAGTAGTATCGAAAGCAAATAACTAATATTAATTGTTAAGTACGATGCTATACAATTATGACTGCAAGCAGCATACGCAGTAAACCTGACGATTGATAATGAGCATAACAATTGTTAGAATGTTTCACAACGTAGCGAGTGAATCAAGCCACTGAAGACTTGCTGTTCATTGTCTATGGCCCAAAAAGGGGGTCAAACAGCTAGCATAAATGAAAAAGTCAAGAAAAATGTAAAATCAGAAGGGTGCAATTCATAACAGCATTTTGGCTACGAGTGGTGCCTGTGCCTCAGGAAGCTTCGATCGAATCTAGCTCGCATTTTTTGTTATAAAAATCATAAATCAATTTTACTACTTATAATTAAAGGTTAAAATTTAAACGTTGGTAAATAAAAACGCTAAAAAAAACTGTGCACTACTATAAGCTATATATACAACTCGACTGAATTAACAGTAGTAATGCGCGGATTTTCTAACAATTGTTTTCACCCTTTATTGGCATTATTACAATTTTTTACCAAGCTATTTCCATCCGAATAGGTAAAAAATCTCTAAGTAAGTAATGATGATTAGTCAGAGACAGATTTATGAATGGCTGTGGTGGCCTGTCTGTCTTATAGTGTCTGCCGTAGTGAATGCATATTTTAATGTGTCTGTGTGTCATCGACATGTTCTATGTGTGTCTGTGTGTCCATAGACATGTTCTATGTGTGTCTGTGTGTCATAGCCATGTTCTATGTGTGTCTGTGTGTCATAGCCATGTTATATGTGTGTCTGTGTGTCATAGCCATGTTCTATGTGTGTCTGTGTGTCATAGACATGTTCTATGTGTGTCTGTCTGTCATAGACATGTTCTATGTGTGTCTGTGTGTCATAGCCATGTTCTATGTGTGTCTGTGTGTCATAGTCATGTTCTATGTGTGTCTGTGTGTCATAGCCATGTTCTATGTGTGTCTGTGTGTCATAGCCATGTTCTATGCGTGTCTGTGTGTCATAGCCATGTTCTATGTGTGTCTGTGTGTCATAGACATGATCTATGTGTGTCTGTGTGTCATAGACATGTTCTATGTGTCTGTGTGTCATAGCGATGTTCTATGTGTGTCTGTGTGTGATAGCGATGTTCTATGTGTGTCTGTGTGTGATAGACATGTTCTATGTGTGTCTGTGTGTCATAGCCATGATCTATGTGTGTCTGTGTGTCATAGACATGTTCTATGTGTGTCTGTGTGTCATAGACATGTTCTATGTGTGTCTGTGTGTGATAGACATGTTCTATGTGTGTCTGTGTGTCATAGCCATGATCTATGTGTATCTGTGTGTCATAGACATGTTCTATGTGTGTCTGTGTGTCATAGCCATGTTCTATGTGTGTCTGTCTGTCATAGACATGTTCTGTGTGTGTCTGTGTGTGATAGACATGTTCTATGTGTGTCTGTGTGTCATAGACATGTTCTATGTGTGTCTGTGTGTCATAGCGATGTTCTATGTGTGTCTGTGTGTTTGTCTGTCTGCCTCCTTATTAACTGATAATAATAATTATTAATAAAGATCTAAGCAGCCCCACTCTCGGTCAACAGTTTCACTTCGTACGCTCTAACCAATAGCCGGAATCTGCCGTCGGCTGGCAGCCGAAACGACGCGCTGGGCACCAAGCCGACAGTGTTGGAGCCGACACGGAGCGGGGCGCAGGTGCAAATGAAACAGCCGGCCTGACTCAGCGGCATCTGGCGCACGTTGTTCAGCCAAACCTCGCGCACTGAGCACCTGCCCCGGAGTCGAACCAACGGCGCCGCTGTAGCTTCGGCTCCGGTGTTGAACACGGCGTTGCCTAGCAACAGTACGCAAGGCAGCGACGGCAGCCGATCGGCAATGTCGAATTGAACAGACAGGCCAGGCCTGGGAAGAATGTGCAAACGGCCGACTGGGGCGAGCAGCCGAGCTGAGCTACCGAGAGCTGATTGGGCGCAGTCGGCCAGAGCCTGCGAAACGGCGTCGCAGTGACGCTGCAGCAAGCAGAGCAGCTCGCCTGCCAGTGGGCAGCTTCTGCGAGTGACAATGGGGAGGCGTGCGAATTCCAAGAACTGGGGTGATTTCCAAGAACTGGGGTGATTTCCAAGAACTGGGGTGATTTCCAAGAACTGGGGTGATTTCCAAGAACTGGGGTGATTTTCAAGAAATGGGTAAGGGCGATTTCTAAGAACTGGGGTGATTTCCAAGAAATGTGTAAGGGCGATTTCTAAGAACTGGGGTGATTTCCAAGAACTGGGGTGATTTCCAAGAAATGGGTAAGGGCGATTTCTAAGAACTGGGGTACTTTCCAAGAACTGGGGTGATTTCCAAGAAATGGGTAAGGGCGATTTCTAAGAACGGGGGTAATTTCCAAGAACTGGGGTGATTTCCAAGAAATGGGTAAGGGCGATTTCTAAGAACTGACGGTGATTTCTAAGAACTGAGGGGCAATTTTTTAGAGCAGGGGGTGATTTCTAAGAACTGAGGGTGATTTCTAAGAACTGAGGGTGATTTCTAATAACCGGGGGTGATTTCTAAAAATTGAGGGAGATTTCTAAGAAAGGGGAGGTGCAATTTCTAAGAACTGGGGATGACCTGGAACCAAATTCTAAGAAGGCTATTTTTCGCGTCTTAGGGTTAGGAGAGACTATTGTGGTATCATTATAACAAAAATCTCGGCTTGGCTCTGCTCGTGCAATTAACGCCCAGCTTGAGGCCCAAACCCCCAAGCCACAGTGAAGTGTACATGCATAACGGTAAATAAAGTCAGGGGCCGCTGTACACTCGCATGTACCTAGGAAAGAAAGATAATCACCTGGCAACCACCATGGGATCTTTGAATAGCTGCTGCTGCTGGTCATTTCCAGCAGCTGTCCGGTGACCAGCAGCATCACCGGATGAAGAAGCTGACAAAGCCGATGCGGCAGGCAGCTGACACCAGGCGTTAACGGCACAGCCGTGCTGCAGCAGCAGTCGAACTGCTGCCACATTGCCCTGCCTCAGAGCGGCAGTCAGCGCCGTTTCTCCATTCCGCGCCTCATCGGCCCAATTCAGATCGCAAGCGCCAGCAGCCGATGAAGCTGGCGAGTGCAGCAGGCGAATCAAATCGCCCAGAGAGTTGGCCTCTACAGCCGCAATCAGCCTGGAAGAAGCTTTCGAAGGCGAAGAGGACAGACAGTCGGGCAGAGAAGCAACAGTCGGGCAATGGTCCAGTGCCGGGAGGGAGTCCAAGAATCTGTCTAATTCGCCTCCGGATTTGTAATACAAATTTGTGAGCGATGCGGCGGAATCATTGACAGCTGGATGGGATGCGACTGCTGTGAAAGTAGAGCTGTCGGATGCGCTTCGGAATTTGTTGAACAGACCCTGACTGTCCGACTGGCTGTTTTGCCGCTCCTGCTGCTCCTGTTGCTGCTGCTGTTGGTCTTTTTTCGGAAAATCGACCGCTGTCTGAGGTGCTTCCGCCTAACAAGAGGCGGCATGTGTTTTGGATTAACGAAATAATGAGATTGACCTGTCTGTCTGTTTGCCTGTATTTCTGTCTGTCTGTCTGTATTTGTCTCTCCATGTCCGTCTTATCTGTCTGTCCGTCTGTCTGTCAACCTGCCTGCCTGCCTGCCAGCCTGTCTGTCTGTCTGTCTTAGTGCCTGTCTGTCTGTCTGCCTGCCTGTCTCTCTGTCTACCTGCCTGTCTCTCTGTCTGTCTGCCTGTATGTCTTAGTGTCTGTCTACGAGATGACACAAAAACTTACCGCCTGCGGCTGTTTCTTATTTTTTCGTTTCTGCTGCCGCTTCTTCTGCCGCTGTTCACTGGTGAACGCTTGCAGAGCAGCCTCGCAGCCAATCAGGTTACTCCTTGGCTCCCACGTGTTCCAATCGTCCCCAAAGCCCTTCCATTTGATCAAATAGCGCATCGTATGGCCCCGACCCTTCACCCGCAGAATCTTTTCAACTTCGTATTCGTTCTCGTGCTCGTTGGCGGCTGGCCAATCGCCGGCCGCTACCGATGGCTGGTCCATGCAAAATGATTTCTTTCTCTTAGTACAAAATCTGCTCGGTTCAGCTGTCACCCCAGAGAATCAACAGGAGACTGCGGATGAAGCATACAGATTGACTCAGGAAAGAATCATTATTATAAAATAGATGAGAACAGAGGAAAGCTATTTGAAAGGCTGTTTTGGCAGACTGTGGTTTCTACAGCCTGTTTTTGTAGTTTCTACAGCCTGTATTTGTGGTTTCTACAGCCTGTATTTGTGGTTTCTACAGCCTGTATTTGTGGTTTCTACAGCCTGTATTTGTGGTTTCTACAGCCTGTATTTGTGGTTTCTACAGCCTGTATTTGTGGTTTCTACAGCCTGTATTTGTGGTTTCTACAGCCTGTATTTGTGGTTTCTACAGCCTGTTTTTGTGGTTTCTACAGCCTGTATTTGTGGTTTCTACAGCCTGTTTTTGTGGTTTCTACAGCCTGTATTTGTGGTTTCTACAGCCTGTATTTGTGGTTTCTACAGCCTGTTTTTGTGGTTTCTACAGCCTGTATTTGTGGTTTCTACAGCCTGTATTTGTGGTTTCTACAGCCTGTATTTGTGGTTTCTACAGCCTGTATTTGTGGTTTCTACAGCCTGTATTTGTGGTTTCTACAGCCTGTATTTGTGGTTTCTACAGCCTGTATTTGTGGTTTCTACAGCCTGTTTTTGTGGTTTCTACAGCCTGTATTTGTGGTTTCTACAGCCTGTTTTTGTGGTTTCTACAGCCTGTATTTGTGGTTTCTACAGCCTGTTCTTGTGATTTCCACAGCCTGTTTTGGGAGCTGTACTGCTAGGGTGTTTTGTACAATTATTAAACTACTGTCTTTGAACTGTAACAGCATAAAAAGCTTAAGATCAATAAAAGAAAGAGACAGACTGGCAATATTATCTGCGCAAATTCTGCTACATTTTGCGGTAATGAAAATAATATAATTATAATAATACTACCAGAGTAAGAATAAAAAAGTACCAAAACAGATCTAAATTAATCTGCAAGTTATTAATAATTAAACAGTTCAATTACAAATATTCATACAGATAAGGACAAAGAAAAACTTCGAGTCATACAGTTACAGATAAGGCAAAATTGGGTTGAATAACGAAATACTCAATTAGATTAGCAATCTATTCTACTAATATATATTTACCTGATTAGATTAGCAATCCGTTCTACTCATTCATATATAATCAACTAGATTAGCAATCCGTTCTACTCATTCATATACATGTATAATCAACTAGATTAGCAATCCGTTCTACTCATTCATATATAATCAACTAGATTAGCAATCCGTTCTACTTATTCATATATAATCAACTAGATTAGCAATCCGTTCTACTTATTCATATATAATCAACTAGATTAGCAATCCGTTCTACTCATTCATATATAATCAACTAGATTAGCAATCCGTTCTACTCATTCATATATAATCAACTAGATTAGCAATCCGTTCTACTCATGCATATATAATCAACTAGATTAGCAATCCGTTTTACTCATTCATATATAATCAACTAGATTAGCAATCCGTTTTACTCATTCATATCTACTCAATTAGATTAGCAATCTATTCTGCTCATATATATTTACCTGACTAGATTAGCAATCCGTTCTACTCATTCAGACAAATACTAGCAGTTATCCTTTATCTGTAAAAATATCTCAACAGAAATACGGAAACTTACACAAATGTACTATGAGACGAATAAATACATTTCTAAGAAAACCCTGACGGTCAGCCAGACACTTACAATGTACATGCAATACATAGAAATCAATGAAGTAAAAGTATACAATAACAATGTCTACTTATAAGGTTACGATGATCTTTGATTTACATTCACGACTAGTAAGTACTATTGGTTAAAATGCGAAGAACTCTGCTATTCCGTTAAAAATTGCTATTGTTAATAAAAAAGAGAAGACTTTTACACTACTAACACTGATAGTAGCATCAAAGAATTTTTGCTGTTAAATAATTGTCACTTGATAGAAATTGCGCAAATAATTATTAGAATAATTGAATAAGCTTCTATGCAATTAAAGTAGTGATTAGTAATAAGACGTACATATCACTCCAACAGGACTCTTATAAATTTGTCGACAAATTTAATACACCACGTGACCAAAGCGACGATAATAAAAGTTGAATAAACAGTAATATTAATAATTGTCTATCAGTTGTTGACGCATTGAAATTTCTTGCTCCAACGTTCGGTAAGCTACTATTAGTAGCATTGTTAGAATCGGTTAAATTGGCGTTATTAATAAAGTCCACACTAAAATCAGAATCTGATGCGGCTGATGACGCGGTCTTTCTGCCTAGGGAAGCTGGTGATGTGCACATTATCTTGATATTAGTCCGATTCGAACTTGAAGGTGCGTAGCAACAACATTGAGTGTAGCCTGTGCACCGATCTGACATTCTGGTGCCCTTGTAGCTGTCCTCTGCAATGGGCCAAGAACAAGAGGGGGGTAGGTGCGAGTATAGTGCTGTTGGAATTGGCACTCTCGGATTGTCACTTCACTGCTTGGGTTATCACTCCCCGGGCGTTTTCACTGATTGTCACTCCAATACTGATTGTCACTCCAATACTGATTGTCACTCCAATACTGATTTTTGTCACTCCAATACTGATTGTCACACCAATACTAAGGATTGTCACTCCAATGCTAAGGATTGTCACTCCAATGCTAAGGATTGTCACTCCAATGTTAAGGATTGTCACTCCAATGTTAAGGATTGTCACTCCAATGCTAAGGATTGTCACTCTAATGCTAAGGGTGTCACTCCAATACTGATTGTCACTCCAATACTAAGGATTGTCACTCCAATGCTAAGGATTGTCACTCCAATGCTAAGGATTGTCACTCTAATGCTAAGGGTGTCACTCCAATACTGATTGTCACTCCAATGTTAAGGATTGTCACTCCAATGCTAAGGATTGTCACTCTAATGCTAAGGGTGTCACTCCAATACTGATTGTCACTCCAATACTAAGGATTGTCACTCCAATGCTAAGGATTGTCACTCCAATGCTAAGGGTGTCACTCCAATACTGATTGTCACTCCAATGCTAAGGATTGTCACTCCAATGCTAAGGATTGTCACTCCAATGCTAAGGATTGTCACTCCAATGCTAAGGATTGTCACTCCAATGCTAAGAATTGTCGCTCCAATATGAGAATTGTCACTGTCGTACCAGAATGGTCACTCTATGATCAATAGCTCAGCATTGGCACACCGCCTACAAATACCGACACTTAGCAATCTCAAAACATAATCCCAAAATCCCAAATTTATTTAGTTAATAGCTGCTCTATTAACTATTTAAACGAAATGATAAAAAATCGCAATATTCCCATGGGGGGAATAAAAATTGCAAAGCGGAACAAAAATATGCCTTAATTACAGTATCGAATTACGCTATCCCTGGGTAGGCTTACACAGTGACAGGCATGGCAGGCAGGCATGCTGACACATACACACCCGCTTTTAGGCATATTCAGTCTGGCCTAAGTGCCGCCAGCTTGAGTAGCAATTTCCCAGAGCGGCACTATGGTGAGCAGTCGGGTTGGTACTAGAAAGGTCTCATTAAAAGCCAATGTTTTTTTATTTAATATACATGGCAAGTGGCAAGGTATAATTTCATTTTGCATGAAATTTTGCGCTAGAGGGCATGTGGTTCCCAGCAGCACCAATTTACTGGCAAAAAAGCCTCAGGAACCTCCTTGCGAAAAAAGCGTTGCAATAATTTTAGTAGCTTTGGCGCCGCCTTGCAGTAGCTTTGGCGCTATTTTGCAGTAGCTTTGGCGCCACCTTGCAGTAGTTTTGGCGCTATCTTGCAGTAGCTTTGGCGCTATTTTGCAGTAGCTTTGGCGCCGCCTTGCAGTAGCTTTGGCGCTATTTTGCAGTAGCTTTGGTGCCACCTTGCAGTAGCTTTGGCGCCACCTTGCAGTAGCTTTGGCGCTATCTTGCAGTAGCTTAGGCGCCACCTTGCAGTAGCTTTGTTGCTATTTTGCAGTAGCTTTGGCTCCAACTTAATTTTAGTTTTGGCGCCGTCTTGCAGTGGCTTTGGCGCCATCTTGCAGTGGCTTTGGCGCCGTCTTGCAGTGGCTTTGGCGCCATCTTGCAGTGGCTTTGGCGCCGTCTTGCACTACAAGTATCGCACCCTAAAATGACAGTTGCCAAATGAAACGCCTATGCATGAACAGCAAA
This sequence comes from Macrostomum lignano, assembly GCA_002269645.1. Classification (NCBI taxonomy): domain Eukaryota; kingdom Metazoa; phylum Platyhelminthes; family Macrostomidae; genus Macrostomum; species Macrostomum lignano. The sequence goes on from NIVC01000023.1 coordinate 500,491, forward strand.
ACTCACCGTGACAGAGAAACACTGGTTCGCCGGCATTTGAGAAGTCGTCAGACGGGGTCAAATAAGGACATTCGGTCTCAACTGATTGGCACCATTCGGAGCAGGGGTTCACTTGGGTTAAGGAGTCGTTAATGTCGTACACGTTGAACTTTACTGAGCACAGCCAGTCTCTGTACATTGTCTGTGAAGGAAAAAGGGTTGGCAAGTTGCTAGTAGTTAGTGAGTTCAGAGGCTGTATGTGGGGGGGGGGGTTAATATTGACGACGTTCTGGGAGGCTGGCCGAGCAACTGAGAATCTGGAAGGCTGGCCCAGCAACTGACACTCTGGGAGGCTGGCCCAGCAACTGACACTCTGGGAGGCTGGCCCAGCAACTGACACTCTGGGAGGCTGGCCCAGCAACTGAGGATCTGAGGCTGGCCGAGCAACTGAGGATCTGAGGCTGGCCGAGCAACTGAGGATCTGGAAGGCTGGCCCAGCAACTGAGGATCTGGGAGGCTGGCCCAGCAACTGAGGATCTGGAAGGCTGGCCCAGCAACTGAGGATCTGGGAGGCTGGCCCAGCAACTGAGGATCTGGGAGGCTGGCCCAGCAACTGAGGATCTAGGAGGCTGGCCCAGCAACTGAGGATCTGGAAGGCTGGCCCAGCAACTGAGGATCTGGGAGGCTCACGTACCCAAAATCAAGCGCAGGGAGTCGATTCTGATGGGCATTGAAGCGCCGCAAAAAGTAAGAAACTAACAGTGGGACTATTATATATTATTATTATAAAAGTGGACTATAATACACAGACGCCCATCGAAAATCGAACTAAGGAAACTTAGAGAACACAATTTGTGAGGAAAATATAATGCGCTACAATTATATATAATATAATTGGAGCTAATGAAGTGCGAACTCATCAATAATAAAGCTACATATGTATAACTGAGTTCGAAGAAGCCTGAGCGCAATAAAGATGGAAAGAAAAAGGGAAGAGAAGACGGAAAAAGGATTAGAGAGGCCGCTTTAAATGAAGCATGTTTGAAGAGGGCTGTCTGCCTGACTTGGGAAGAAAGTGCTCAAAGTGAATGGGAGAAGTGCTCAGGCACGAGGTTGGTGTATAATGAACACACACCGAATGGAGTGGAACAGTTAAAGGACGTCAGACCGTGTTAATTAAGAAAAAAACATACACTGTACGCTGGCGGGCTATTTTTTACATAGAGATTTTTTATCGTTGTCAACTCTTTCGCAATTCGACCATTGAGGTTGGTATTGGTCAACCCCCAAATTATCACCATCATTGCTGTTTACCATACATATCGAGCTAGGTATAAAATAGGACGGCATTCGAGCAATTCTGTGTGAGCTTTATCTGCTTTCTGCTACCACTAACTCGTATTAATTTCCTGGTGAGCTTTGGAAGATGAATAATTCCCCGTGATATTTGACAGATGAACAATCCCCCATGATCATTAACAGATGAACAATTCCCCATGATCATTAACAGATGAACAATCCCCCATGATCATTAACAGATGAACAATCCCCCATGATCATTAACAGATGAACAATCCCCCATGATCATTAACAGATGAACAATCCCCCATGATCATTAACAGATGAACAATTCCCCATGATCATTAACAGATGAACAATCCCCCATGATCATTAACAGATGAACAATTCCCCATGATCATTAACAGATGAACAATTCCCCATGATCATTAACAGATGAACAATTCCCCATGATCATTAACAGATGAACAATCCCCATGATCATTAACAGATGAACAATCCCCCATGATCATTAACAGATGAACAATCCCCCATGATCATTAACAGATGAACAATTCCCCATGATCATTAACAGATGAACAATCCCCCATGATCATTAACAGATGAACAATCCCCCATGATCATTAACAGATGAACAATTCCCCATGATCATTAACAGATGAACAATCCCCCATGATCATTAACAGATGAACAATCCCCATGATCATTAACAGATGAACAATTCCCCATGATCATTAACAGATGAACAATTCCCCATGATCATTAACAGATGAACAATTCCCCATGATCATTACCAGATGAACAATTCCCCATGATCATTAACAGATGAACAATTCCCCATGATCATTAACAGATGAACAATTCCCCATGATCATTAACAGATGAACAATTCCCCATGATCATTAACAGATGAACAATCCCCCATGATCATTAACAGATGAACAATCCCCCATGATCATTAACAGATGAACAATTCCCCATGATCATTAACAGATGAACAATCCCCCATGATCATTAACAGATGAACAATCCCCCATGATCATTAACAGATGAACAATCCCCCATGATCATTAACAGATGAACAATTCCCCATGATCATTACCAGATGAACAATTCCCCATGATCATTAACAGATGAACAATCCCCCATGATCATTAACAGATGAACAATCCCCCATGATCATTAACAGATGAACAATCCCCCATGATCATTAACAGATGAACAATCCCCCATGATCATTAACAGATGAACAATCCCTCATGATCATTAACAGATGAACAATCCCCCATGATCATTAACAGATGAACAATCCCCCATGATCATTAACAGATGAACAATCCCCCATGATCATTAACAGATGAACAATTCCCCATGATCATTAACAGATGAACAATCCCCCATGATCATTACCAGATGAATAATTCCCCATGATCATTAACAGATGAACAATTCCCTATGATCCTTAACACGTGAACAATTCCGTGTATTGAATGTCAAACACTAACTCTTTGACTAGAATTTTGTGAAGTATTATTTGGATTTTAAATGGAAAACGGCAAAGCCAAAGGATATTAGGATAGAATCCCAGTTTCATCTATCCCCTGCATCAGGTACAGAAAGGGAGAAAAAGCCAGTTAAAGCACTGGAGAGAGATGGGATAGATCTGGGACAGCTGCCGCTCTCTGACTGTTGTACAGTTAGTTACACATGAAAGCATTTTATCTGTTTGACTTTCACCTGGCCTGCAGAAGAGGCATAAGTATAGATGTAAAATACCGAAACTTTACCTATAAACGTACATACTGTATACTGTGTGATATTATAAGATAAGCATACCTACGAGGTTTTACAGCCTACAAAATGTCAAGACCCAAATGTTTAAACTTAAGGCGTATGGCAGTTAGCAGTCTATTTAATCTTGCGGGTAATGCAATTTAGTCTTCGGCGGCAGGATACACGTATTATTGGTTCAATTGCAACACTTTACCTTTTTAAAGCCAAGTTTGACCCTGCGAGCACTCATTTTAATCAAGCATGCATTCATTTTAACCTAAAGTCGGTGCTCGCAGGATCAAGGTACGGATAGGCTGCTGATAGGGTAGGAAAGTTTTACCAATCTACCGTTCTACTATCCAAAATCTCTACCATTTAATGCTTTACCGTTCTACAATCTACCATCTACCATTCTACTATCTACCGTTCTACCATCTACATTCTACACTCTACCATTCTACCATCTACGTTCTACACTCTACCATTCTACCATCTACCGTTCTACACTCTACCATTCTACCATCTACATTCTACACTCTACCATTCTACCATCTACCGTTCTACACTCTACCATTCTACCATCTACCGTTCTACACTCTACCATCTACCGTTCTACACTCTACCATTCTACCATTTACCGTTCTACACTCTACCATTCTACCATCTACCGTTCTACACTCTACCATTCTACCATCTACCGTTCTACACTCTACCATTCTACCATCTACATTCTACACTCTACCATTCTACCGTTCTACACTACTATTCTACCATCTACCGTTCTACACTCTACCATTCTACCATCTACATTCTACACTCTATCATTTACCGTTCTACACTCTACCATTCTACCATTTACCGTTCTACACTCTACCATTCTACCATCTACCGTTCTACACTCTACCATTCTACCATCTACATTCTACACTCTACCATCTACCGTTCTACACTCTACCATTCTACCATTTACCGTTCTACACTCTACCATTCTACCATCTACCGTTCTACAATCTACCATCTACCATTCTACTATTTACCATTCTACCATCTACCGTTCTACACTCTACCATTCTACCATCTACCGTTCTACACTCTACCATTCTACCATCTACCGTTCTACACTCTACCATTCTACCATCTACCGTTTTACACTCTACCATCTACCGTTCTACAATCTACCATCTACCATTCTACTATTTATCATTCTACCATCTACCGTTCTACACTCTACCATTCTACCATCTACCGTTCTACACTCTACCATTCTACCATCTACCGTTCTACACTCTACCATTCTACCATCTACCGTTCTACACTCTACCATCTACCGTTCTACAATCTACCATCTACCATTCTACTATTTACCATTCTACCATCTACCGTTCTACACTCTACCATTCTACCATCTACCGTTCTACACTCTACCATCTACCGTTCTACAATCTACCATCTACCATTCTACTATTTACCATTCTACCATCTACCGTTCTACACTCTACCATTCTACCATCTACCGTTCTACACTCTACCATTCTACCATCTACCGTTCTACACTCTACCATTCTACCATCTACCGTTCTACACTCTACCATTCTACCATCTACCGTTCTACACTCTACCATTCTACCATCTACCGTTCTACACTCTACCATCTACCGTTCTACAATCTACCATCTACCATTCTACTATTTACCATTCTATCATCTACTGTTCTACACTCTACCATTCTACCATCTACCGTTCTACACTCTACCATTCTACCATCTACCGTTCTACACTCTACCATTCTACCATCTACCGTTCTACACTCTACCATCTACCGTTCTACAATCTACCATCTACCATTCTACTATTTACCATTCTACCATCTACCGTTCTACACTCTACCATTCTACCATCTACCGTTCTACACTCTACCATCTACCGTTCTACAATCTACCATCTACCATTCTACTATTTACCATTCTACCATCTACCGTTCTACACTCTACCATTCTACCATCTACCGTTCTACACTCTACCATTCTACCATCTACCGTTCTACACTCTACCATTCTACCATCTACCGTTCTACACTCTACCATTCTACCATTCTACCGTTCTACACTCTACCATTCTACCATCTACCGTTCTACACTCTACCATTCTACCATCTACCGTTCTACACTCCTACCATTCTACCATCTACCGTTCTACACTCTACCATTCTACCATCTACCGTTCTACACTCTACCATCTACCGTTCTACACTCTACCATTCTACCATCTACCGTTCTACACTCTACCATTCTACCATCTACCGTTCTACACTCCTACCATTCTACCATCTACCGTTCTACACTCTACCATTCTACCATCTACCGTTCTACACTCTACCATCTACCGTTCTACACTCTACCATTCTACCATCTACCGTTCTACACTCTACCATTCTACCATCTACCGTTCTACACTACCATTTTACCATCTACGTTCTACACTCTACCATTCTACCATTTACCGTTCTACAATCTACCATTTACCATCTACAATTCTACTGATCTACCATCTAAAGTTTTACGTTCTACCCTGCTATCGCCTACCATTCTAACATGTAATTTTTTATCGTTCACCTTTTTCCATTTTAAATTTGAGAAAGACCAGACAGTCCAAATCTGCCTCATTTCCGGACACAGCAGACAGTCCAGAAGCTTAAGAATGATTTTATAAAACATTATAAAAATATATAAATCGAACTTATTTTAGTACGTCAACTGATTTCTTTAAAAGCTTGGATAGATTCAGTCGTAAGATTAATTATCTAACGGCCACTTATGAAACGCAGGCAAACGCAGTTAGGAAAAAAAGATTACAGATTAAGGGCCCCCCACACCCTCAATTACCCCAGCTAATGCTGGCACCCATTTTACAGCTGGGTGAACTGAAGCAATGCAGAGTTAAGTGTCTTGCTCTATGACACAAATTGTTCCAGTAGGATCAGGAATCGAAACCCCGACCTTCAAGTCGCGAGTGCGACGCTCTGACTACACAAGGCTACAACCCCTTTTGGCTACAACTCGACGCGAGACATGCAGATAGAATGAGGGTGAGACGAGATTTGATGACGTAAGTCAGATAAAATAGAAGACAGAGAAGAGACGTAGATATAGATGGACTGAGATTAGATCTCGGTGAAGAGAGATGAGATCTTTATAGAGTGCGATGAGATATAGAGATACACGGATGGTGAGATTAGATCTCGTCAGTAAAATGAGGTCTTAACAAAATGAGATAAGATCTCGGCGAGATAGATACATACGGATAGTGAGATTAGACCTCATTAGGTGTAAACAAAATGTGAGAGAAGACCAATTAAAAATGAAACTCACCTGACAGGCCTGCATCTGTCTCTGGTGCGCCGCCCTGTCCACAGAAGACTTAGTAAAATAGATTCGATCAACAAGCAAATGAAAATTTTCCAATACAAATTCTAATTCAGCCGATACAATCAATAGCCGATCGATACAGTCGCAGGCTAACGATCTGACGGCTCGCACTGCTGTCAGATTACGTTCAGAAAGTGTCTTTGTTAAAATGGCAGTAAGATTAGAGCAGCCATAGAATTGGGGCAGAACATACTGGACAGGAAGGTGGCGACAATTCGGCACTCGGTACAGACTGCGATTGAACCGGTTCAACAATCTAGCTAGGAGTAGCAATTCAGACTCGGAAGATTGGTTATTATTATCATTATAGTTCTCCTGACAGAGCTGGATAATTAAAAGATGATGATTTGTCAGCGCAATAACTGTTGAATTATCAACATCGTCTACTTCTGCTGTAGCAGATGACAGATCGAACGATTGCTGACTACGCCGAGTTCGACTAGGAAATGTCTTGGGACAGATTGACAGCACTGTAGATAGGAAATCAGCTGGTTCTTCACTAGCCGAGGCCAAACAACTCAACACTATTAATATTATCAGTAAACAGAAGAAGATATTTCCAAAACGAATTATTACAGATGAATTTCTGCTAAATCTTCGCCTTCGTTCACTACAGAACCGATAGCAACTGCTGGCATTGTTGTCAACGCTGTTACTGGACAAAGAGCGGCAATAGAAGCGATTGTTGATCACCTCGCTACCGCCGCAACAGGCGCCGCCAGCAACGCAGCATGGCATGGAGAGCGACGCTGCCAACTGTTCTCTGTTAACTTGATAATCTTCTCTGTTGTTTGTGTTTCTCTGTTCAATAAAAAATGTCTTATCTTTGAAAATTCATGCCAACAATTGAGTTGACCAACTGCAAGGTATAAAATAGAAAGTCTGGACTGTTTTTCTCTTGCTTTTTTAGTCTGGACTTGACTTTCAATTTTAAAAGTTGCTAACCCTTGACACTGCACGGCATTGCGTGCATGCAGTTACTGGAACTTTTCTCCTGTTTTCTGTCTCTCTATCTTGTCTGTTCTATCTTCTTTTTAATAGTTGAAAAAACGTACAAACCCCTACCCAGCTGAAAGAGGATTAAGATCCCGAAACAGAGGGAGAGAGCTAAGTGCGCGAGGGCAACCCATTTGTAGACTATTCCCTATTGGCTGCCCCAAGGGGGTGGTGGTGGCATTTTTTCGACAAGGCAAAGCAGCACAGAAAGGGATATCTTCAGAGCGAAGCGAGGTCGGTGACTTTTAAAGAGACTTGGACTGGAATCGGACAGGCGACCATCCGAACTGGAGGCTATCACTATAGAATTTGAATATTTATATGATCAGCAAATTAGCGCAAGCAATCTGCACAGGTTAAGCAGAGTTGACAGCGGTTAGTGCGTATACCATTCTCAAGGCAAACTGAATCGGATTCTTGGGATAAGCCTAGAACGAATACTGTACACAATCTCAACTGTACTACGTCCATTTATACTACCGAGTGACGGCCGATTTGAGAATGTCTATGGGGCGTCGTTCCAGTCCAATTGTTCTACTAGTAACTAGAAGTCCCTGTTCAGCGAGTTTTTTTCTCTTTTGCTCTTTGATGCACGTTGGAAACCGGGTGGAAGGAGGCTGGGTGGTGGGAAAGAGGGAAAGCAAAAAAAACAGTGTATATATACATATATATAAATGGGAAAATGGTTTCACCGCGCGCGCAATGTCCCTTATTCCATCGCCAAGGCATTGCAGTTCCCTTCTATCCCTTCATCTTCATCTCTCCTTCTATCATTCGCAGTGCCTCAACCTCCAGCCCGCGCTATTCTCTGGTACCGTTGTCAGGCCAAGCCATCAAATTATACACACGCGCAGAGTCTATACTGTATCAATATAGCATTTTCTATTCCCCCAGCTTCAAGACCATGGAAACCAAAAGAGGAGAGAAAAGAACTGTAAACCCACTGAAACTCTTTCTTTACTTCAATTTCTCTAATAATTTATAAATTTGGACTGAGTATTAATGCATTCGAGATGATAATATGCATATAGATTAATTGGAGTCGATTATAAACATCTATCCACCATAGCTATAACTCGCAACACGCATGCATAGAACTACGCATAAGAACTAGAGAACTGCGTCATTCTAATAATCCAAAAAACAGGTTTGTGTTTCACTTCCAAAAAAGTCGGCCCACAGAGTCCCGCCCACACACACGCGCGCGTGGCTCCTAAATTGGAGGCGGAAAAGGAAAACACATAGAGCAATAGTCCTAGCTGCAAAGTCATTAGAAAATCTATATTTCTGTATGATATCGAGAGAAAATGTGGAATAGAGATTCACGTCATTAAAATAATAAGCCCTGTTTTCGCGCAAGAAAAAAACTAAAATTTTAGAAGTACAGAAAGGAGTTTCAAATCAGTCAGGAACTTGTAGGGATTGATACCTTTGAGGCCAATGAATTATCAGACACTTCACTGTCTAGCTAATTAGCTTACTGAATAAAAATGAGGTACCAAGAAATTACCATAGACATTTCACTTAGGCTGGCTAACTGAATAAAACTGAGACCAAGAAATTACCATAGACATTTCAGATAGATTAGCTCACTGAATGACCAATGAATTACCAGAGACAATAGGTGTTCCAGTTGGATTAGCTCACTGGATACAGCTGAGACTGAGAAATTACCATAGATATTCCTGATAGATTAGCTCACTGAATAAAACAAAGACCAAGGAATTACCATAAACATTCCAGTTGGGTTAGTTTGCTTATTAGATACAACTTGGACCAGGGAATTACCATAGACAATCCAGCTGGGCTAACATATAATATCCTATACAAAACCTAAACATCAATAAAAGCATTCCAAATCAATACAAATCAGAATCATCATAGACATTCCAATTGGCTAACTGACACTAGCTAGAATCAATATCTAAGCATCATTTTAAGTTTAATAATTATAAATATTATAATTAGCTTATTTATTAGTATTAGCCATAATCATTAAACATGATTCATTATTATATACCAATGTTGGAATATATGAATCAAATGCTTAAGTTTTATAATTGGCTTGTAATTTTTTACTTTATTTTTCATTAGCAATCTTGATGTTCTAGGTTTATCCCACATGACTTTATTAAAGTAAAGGTTCTGACATTAGATATCTGGCAAAAACAACATTTTGCTAGCACACTGGCATCTTTTTGAAAATCTAAAAATGCATTGACATCCTATCAAGTATAGAAATGGGCAAACCCTGATTTTTAATTATAGTTATATGTAGCTTTGTTTTGTTATTCTTTAAGCCATAGAAAAATACTTTTATTAAAATTAAATTTGAGGTTTTTAGATTACCAATAATGTTTCACTATTAGGATTGCTTTTATATAAAAGAGAATCAATATAGATCCTTATCTATATCATCCTTATCTATTCATCTAATCTAATAAAATCTCAATATTAAAGTATCTATACATATATATTATAATAAATGAGGGGCATCTGGAAAGTAGTGTTACTATTACTCAGTGTGGACCTATGGAAAGTTGCACTTGCATGAGTTTTGTGTCATTTGAAAGTGGCAAGTCTCTTCTTTAAATGACACCAATTGCAAGAGATTTGAATATGTGCTTCAAGAGATATGGATAATTAAGTAGAGAAAGGTCAGTCATAGACTTACATAAGCTGTGTCTACAGAAAACTTATTAATCACTCCAAGAAAATCCAAACAACACAACAAAAGTACAGTAAAAAACAGGTGATAACAGATGATAACAAGCAAAATTGTTATACAAGCAAACAATGTTAAAATAACTCATTGGTTGGCAGAGTTGTCTTCTCAATGTAGTCACCACCAGACATGACACACTTCTCCGATTGGTCTCACATCTTGTCAATGGTGTCTACATCCAGAGTTCTTGGAATCTGGTGCAACAGGACCCTAACCTTGCTCTCCAATTGATTGCAACTATTATGGACTTAGCACAGCAACTGCAGTCTTAGTTTTCTGAGGCAGCCCCTCTCATTTACTACATCAAATTTGGCCATAGACAGTTTATGCATGCGAGAAAAATTGATAAAAATTCAAGCTGAATGCTATTTTTAGCTTAAATTTTAGCTTGTGTAAGTCTATGACTGACCTTTCTCTACTTAATTATCCATATCTCTTGAAGCACATATTCAAATCTCTTGCAATTGCTATCATTTTAAATAAGAGACTTGCTGCTTTCAAATGACACCAAACTCATGCAAGTGCAACTTTCCATACATCCACACCAAGTAATAGTAATACTACTTTCTAGACGCCCCTCTATGTTAAATTTTACTTTTTTATATGTTAAATATGACACAAATATGTTACTTTTGAAAATAGTCATGTAATAAAAAAAGCTATAACACTTTTTATACATTAAAATTTCAATATTTTTATAATGCATTGTGCTTACTGACCACTATGATCATTTTTGCCTAAAGGCCCATTCCATATAAGATAGACATCTTTGAAAAATAGAAAAAAGTCAATATTTTTGCTTGTCATTGCCTTATCAGCCAATTTTTTACCTAATCTTTTTTATATGTAATGTATACAATCTAAGAATAAATAAATGATACGAGGGGTGTCCCAAAAGTTCCTGGAATGTCTAACATAGCTCTTCAACAGAGCCATGAAATTTCACGCCCATGGTATCAAATGAAAGGAAATTTTGTCACAAAGAATACAAAAATAAAATCATGTTGATATCTTTTTTATTCAAGAGCTATAGCAAGAAACTTGCGCAAAGGTCAGGGGTAGTGTTACACAACCTCAACAATCTATGGCAATAATTTTTTCATCTCCATTTTTGGAATTTTTCATTTTGAATTCATTCACAGCAGACTGGCCATCTCTAAAGCATTCGATCCATCCGTAAATTGCAGCTTTTTTCAGGCTGTTCTCACCGTGGATGGAGAATAAGTGGTCAGAAATCTTGGCTCCACTCCATCCTACTGACCAAAGGGCAAAAACTTGACTTTGCTGACTTTCAAGGCTCTGAAGAAAACTCATTTTCGCAAAAAAATTTCAAGTTGAAAGCAAGCGCTTGATACGAATTATCTGCACTCGCGCAAAAGCTCAGATTAGCTTTATGAGCATTTCTGCTTTTTTCCATAGACACTACCACGTCTTTCTGACACGTCAGTAGCACGAATTCAAAATGAAAAACTCCAAAAATGGAGATGAAAAAATTATTGCCATAGATTGTTGAGGTTGTGTAACACTACCCCTGACCTTTGCGCACGTTTCTTGCTGTAGCTCTTGAATAAAAAAAGATATCAACATGATTTTAACTTTGTATTCTTTGTGACAAAATTTCTTTTCATTTGACACCATGGGCGTGAAATTTCATGGCTCTGTTGAAGAGCTATGTTAGACATTCCGGGAACTTTTGGGACACCCCTCGTAAAATGTTGGATTAGTATGTTATCAATTGGCAAAAAGTTATTTTTGTAAAAAAAATTGGACATTTTCTAAGAAAAAGACATCATTAAGTTTATGTACCTTTTAAAAACAAATAGAAAGCTTTAGAAAGTTAAAACAAACTATGTATTAAATTATAGTAGGCCTACTTGCATCATCAGATAAAAACATTAGCAACCATATAATTTATTATATTTTGAATATATTAATGCCTCAAAGTTACTGAATTGACAGAAAAAAAAATGTTATGACCATAATGTTATGACCATAAGGCTGCCTTTTCTTTTGTATATTTGTTGCCTTTTTGAGTTTATATATTCTAATAAAGAGTATGACTTCTAAAGATGTTCTTAGTCAAATTAAAAAAAATTATTGCAAAATATTAAAAATGAAAAATGTTATAAGACTTTTACCTTTTTAGTCTCTATATGTTAAAAATCTTGTTGTTACGACCATAAGTGCCATTCAAGGTTTAATAGCATCTATACTATTGATGATATCTATATGAAACTTTATAAACATATTCTTGACAAAATAATCTTTCATTCCAAATATTGGTTTAGTATATTCTATTATTAGATTTCATTTTATAAGTAAAAATAGTCTGTCATGTTACAACCATAATTATATGGAATGGCCCTAAACATGGTTTTTCTATTAATATTTTATATCTAAAGCTGAGCAAGCTGGCCATCTAGCCTGATTTAATATGTATCCCTAGATGGTCCAGTAATTCAAATATGAAATTTATATATAAATATAGAATTATCCTATGCAAATTTATTGAAATATAAGTGTAGAAAACCTGCAAACATGCAACATGGGGTCTAAAATTATAGCTCAAAAATGTGAGGCAACATAGAACATGTTTGCATTGAATTTTTGTACCAAATATAGGTGTAGTACTAATTAGATAACAAAGGCATTTAGCCTTTAGGAAAACAAACTCGCACTTTTTCAATGTATTTGTTGAATAAGTCTAAGTGGTCATTTAAAAACAACCATAGTCATAGTTACTCTTGCAATTTACTAGAAAATGGCATTGCACTACAAAACCACCTGTCTTTACTCTAGCTACAACATGCCACTAGAAAATTCTGAAATTGCAATGGATGGTTGGATGCCTTTTGTTCACTTATTCCAATAGGGTATATAACAATTTTGCCTACTTTAATATAGAAAATTTAATAAAAAAGTTAGTTAAAAAAAGTAGATTTATCATGTTATTTAAAAATGGTAAAGAGGAGATTGTCATGTTATTGGCGTAGTGGCTAGGGCCCTTAAAAGGGCCGTTTGACGAGAATTATTGCAAGTCGTTGTAGTCCCAAAATGAATCGAAGTCAATTCTTGCAAAGCGGATGGTGTAGCGGAGCACTTGGCGGATAAGGGCAGGAAACTGCCGTAGTTAATTTATTGTTGAGATCAATATTAGAAATGGTTAATGTCAATACAAAACTTATTGTGCTTGGGACACTGGCGGCTGCAACAATGGTTTTGAAGGTAATTTAGAATTATGAAGTCGAGTAGCAGACAAAAGATACAATGGTGATGCAACATGGTGGGTGATGGCAATGAGCACAGTGGAAGCAGCGAGTAATAAGTAGATGGGCAGATAGTAGCGGCGAGAATGGCGTTAGCTGTGGCAGTACACAGTGGAGTAATGGTATGTAACAGGCGGCCCAGACAGAGGAGCTGCGGCAAGAGATAAGGAGGCTCGAGGCAGCCAGGCAAGAGAAAGGGAGGTGCAAAGGAGACAAGCGAAGACCCCCCAGCCCACCGCCAGGCAGGGGTTAATAAAGAGCACAGAGGGCTAGCAATATACACGCGGAGAATTTTCATTGGCTGGCAAGAGAACTTGAAATTATCAATTGTACTAAATTTTACAGACGAACGCAAGGTCTACCAAATACACAGTGAATTAGCAATTGATACAGATTAGTTGCATGCTACTACAAGTAAACATTAAAATAAACCATTGGAGAAATTTAAGTGAGAAATTGCAAGGGAAACTACAGTCCAATGGCCCTTTTGCGGGACCACTTTAACTAGCAATGTCACAAGATAGTCTATCAATTTATAACTACAACAAACTTTGTATTTATCATGTGACTTATTTAACTAGATAGGCAATATGAATAATGATAAAGCATTTAAAACTTGCTATAGTTTGGATTTCTTTTTATTTTACAACCTTTTTATTGCTGATAGACTATGCATTTGTAAATATCTATCTACAGGCCATTATCTACATGCTAACACTAGCTATATCAAAACTTGGTGGGGCAGGGGCTTTCCTCATTTCCAAAGGTCCACATGACTGACTAGTGCTTGCTTTTGGGGTTGTATAGGCCTAAATAAATCCAGGTCTTATTGCCTATGAGGATATCCCAGATTCAAATTTCTGTAGTCATGAATTGGCACCAAGCTACTTTAGTATCCTTCTGCATGTCTGACTGACAACTGATGGGAGATCCACTGGGTGGGAAGCCAGTTTCTACACCTTAAGTAGAGGTCGGACGGGATCCCGATCCCGATCCCGAAATCTCGGGATCCCGAGGAAAATTGAATTCCTGCGGGACCAGAATCCCGACCCTAAAAAAGTCGAGATTCGGGAACAGGTCTTTCGATTAATAATTTATAGAATTAGTGATTACTTAAAGGTATTTTGCTTCAACTTGTACTCATTATATTATTTACTTTGTTGGTTACAAAACTTCATATCAATTTTGTTGTGTTTTACTTCTTGATCTTGACAATCTTTTCTCAATTTTGTTTAACTTTACATGGACAATACACTAAAAGACCTGATCCCGATTCCCGAATCCCGATCCCAAGAAAAAAATTATTCCCGATCCCGCCCAAAGATTTCAATCCCGTCCGACCTCTAACCTTAAGGTGTTCTGTTCATGCAGAATGGTGTGCACACTCCCATCTCAATCCTAATCCTAATCTCCTGCTGGATCTGCTGGTAGGCCTAGGTAGTGGCAGTGCCGTAGTGGTAGGTTAGGCCTACTCGCCAAAATCTAAATCTAAGATATGAACCTACTGGGCTACTGGACTGGCTGGCTTCTGGCTACTATTATTCATAATCATATAATAAAACATAATATTTACAAATTAACATTAAAATGCTTTAGTCTTAAGGTTTCAACTTGTAATTGAACTTATTGAGTTATTCACTAAAATTGTTATTATTATTGTACAATAAAAAATAGTTTGCCACACTGTCAGTGTCTGTGGCGTCACTGAAAATGGTAATGCAATACGCAAGGAGTCAAGGACTAGGACTAATCAAGTAGGCCTACTTGCAGACTCAAGTTGAGTAGGCCTAGTCCTTGGCAATAAGTTCAACGCTTTAAATTTAATAATATAGAACAAAGGGGGCCTAATCATAAAAGTGAACATTATTCAAAATTCACTTAAATGCGTGAATGCTTTTAAATGCAACACACTGGCCGGCCCGGCAGGCCGGTTGTCTGTTTGACGGATTAAAATTGCACAAGTTCGAAAAATGTAGGCATTAATATTGTTAAAACCCGTAGTTTAGAAAACAAAGTAGTTTAAAAAACCTATATTAGAACTTAGGTTTAAAATTTTAAAATATTTTTATAAAATATGTTTTAGCATTTTGTTTTAGCGTCTCGTTAATTAAACATTGCGCGAATTTGATATTAGTTGTTTTGTTGATTTTTAAACCAAAATCAATTCAAGCTGATATATGGCGCGATATCTGTCTCTCTGGTTCAGCTTTTATTAGCGTTAGGCATGGATTGAAGTTAACTTTCCTACTTTCGATCATTTTTAGGACCTTTAGTTCCTAAGAGTTTTATTATAAAACAATTCTCAATAGCTCACCAAAGTAGGTCTGTCTAAGCTCATCATTTTGTCGTAATTGTAACAAGGCTCTGTCTAAGCCTCTTGATCTTTACAATTTTTTCTGTGACACTATTTAGCTATTAAAATACACATGCAGTTTTCATTTGCTTCTGCCATGTCAGAAAACTGTTCTTAATTTTAGAAAATTAACTATTTTTCACCCTGTGTCCTGTGATCTTTTTCTACAAATCTTACAAAATATATTTAAACTTAGTCTGAAACTGACTAATTTTAAAATTCTCTACAATAGAATGCTGTATTTTATCGTTGGCTTACTTTATCAATAAAAAACTAATTTGACCACATTGCAATTACAATCCACAAGAGTACATTAGGTTACTTTTCAAGGCCAGGGGGAACTCATTTTATAAATTTGGATTTTTTATTGCACATTCTTTATGAATTATAAATATTAAAGCCTGATACTAGCCTAATCAAGACTAAAAACCTGATATTTCAATTTCATAGTTCATAACTAATTTATATAGCTATAGCTAGGCACATTTTTTACTTTTGCTAAAATAATCCTTTTTAAATAACTTTTTTTAAAAATTTAAAATACTTTTGTCCAAATTTTAGCCAACTATGCCAACTCCTTGGAAAGGAATTGGTGCAGTTATTGGTGGCTTCCTAATCCACTTCACCCTGGGTACACTGTATACATTTGGCAACATGAGCCCATATGTGGTCTCATACATGCGTCTGCACTCACACAGCAAATGGATTGGCTACCCGGATGCCACTTGGATATTTGGCCTGTCAATCTTTGGTCAAGGCGCTTCAATGGCATTTGGTGGACTAATTGAGAAACGAATTGGTGCCAGACTGACTGCACTGCTGGGTAGCTGGATCATGAGGTGAGGACTCCAAAAAACTCCTACATGTATTATACTTATAGTAGACGCTCCAGTGTTTCATTTTCTGTTTAAATCATTTAATATTTGCAAAGCCTGGGCGTTTTACTGTCCTACTTTGCTGTGAAGTCGCACCTTGGCCTGCTTGTGGTCACCTATGGCCTACTATTTGGCGTTGGCACTGGAATAGCCTATGCTGTGGCCATTGCTGCTTCGATGTCCGTGAGTTCCTTTGTTTTATAATCTACCTTTGTTGTATATTAATTTCTTCAGTATCTTTTTGAGTTTGAGGTGCATCACACCCTATTTGGCACCCCCCCCCCGACGCCAACCCTATTTGGCGCCCCCTACGCGAACCTATTTGGCGCCCCTTACGCCACCCTATTTGGCGCCCCTCTACGCCAACCCTATTTGGCGCCCCTCTTCGCCATTTAACTAACTAAAACTAACTAACTTTGGCGCTAACTAAACGACACTCAAGTTGTTTAGTGCCCGTTAGCGCCGCATAGCAACAGCATATAAATAAATAAAAATCTCCCACCTACTTTCACTGGCACGCAGTGGTTCCCCAGCCGCCGAGGTCTTGTAGGCGGCATCGTGGTGGCCGGCTTCGGTGGCGGCAGTCTGGTGTTTGACCAGTTCCAGACTCTCTACATCAATCCGGACAATGTGCGGGCCAATGTTACCGCTGGGGGCAATGAACGGTAAGGGCCCGAGACTGCGGCAGTTGATGTCTTTGTGCTGACTGGCCATCTCACACAGCCTCCCAGATCCTCAGTTGCTGGGCCATCAGCCTCACAGATCCTCAGTTGCTGGGCCAGCCTCTCAGTTGCTGGGCCAGCCTCTCAGTTGCTGGGCCAGCCTCCCAGAGTGTCAGTTGCTGGGCCAGCGTCCCAGATCCTCAGTTGCTGGGCCAGCCTCCCAGATCCTCAGTTGCTATACCAGCCTCTCAGATCCTCAGTTGCTGAGCCAGCCTCTCAGAGTGTCAGTAAGTCGGTCACCATGCTCCCCCTCCCCAATATCCCTCAGCTACTTCGACCAGCCGGCCATCATAGACCGGGTGCCCAGCTGTTTCGTGTTCCTGGGCCTCATCTACGCCCTGATGCAGGCGGTCGGGGTGGCCCTCCTGCGTCGCCCGACGGCAGCCGAGCTTGAAGAGGTGAGAGCCAATTTGTGGTATTGTAAGCTTCGGTTCGCGATAAATCTTTTAATATTTTGCCGAATATTTGACTAATTTCCTAATATTTAAGCTTTACCTATCCTAGAAATTCGATCATCTCAACTCAACTAGCTGCATTGCCTACCCCCCCCCCTAGTAAACCACCCTGACTCCCTAAAGCAACAAGTTTGACTACCTTCCCAACCAGTCTCACTACCTTAGCAACCAGTCTGTTTACCTAAGCAACCAGTATGTTAACCTTAGCAACCAGTCTCACTACCTTAGCAACCAGTCTAACTACCTTAGCAACCAGTCTCACTACCTTAGCAACCAGTCTGATTATCTTATCAACAAGTCTGGCACTCGTAGAAATCAATGTGACAGCCATGGCAACTAATCTTTTGGCTTCCCTGGCAACAAATTTGACTGGCTTCTAACATGTTTGGTGGTTCCCATAGCAACAACCTCTCTGAGTCACCTATCCACCATTCTTACTCAATTACTATCTGACTGTCGTTTCGGAATGTATGAAATAGTTATATGAGCAAACTATAATGTTTCTTCATAAATAATTATAGGTTAACCGTCGTAAAAACAATGGCTACATGTACATGCCACTGGTGGGTGAGTGAGTGGTATGTATGTTCATGTAACATATGTATCACTATAGGTTAGAGTTTACTAGACTGGGTCAAGGAATCCAATTGCTTGTTATTTATATTAAATAGCCGAGTCGTTTTTCTTAACCAATTAAATTAACCAATCAAAACACAGGATTAGGGTTTTCTGAAAGTTACACTACCATTATTTAATATTTTTATAACCATTCCTTACATGATGGCACATCTTCGCTTGCTTGATCGAAAATTTATTCAGTTTGTTTTTTAAACCTAATTACTGTTTCTAATTTATTGCTTTGAAATTGGGTTATCAAATTCTGTCTTTTTTAATACATAGATAGATAGATAGATAGATAGATAGATAGATAGTTAGATAGATAGATAGATAGATAGATAGATAGATAGATAGATACATAGATAGATAGATAGATAGATAGATAGATAGATAGATAGATAGTTAGATAGATAGATAGATAGATAGATAGATAGATAGATAGATAGATAGATAGATAGATAGATAGATAGATAGATAGATAGATAGATAGATAGATAGATAGATAGATAGATGGATAGATGGATAGATAGATAGATAGATAGATAGATAGATAGATAGATAGATAGATAGATAGATAGATAGATAGATAGATAGATAGATAGATAGATAGATAGATAGATAGATAGATAGATAGATAGATAGATAGATAGATAGATAGATAGATAGATAGATAGACTCATGCTACTGTAAGTAGAAGTGCAAGTAAATAAATCCGAAACTGTCCAAAATCTCCCAGCGCCAAGAGCTGGTGGGCGAAGCCGGAGACGACACCGCAGCTCAGGAGACTGCTCTAGACGAAGGCAGCCCCAGCAAGCCGGTTGCCATGGAAACAAGCGAGCATGGAAACCGCGGCGGAGAATTGGACTCAACCCCGGGCCAGATGGTGCGCAAGCCGCAGTTCTGGCTGCTGTGGGCCACATTCCTAGTGAACTCGCAGTCGGTGGTGTACATCAACACTCAGTACAAATCGTTCGGCCTGTCCAAAGGACTCAATGACCACTATTTAGCCATTGTTGGCTCTCTAGCCGCCGCATTCAACGCGGCATCCAGGGTCATGTGGGGTCACCTGCACGATCGGGTGGCTTATCGAGCTCTGATGTTCGTACTGAGCTTCGGCATGGCAGTGCTCATGAGCACTTTCACTCTGTCTGGCGCTCCATGGTACTACCTGCTGTGGGTGTGCGCCATGTTTAGCCTGTTTGCTGGCAATTTTGCCCTGTTCCCGGCCGCCTGTGCCAAGCTGTACGGCCAGACTAATCTCACTGTCAACTATGGGCTGCTGTTTACAGCTAATGTGAGAAATTTTGCTGTCTTGTAGTGAATACTGTTCTCATTAGCGTGCTTTAGTATTGCTGTTTTGTATATGCATGCATATAGTCATCTAATATACTAATATTGCAATCATTGTCTGATCATAGTGAGTGTGCTCATTATCTGCTCATAGTGAGTGTGCTCATTATCTGCTCATAGTGAGTGTGCTCATTTTCTGCTCATAGTGAGTGTGCTCATTGTCTGCTCATAGTGAGTGTGCTCATTATCTGCTCATAGTGAGTGTGCTCATTGTCTGCTCATAGTGAGTGTGCTCATTATCTGCTCATAGTGAGAGTGCTCATTGTCTGCTCATAGTGAGTGTGCTCATTTTCTGCTCATAGTAAGTGTGCTCATTGTCTGCTCATAGTGAGTGTGCTCATTGTCTGCTCATAGTGAGTGTGCTCATTATTTGATCATAGTGAGTGTGCTCATTATCTGCTCATAGTGAGTGTGCTCATTATCTGCTCATAGTGAGTGTGCTCATTATCTGCTCATAGTGAGTGTGCTCATATAATTAGTATATGTGTGCTTATAATATTTTCATTCATGCAGTGCGAGTGCTTATAATCTGCTCCAAAGCTTGGATAGACTCGCAAAGCTTTTCGAGTTCTTTATTCTTCAATTATTCACCCAGAATTAATAGTTTTGAAATTTACGCTTCTCATTCTGCCCGTGCCCGCCTTGCCCTGCAGGCCACATCCGGTATCATCGGCGCTTTGCTGACCACCGTGCTGAAGGACGCCATCGGCTGGCTGGGTCTGTTCCTGCTGGGTGCCGCCTTCTCCACACTCGGTGAGGGCTGGCGTTGGGCTGACTGACAGACAGAGACGCAGACAGAGACGGACAGGGAAACAGAAAGCGACACAAAAACAGACAGAAAGACCAAGACAGAGGCAGGGACAGACAAGAAGGGACAGAGACGGATAGACAGAGAGAGACAAGGGTAGACAGAAAGGTGCAGGGGTAGACAAGAGAGGGATGGGTACAGACAGAAAGGGACACGGATACACAGACAGACAGAGAGACGGGGACAGACATGAGAGGGCAAGGACAGACAGAAAGGGACAGAGAGGGACACAGACAGACAGAGAGGGACACAGAGGGACACAGACAGACAGAGAGGGACACAGACAGACAGAGAGGGACACAGACAGAGAGGGACAAGGACAGACAGAGAGAGACAGGAACAGACAGACAGAGAGGGACAAGGACAGACAGAGAGAGACAGGAACAGACAGAGAGAAACAGGGACAGACAGAGGGACAGGAACAGACAGAGAGGGACATGGACAGACAGAGAGGGACACAGACAGACAGAGAGGGACACAGACAGACAGAGAGGGACACAGAGGGACACAGACAGACAGAGAGGGACACAGACAGAGAGAGAGGGACACAGACAGACAGAGAGGGACACAGACAGACAGAGAGGGGCACAGACAGACAGAGAGGGACACAGACAGACAGAGAGGGACACAGACAGACAGAGAGGGACACAGACAGACAGAGAGGGACACAGACAGAGAGAGAGGACACAGACAGACAGAGGGACAGGAGACAGACAGAGAGACAGGGACAGACAGAGGGACAGGAACAGACAGAGAGGGACACAGACAGACAGAGAGGGACACAGACAGACAGAGAGGGACACAGACAGACAGAGAGGGACACAGACAGACAGAGAGGGACACAGACAGAGAGAGAGGGACACAGACAGACAGAGGGACACAGACAGAGAGAGACAGGAACAGACAGAGAGGGACAGGGACAGACAGAGGGACAGGAACAGACAGAGAGGGACACAGACAGACAGAGAGGGGCACAGACAGACAGAGAGGGACACAGACAGACAGAGAGGGACACAGACAGACAAGGGAGGGACACAGACAGAGACAGACAGATAAGAGGCAAGGACAGGGACGGCAGACAATAAGTACACTATAATAAATTCCGATCGAACCCATGCATTCATGACAGGCGCAGTTTTCACTCTGCTATTCGAGGTGGCCGGTCGAGTCTGATGCAATTGTCAAAGCCGCGAGTCAATTAATTATTCTCAATATTCGCAAGTTGTTTATCGAAAACAGCTAAGTCAGAAATTCTTCATCTATAAAGAATTGTTTTATGGATATTTATAATTATTGTCTCATTAACATCTAAGCTCATAGTTTTGTAGTTATTGTATTTTATGATAGTTTTAATAATTGTTGTAATAGTCTGTGCAGTACTGTTTAAGCTTGTTAGCTATCAATATATTAACCAGTTATATTTCTGCAGTGTTATACTACCAACAGAGACTTAACGGTTGTGTTAATCGATTTTAACCAATTATTGATAATCAAATTAAAAACTTTTCCTAGAATTATCCTTTGTTATTTATTTGGAACAACAAATGCATTCGAATTAATTGTTGTGTACTTCTGCGTTGTTTGTTTTTGTATTGTGCTTTTAATGAACATAATTTTTGCTGAGCAGTTACTCGTCAGTTGAATATTCTGTGACACCTAGTTTTAGCTTTACTTTATAAAACTGGATTATCCTATGTACTTTGTGATCTTTCTAAAAGTGCATTCCGAAGTACAGCTGATCGATTTTTTCTGCTTTAAATTTCCCATCATTTTAAGTTGTGATGTCATTTTATTTAGTTCTTGAAAGTAGAGATTTTAACTTTTTTCGGTTTCATTTAGACAAACTTCTAAAAATATCTACGGAAATTAATCCCGATTTCGGTGTTGTGGCTTTTCTGTTTTATGTCCGTGTTGCATTTCTTCCTATACTACTATTATACATATATACGTGTTTATCAATATCCTTTATGTCACCACCGTTTGGTATATTATTCTTTCAATTTTGTTTAATAATTTTAATTTTTATGCTTGTTTATTCGACATATTTTGTTTTTGTTTTGGGACTTTTTTATTCCGTTATAAAATAATAAATTATAAATAAGGCACAACTCCTTACTGAGTGTTTATTGAAAAGTTTGTAGGCTCGTGTTATCTGAAAATTACATAAAATGTCACCTTAAACCTTAAAATTGGACTAATTAAAAATCGAATACTTTTACTACCGGTAGACTATAGTTATGATTTTATCTTTCAACGTATTTTTCCTATAGTTCCACAAAATAAAAGTTTCAAGGGTGTAAACATAAAGAGGATACTAGATAGAAAAATTATCTAATTTAATTCCGAGTTTTTGAGCATTTAAATATTCCGAGGAACGATCGAAGTTCAGAATGAGTTTTTAAATAAAAATTTATTCACGATGTACTTTTCAGCTTAAGCCGTCGGTTTTGGGCACCGCAGATCTAGCTTGCATTGCAAGAGTTATTAATGTCAGAACTTTTTTTCCTTGATGTCTTCGTACATATTTTTGATGTTAAAACATTTACCGGTATTATTAAAATAAAAAACAAAGCAAGCCTACAGGCATCAGATGACGCAAATTTATTATTTAGCCGTGACGTGACAGCTTTCTGTTGCATTCGAAATGTGCATGAGAGAGTTTTGGCCTTTAGATTCCGCAGCCTTTTTGTAATTTCGTCTAAATATTGGTGTTAGTTTAAACAAAAATAGCAGCAAAAATAAAGCAGATAGTATCTGCCTGCAAGTGCATTATGACTGAGCACAATAGTATAATTATATGCATTACATTACATAATGATAAAGTGCAATTGTCATAAAAATTAACAAAAAATTGTCGGTCCATTTAAAAAACAAAGAAAATGCTAAAATTGACACGTCTAAATAGCCAGTATAAAAAATGAATCATGCACTACTGCTAGTAGAGCGATACGCAAAGCACCTACTAAGTGGAGCATTTTTGGCAGTTGAAAAAAGTGAAATAATGTAAAAAGCAAATAAAAATATTATTGCTACATGCGATCATTGCTAATTAAAATACAATATGAAATATAAATTATAATATAGAAGCATGCGGGAACAGCCTTAAATTCGGAAAAAACGATAAAGTTTTCTATACTATATAATACAGGCATTTTACACGTTCACGCCGACTTAGGTTTGCTGCATGGCTAATTATAAACCTTAACACAAAGACTAGACTAGAGATAATATTTAATAAGTTAAACTTGCAAATAAGTTTGATAAATAAAGAAACTAAAATAGTAAGTTAACTGTTAAGAAACACGTTATCTGTAATTTATCATTCCTCTTTAATTAACCAGAGATTCATTATTCCATAAAGAAATCTCACCCGATTGTTTTACTTTTCTAAGAAATCTTAACCGATATTTTTTACTTTTATAAAAAACCTCACCCGATTTTTTTTCAATTTTTGACTTTTCAAAGAAATCCCACTGAAACTTAGCTTTTCTAAGAAAACTCAGATATTTTTATCGCCTCATAAAATTTCACCTACGATTTTGTATCATCCCAAGAAATCAAACCCGAGATTTTTTATCATCACAAGAAATAAGTGAAAAAAGAACAAGTCCACTGATTTACAGTTATTAAATTACAGCTCGTCATCCTCCGAGGTCAGACTGGCCGCATCGGGCGACCCAACCAGATGCGGCGTCGGCGGCGGCAGCTGCGGCGTTCTCCGACATCCTTCGTTGTCGTCGTCATCGTTGCCAGCAATGGCAGCCGCTCGGCGTTTCCGGCCGCCGCTGCTTCCGGCGCTGCCGGCTACGCCGACTATGCTGGCCCGTCGACGACGCGCGGCGCTGCTCAACAGCCAGGACGTGTCGCCAGCGGCGAATCCGCCAGCGACCAGCTGAGTGGGCGAAATCTGGCGGGGTTGAACAGCAGGGCTCAGATTAGCTGCTATATATTTGCCTAATATATTTGGCTAGTTTTCCAATGTGGATCACACAGAAACAGTAAGATACATACAATGACCCTAGACTAAAAGGTCATGCAATGACCCTAGACTAAAAGGTCACGCAATGACCCTAGACTTAAAGGTCATGCAATGACCCTAGACTAAAAGGTCACGCAATGACCCTAGACTAAAAGGTCATGCAATGACCCTAGACTAAAAGGTCACGCAATGACCCTAGACTAAAAGGTCACGCAATGACCCTGGACTAAAAGGTCACGCAATGACCCTAGACTAAAAGGTCATGCAATTACCCTGGACTAAAAGGTCATGCAATGACCCTAGACTAAAAGGTCACGCAATGACCCTAGACTAAAAGGTCACGCAAGGACCCTAGACTTAAAGGTCACGCAATGACCCTAGACCTGAAAGGTCACGCTAACTCTAGAATCAGAGATCACACAATGACCCTAGTGTCTCTAGACACAAAGGTCGCACATAAAAATGGCCACAAGTTAGATCGCAACGGTTGGCTTGAATTCAACGGACGCTAAAACAGCTCACCTGAGACAGCATTTCGATGTCGTTAAATCGCACAGCGGAGCCTCCACCAGCGGTGGGGGTGACGGAGCCCTTGTACACCTCAGTGCGCAGGCCGCCGCTGCCGTCGGCAGTCTGGTGCGTCAGCACATAGTCCGTGGCCTTGCGAATGTCCCGAACCTCCAGTTTGGTGACGGATTTCCGCTTGCCCGGCACCTTGGCGCACAGCACAGTGCCGCTGGGTGTCTCGTGCTTGGCGTGGTGGTCCACCACCAGCTGCCCGGCGCTGCGGGACCTTCGGCTACGAGGATTCGATGGTGGCGGCGGCAGCTCTTGCGGCTGCGGCGGCGGCGCCTTCTGGCCGCTGGCGCCCGGGCTGAAGCGGCAGCGCAGGCGGCTGACGAGGCCCGGCGTTGGCGCGGCGGCTGCATCGGCGTTGAGCTGCTCCTGCGAGCGGCTGCGGCGGAGGCGTGGGCGGACCGCCGACTTCTGCACCGCGTCCTGCAGGGAGGGGCGGGTGGAGCTTGAGATGCTGCATCACACATGCCTTATCTCTGCTGCCCCAGCATCTTCCAAGCCTCATCTCTGCTGCCCCAGCATCTTCTAAGCCTCATCTCTGTTGCCACGGCATCCTCCATGCCTCATCTCTGCTGCCCCATCATTCTCCATGCCTCATCTATGCTGCCCCAGCATCCTCCATGCCTCATCTCTGCTGCCCCAGCATCCTCCATGCCTCATCTCTGCTGCCCCAGCATCCTCCATGCCTCATCTCTGCTGCCCCAGCATCTTCTAAGCCTCATCTCTGTTGCCCCAGCATCCTCCATGCCTCATCTATGCTGCCCCAGCATCCTCCATGCCTCATCTCTGCTGCCCCAGCATCCTCCATGCCTCATCTATGCTGCCTCAGCATCCTCCATGCCTCATCTCTGTTGCCACAGCATCCTCCGTGCCTCATCTTTACTGCCCCAGCATCTCCAGCTTCATCAATGCTCACCATGCGGTACTTGAACTGCTGCCCCAGCATCTCCAGCTTCAATTGCTCACCATGCGGTACTTGAACTGCTGCCCCAGCATCTCCAGCTTCAATTGCTCACCATGCGGTACTTGAACTGCTGCCCCAGCATCCCCAGCTTCATCAGTGCTCACCATGCGGTACTTAAACTGCTGCCCCAGCATCCCCAGCTTCATCAGTGCTCACCATGCGGTACTTGAACTGCTGCCCCAGCATCCCCAGCTTCATCAGTGCTCACCATGCGGTACTTAAACTGCTGCCCATCATCCCAGCTTCATCAGTGCTCACCATGCGGTTCTTAAACTGCTGGCCCAGCAATCCCCAGCTTCATCAGTGCTCACCATGCGGTACTTGAACTGCTGCCCCAGCATCCCCAGCTGCATCAATGCTCACCATGCGGTACTTGAACTGCTGCCCCAGCATCCCCAGCTTCATCAGTGCTCACCATGCGGTACTTGAACTGGTCTCGCAGCCTCTCCTTGTCAGCCCGCTCCCTCCTCAGCTGGTTCTCCTGGTCCTCCAGTCTGCTCAGCAGTTCTTTCTTCCCCGTGTCCGCAGCTGCCCTGTCTTTGCACAGCCGCATCTCTGCGTTCCTCAGCCGCTTCTCCAGCCTCGCCTTCTCCGCCCGGTGCGCCGCCTGCAGCCGCTGCACCTCTTCGAGGAGGTCGCCGCTGCCGCTGCCGCCGTCCCAAGCGGCGTCCAGCTCGGCCCTGAAGAGCCGCGCCCGCTGCTCCCAGAGCTCCCACTGCGACTCCCGCAGCGAGCCGCCAGCTGCCGCGGTCGCCGAGTCCGGCGCTGACGGAGACACCGGCAGGATGCTGTCGAACTGCCACATGCGGCCGCCGCTGCCGTCCTCCGCCGACTCCGACGACGATGGCGGCGCCGACGGCACCTGCGGGCGCGGCGTTGCGGCCTGCCAGCGGGGCGTCTGCGGCACCTTGGAGCGGACGACCTGCGGGGATTGCGGAATATGGGCTTATGATGGGGATCAGCGATGAGGATAAGTGAAGGGGATCAGTGTTGGGGATCAGCGATGAGGATCAGCGATGAGGATCAGTGACAGGAATAAGTGATGGGGATCAGTGACGGGGATAAGTGATGGGGATAAGTGGTGGGGATCAGTGATGGGGATCAGCGATGAGGATCAGTGATGGGGATAAGTGTTGGGGATAAGTGGTGGGGATGAGTGATGAGGATCAGTGATGGGGATAAGTGTTGGGGATCAGTGATGGGGATAAGTGATGGGGATCAGTGATGGGGATCAGCGATGAGGATCAGTGATGGGGATCAGTGACGGGAATAAGTGATGGGGATCAGTGATGGGGATCAGAGATGGGGATAAGTGATGGGGATCAGTGATGGGATCAGTGATGGGGATCTGTGAAGGGGATCAGTGACGGGAATAAGTGATGGGGATCAGTGATGGGGATCAGAGATGGGGATAAGTGATGGGGATCAGTGAAGGGGATCAGAGATGGGGATAAGTGATGGGGATCAGTGGTGGGGATCAGTGATGGGGATCAGTGGTGGGGATAAGTGATGGGGATCAGTGGTGGGGATAAGTGATAGGGATCAATCAGGAAAATCAGGGATGGGGATCAGGAATGGGGATCAGTGACGGGAATAAGTGATGGGGATAAGTGATGAGGATCAGTAATGGGGATCAGTGATGGGATCAGTGATGGGGATCAGTGAAGGGGATCAGTGACGGAGATCAGTGACGGGGATCAGTGATGGGGATCAGTGAAGGGGATCAGTGACGGGGATCAGTGATGAGGATCAGTGATGGGGATCAGTAATGAGGATCAGTGATGGGGATCAGTAATGAGAACCAGAATAAGCTTAGATGGAGATGACAGGTTATTGATGGGAAAAACAAGACAGAAGTAGGTCAGCACCCACCTGCACTTCGGAGGCCATCTCAGCGAACTTCAGGACGTTCGCAGTCTCCTCGACCTCCTCGGCGTTGCGGTTGACGCAGAGGACCATCTTGACGGAGCCGTCACCGTCAAAGAAGTTCTTAAACAGCTGCGTCATCTTGCTCTCACGGTACGGGACAATCTTAGTGGCGGCGTTGGCGCCCCCGGCGCTCACAGCTCGCTGGTTCTCCCTCAGAGCCTCGATGCACCGCTTCAGCACCAGCAGCGAGTTGTTGATGTTGGACGCCTCCCGCAGGCGGCTGCCCGCGTTGCCCGTGCGGAGCGACCGCTCGGAGCCCGCGAGGTCCACCAGGCAGAGCTGGCTGACGTGGAGGAGGCTCTTGTCCTGCAGGACGGGGTGTACTTTTATAATCACGAATGGGTTCAGGGTGTACTTTTATAATCACCAATGGGTTCAGGGTGTACTTTTATAATCACCAATGGGTTCAGGGTGTACTTTTATAATCACCAATGGGTTCATGGTGTACTTTTATAATCACCAATGGGTTCAGGGTGTACTTTTATAATCACCAATGGGTTCATGGTGTACTTTTATAATCACCAATGGGTTCATGGTGTACTTTTATAATCACCATTGGGTTCAGGGTGTACTTTTATAATCACCAATAGGTTCAGGGTGTACTTTTATAAACACCAATGGGTTCAGGGTGTACCTTTTGAGTTCAAGGTTTTATGAAGTGCAGAATTTCTGGGATAGGGTGCGGAATGCACTGAGTATAGTGTGCCGTTTACATAGGGTGACTCACTGGAACCATCGCACCAAGCTGTGACTCACCGGAACCATCTCTCCCAGCTTAGTGACTCACTGGAACCACCACACCCAGTTTAGTGACTCACCGGAACCATCTCTCCCAGCTTAGTGACTCACTGGAACCATCTCTCCCAGCTTAGTGACTCACTGGAACCATCACCCCAGCTTAGTGACTCATCGGAACCATCTCTCCCAGCTTAGTGACTCACTGGAACCATCTCTCCCAGCTTAGTGACTCATCGGAACCATCTCTCCCAGCTTAGTGACTCACTGGAACCATCTCTCCCAGCTTAGTGACTCACCGGAACCATCTCTCCCAGCTTAGTGACTCACCGGAACCATCTCTCCCAGCTTAGTGACTCACTGGAACCATCACACCCAGCTTAGTGACTCACTGGAACCATCACACCCAGCTTAGTGACTCACCGGAACCATCACACCCAGCTTAGTGACTCACTGGAACCATCACATCCAGCTTAGTGACTCACTAGAACCATCACACCCAGCTTAGTGACTCACTGGAACCATCACACCCAGCTTAGTGACTCACCGGAACCATCACACCCAGCTTAGTGACTCACCGGAACCATCACACCCAGCTTAGTGACTCACCGGAACCATCTCTCCCAGCCGGCAGTCGTAGCAGCCCCGCACCAGCCTGATGGTGAACACCGAGTGAGATCGCGAGCTCTCAGCATTCAGCGCTGTCTGGGCCACCTGCCTCCTGGCGCAGCCTTTCAGGAAGACGGCGAAGGCCTCGTCACCGGAGCGGCACTCGACCTCGAGGGCGCCGCTCACGTACATGTTCCTCCTGGCGTCCTCACGCAGGGCTCGGGACGTCGGCTCCGCCCGCAGCACCTGGCCGGGGACTCCGAAATCCTCGAGCAGGTCGTAGGCGAGCTTGTTGTAAATTTCCACGTAGCTCACGAAGACCGCGCAGCCGAAGGCGTCGCCCTCCAGCTCGCCGAGAGGGACTCGAGCGCTCTCGCGAATGCGGGAGGCCGCCTGGGTGAAGGGGAGGATGGGGAGAGTGAGGCTGCTGACAATAGCGAGTGAGGCTGCTGACAGAAGCGAGTGAGGCTGCTGACAGAAGCGAGTGAGGCTGCTGACAGTAGCGAGTGAGGCTGCTGACAGAAGCGAGTGAGGCTGCTGACAGAAGCGAGTGAGGCTGCTGACAGAAGCGAGTGAGGCTGCTGACAATAGCGAGTGAGGCTGCTGACAGTAGCGAGTGAGGCTGCTGACAATAGCGAGTGAGGCTGCTGACAGCAGTGGTGTGATTGGAAAGTTTGCCAAATTTCGCGCCGACTGAAAATTTTCGCGCCATGCCAATAATATTCTACTGACAGCCAAATAAGTCAATTGATGACACTTTTGAAGATGCGTCTGGCTACCAATTAGCATGTCTCTTAAGTCACAGCCGTGTCCCCCCTGAACTTCTTGTTGGCGATGTCTGCAGGCAGACGACTGCTCGTGCTGGTGATTGACGACGTTGACAGCAGCTCAGCAGCCTTGCGCTTCAAGACGAGCTCAGCTAGCTTCTCTGCCTCCTTCTGCTTCTTCTTCTGCACATTCTGCTGCTGACGCCTGAGATTGAACTCAGTTTGTTAGATTAATCTCCTAAGCTATGACATACTTGTTTTTCATACTGTCTGACAAGAGAATAAGTGTAAAAAGCAGAAAATAAGAATGCAATTTTCGCGCCCATGGTTCCACAAAATTTCGCGCCAGACCCCCAGGATTCGCGCATTCGCGCCATTTTCGCGCCTGGCGCGAATTCGCGCCTGAATCACACCACTGGCTGACAGTAGCGAGTGAGGCTGCTGACAATAGCGAGTGAGGCTGCTGACAGTAGCAAGTAAGGCTGCTGACAGAAGCGAGTGAGGCTGCTGACAATAGCGAGTGAGGCTGCTGACAGAAGCGAGTGAGGCTGCTGACAGTAGCGAGTGAGGCTGTTGACAGAAGCGAGTGAGGCTGTTGACAGAAGCGAGTGAGGCTGCTGACAGTAGCAAGTGAGGCTGCTGACAATAGCGAGTGACCCTGCTGACAGTAGCGAGTGAGGCTGCTGACAGTAGCGAGTGAGAATGTTAACAGAAGCGAGTATTGAATAAAGCTCTCAATTGAACGAAAGTCTCCAACTGATGAAGCACAAACGAACCTCAGCTTCCAGCTGCCTCCAGCCGCCGTGCCGTCTCTCCAGCTCCACCCGCTGCCGCTCCATCATGGCCTCAGCCTCGCTGTGAATGTCGAAGCCGTTGCACCTGTCGGGCTGAATGACGAACTTCTTGGCCAGTCGGGAGCCCACAGAGTTGAACAGGGAGTCCAGGCACCGGGGCAGCAGGCCGGGATTGTCCGGATGGCCCTGCATGGTGAAGCTCTTGCCACTGCCAGTCACTCCGTAGGTGAACAGCAGGCCGTTGCGGCCCTGCACCAGCTCCTCCACCAGCGGCAGGCCGGCGCTGCTGAACACCTCCGACTGCTTCGAGGCATCGTCGAACACGCGAGTGAAAGTGTACTCGGTGGACCTGCAGTTGAGTTTTTTATTTGTGTTGGCAGCGAAATTAAAAAATTTCTATTGTCAGTAGCAAAATTAGCGCATTTCTACTGTTAGTAGCAAAATTAGCGCATTTCTACTGTCAGTAGCAAAATTAGCGCATTTCTACTGTCAGTAGCAAAATTAGCGCATTTCTACTGTCAGTAGCAAAATCAACGCATTTTTACTGTCAGTAGCAAAATTAGCGCATTTCTACTGTTGGTAGTAAATTTAGCGCATTTCTACTGTTAGTAGCAAATTTAGCGCATTTCTACTGTTAGTAGCAAATTAGCGCATTTCTACTGTCAGTTGCAAAATCAACGCATTTCTACTGTCAGTAACAAAATCAGCGCATTTCTACTGTCAGTAGCAAAATCAGCGCATTTCTTTCAATCAGTAGCAAAACAAGCACATATTGACAAATCAGTAGAAACAACAAAATATCCTATATACTTATACACTATTGTCATAAAAAATATTACATTTCGCAACAGTTAAAAAACATGTCTCTACACACTATATTTATAATTGCAGAGAAAAATTCATAATAAAAACCGTTTCAAGGCAAATACCTCATAGCACTTGTCCGCTCGAGCACTACTGTTCGATCATCCTTGACCGTCAGGCAGTCTTCAAAGTCAGTAGACAATGGCGGCGGTTTAATACGGCAGAATACTTCGACAGCTTCGCATGGTTGCGAATTAATACGACAGAGCTTCCGACCGGGTGTTCGGCTAAGCATTGCACTGATGGTACGGGTCGTGCTAGTTAATTGAGAGCTGGCCAAGGATCAGGCTGTGCTGATGGCATGAATTAGATTTAGAGAGTGTATTATGGGTGACGCAGGTTTGCCTTTGCACTACTCTTAGTAGTTTAAGCTCTCATGGGGTTGGTGACCCTGTTTTATTATTCAATTTTATGAACAATAACTACAATGAACGAATAGCAGGAAACAAATTTAATTCACTAAAAGCCAAAAAAAGAATAAATTAGTAGCCTAGAAGACAACAGCAACAGGAATAAAGTTTTCAGACAAAATATTTTTATCATAGAATTATAACTAGTTAAAATTACTTTGTTACAGACATAAATACTAAATAATTGTTAAACTCTTTTTTGGTGCTAGCCATTTTGTAAACTAAGTTTTTGCATTGGTTATCTTGTCAGCCAGTCAATGAAGTTATCTCAAACCTTGGTCACTTTGTCAACTGCCAATAAAATACCATATGCAGCTGCAAAAACTGAAACTGAACCCTCATGCAATGACTAAAGCAACTAGCCAATGAATATTCATATTTTTCTGCAAAATCTGCTGGCTTTGATGCATCTCTGATTATTATTAACAAAATAATGCACTCATGTATTTAAAACAGCATGATAGGGTAAATATTTAGTTACAAAATTGCATTTAGATGGGATGACTGACCCATGTGGATGCATATATGGTTCTATAATATGAAGAAGACCATAGGCATGGAGCTTATGGGTTAGAATTAGATTTGAGTATAGTGCATAGATGACACATTTTCATAAAACATTTACATTTGAGCATTTCACCTATGCATAAACAGTAATACTGGTAAAGTTGAATGCTAAAGAGGATATGAACTTAAGAGTCAAAATAGTCAAACATGGGTCCCAAATTCTCTATGCCAATCCCTTTATTTGGAGCCAAATAGGGCCCTAGCTATTTTTATTAGAGGCAGGGGGTTGTGTGCACCCTGGCACACTTTAAGCGACATAGGCACACAACTGGTGAGAGGCATTACTGCCCATTCCGCTGACTCCCCTGAGCAGGCATACAAGCGCGCAGATACATACGCAGGCACACAATCACACAGGAATGTACAGCGGCCCTAACTTTATATTAACGTTAGGCATATACACTTCACTGCGCCTTGGGGGGGTTGGCTCTTAAGGCCGTTAATTGCACAAGCAGAGCCAAGCTGAGATTCCAATTCAGCCCCAAATTAATGTGACTAGGCCTATACTTGGAATCGAGCCTGGGTTGCTAGCACACCAGAGCAGCTGCGCTACTGCTGGGTTACGGCCCCTCTAGGGCCCTAGCTACGTTGCCTTCACCATTCACAAACCCTAAATTTCACAACGTTGCAAGACACAAATTTTTACAAAGGCATTTACAAAGTTATATTTAGTGCATAAAAAGTAGTAGACAAAGCTATTTGAAAATAGGTGCAAGTATCTTCCAGTTTCTATAGTGAAAGATAAAACATTTTGAGGCAAAGGGTAGGGCCTAGTGGTTAAGAGATGATGGGAATACAAATAAAAATATTAATCAAATGTTATAGTGCTATTTCAGAGAATTTAGGTACCAGAACTTTGCATAATTGCAAGTTGTTATAAAGAAGTAATAGACATAAGATTCATTTTGTTATTGAAAAAAGATTGATATAATTTTTGTAACATAAAAATGGTCCTTTATTGTCAGTGCAAAAGTAAGGTTGCATAATTTTTAAATTTTGGGATATATAACAAAATCACATTTCCTATTTTTGGTATAGGCCCTACTTGGTATGCACCTGAAATTTTGTCCAAAAAACTCAAGTACAATCAAACTCTAGTAGCAATGCATCACAATTCTAGAATTTGTATAAAGAATGTTGTAATTATAATACTTGCCAAGCATTTTGTCAATTTAATCCTAGACTTCTAAGCCAAGATCCTAGGGCCTAGGCCTACTCCTAGTCCTAGGCGAATAGGAAGCCAAGAAAAATAGAATAGAAGCAAAAATATTATACTGTAAATGTATATGTGCTTCATATACATGATCTGTGATATTAGTCAAGGGTAACAGATGCGTTGCCTAAGGGGGGGGGCATATTTAGACAAAAATGAGTCAAGACCAACTGTACTATATGTATATCTGCATAGGGCCTATTTTAAAGTCATCTAACTTGCAACTACATTATAGGCTATCCTAGCTAATAGTGGCTATCATGCAGAGTTGTTCATTAAACTCACTGTAGGCCTATGCATATTTTTTTAACTAGGCCTAGGCCTATTGATATGAAACTTTCTAAAAATGAATATTTTCATTATGCCAACAATTTATAAGTGTTTTGGCATTAAAATTCCATTGCAGGGGGTTGCAATTAGAGGTCAGACGGGATCCCAATCCTGATCCCGAAATCTCAGGATCCCAAGGAAAATTGAATTCCCGTGGGACCAGAATCCTAACCCTAAAAAACTCGAGATTTGGGAACAGGTCTTTTGATTAAAAATTTATAGAATAAGTGATTAATTGAAGGTATTTTGCTTTAACTTGTACTTGTTATATTATTTACTTTTTTGGTTACAAAACTTCATATCAATTTTGTTGTGTTTTACTTCTTGATCTTGACAATCTTTTCTCAATTTTGTTTAACTTTACATGGACAATACACTAAAAGACCTGATCCTGATTCTCGAATCCCGATCCCGATCCCGAGAAAAAAATTATTCCCAATCCCAATCCCGCCCGAAGATTTCAATCCCGTCCGACCTCTAGTTGCAATTTAACTTTTATTACAATTTCTAGGTTTTTTTTCAAATTTTAATGATTATTGTCATTGATATTAGGCCTAATTAATACTATTAACAATTCTGCAATTATTAACTTGTGTGCTAGTGCTATGCTAATGTCATGTAATAGGGGCCTACCTTAAGAGCTTCGCCTTCACCTAGGCTTTGAACTAACAAATATTTAATTAAATCATGCAAAAGCAAAATTAAGCAAAATCATGCATGCAATATTTTATTGCAAAACACTTCTAAAATGTTGGCAGGCCTAATGAAAACTATTCATTTTTGGAAAGTTTTATGTCAATGCTAAAAAATGTGCATAGGCCTACAGCAAGTTGAACGAACAATTCTGCAAGATAGCCCCTACCCTATATAATAAGCAAAGTCATAGGCAATTGAATTTTATAATGATGGAAAAATCAAATAAGTAAGTAGGCCTAGGCCTATAAGGGAATCTCTTCGGTCTCAACATAAATCAGTAGGCCTAGGCCTAGGCCTAGCAAATTAGCCATTAGGCCTAGGCCTAGGTCTAGGACTAGGAGTCTAAGATAAGATGTACGTCTAAGACTAAACTCTAAGGAGTGTATATGGCAGCCAATTAGCACATGACAGGAAATTATGGATTGCAATAGCAATTTGTATAGGCCTAAGCCTTATTAGGAGGCTTTTTAAGACTAAAAGTCAAGTCTACATTGGCAATCTTTCAGTTTCCCACTCTAAATTATTTAAATGCTTTTTTCAAACTTAACACATTGGCCAATCATCTGACTGTCAACCACTCGTTGCACTTCTGGGACACTAACAACCCAGCGGCTCACATAAATAGGCCTACTATCAGGGGAATGTGGGCCCGTGGGGGAATTGTAAAGCCAAATTTCGAGCAATGCATGGAACAAGTGACAACCTGTTTGAAACTTACTTGCAGGAGTTCATGTGGCGTCGAGCTTTCCCTGAACATCACTTTGGCAACATCCTATACTGGATCACCCACTACTATCCTGTCAAATAATAATTAGCCTAACTTGATATTTTACTTACCTGAACTTTACCTGAACGTATGCTTTTGCTTCTGTGCTTCTGTGACTGAAAAGTTTGAAAAAACGTTAAAATAATTTACAGCAATAAAAAAACGAAAGATTGCCTCTACACCTTTTCTTTTCTTTGTCTTAGATAAATTACTACTAAATTTTGGGTATTTGACTAGGCATAGGCCTACAGCGTCACGAAACTCGATAGAAATTAGTGGAAATGGATCAAGGACGACAATGACAGTATTACATGAGGAGCGACACTTTAA
Source organism: Macrostomum lignano (assembly GCA_002269645.1). Taxonomy (NCBI): domain Eukaryota; kingdom Metazoa; phylum Platyhelminthes; family Macrostomidae; genus Macrostomum; species Macrostomum lignano. The sequence continues at coordinate 536,664 of NIVC01000023.1, forward strand.
CTCAGCACAGTTTGCACACACAGCAAACATAGGCCAAGGCCTAATTGAGAGCTCATGCTCACGCACGAGCACGCACGCACGTGTAATGTATACTTGAAAAAACAATTTATTTTCTTAACTAAAATGACGACTTTTATGTACTAAATTATAACACAATACGAACCTCAACTAACCCGAATAAAATTTTATGTTTTTTATTTTGCCTAAAAATGCTACATATTAAAGCCTTATTTATAAATTATTAATATTTAAGAACTTCAGTTTTTCAATATATTGTGCAATACATGTGACGCTTTCACAAATCAAGTTCACCGTTTTCTATAAAAGAGCAAAATAATTTCTAATGTGTTGTGCGTCTGAAAAATATTAGCTAAATTTAATAAGTACCTTGAATTCGTATTTTTGCTTGCTAAAGGTATAAAATTAAGGCAAACGTATTCATTTATAATTATTTTTTATTCTTCATTTTCCATAGCATAGGTGGCAACACTGCACTGGCGAAATTTCTGAATTTGTGAATTTTCATTTTCATAGAAACTATTTAGACTTATAGTTTTTAAACCATAGGTAATTAATTATAGTTCATATATTACCCTAAATAATTTTAAAGCTAGTTGTACTTTTAAATTCTCCCCTAGTGCCATTGTTTTTTTCTTTATTTTAAAGTCAATGTAGCAGCTTTATTTAGGCTTTATCTTTTAATTGTATAAACAAAATTTTATGTTTGTTTTTGTAAATATTATTTTGAATTCATTGCTTATTGTAATTTAAACTAATATAACAAAGAAGATTTTGCTAGGCCCTAATAAAATTCCTAACTAGGCCTATCTGTATCATTAGGCCTATCAGTTTTTATATTATTTATAGTTAAAATAAGTAAAAAATGTTGCTCTAAATTAAAATTAGTTTTATTTTTTATTGTAAGGGCCATTTTTTAATGAAATACAACTGTTTATAGTATAATGTTTTTTATTTAATTTGGCGATTTGCTAACTTTAAAAACATATTTGATTTGTTTTCTAATAATTAATTTATATCAGTATGCTATTCTAGGATGTATAATGAATGAATTATATATCATATTAATCTATGCTTTTTGCAGCAATCTACTTTCATATAGTTGAAGAAATGATGCAGTCCGAACCTGCAACAGAAGCATCCACCATTTCTAAGCAGCAAACTAAATCAGCAACACCTAGATATGCTTGGGGCTCAGTTCCAGCACCTAAACCAGAATCTCTCAATGAGGTCATGTCTGAGCAGCTAGTTAGTCATATTCAGGAAGAGCAAGAGTCGCGGTGCATTGAGCAAATGCTAAAGGATGAAGCCATGGCTTTGAGTCTACAACGTCAATTTGATGAAGTCAACAATCCAAATCCAAACAATGCTGAGTCAGGTGGAGCATCAGCAGAAGATGCCACTGCTAGTGTGCCAACATCAGGAGTTCAAGATGAAACTGACAGCGACCACGTGCTGGCGCTGAAACTGCAGCAGGAATTCGATCGCGAGTACAACAAAAATCTGCAAGCTAGCGAGAAACGAATCAATAGCAGTCAGAAGGTGATTATGATGACTCCATGTTTATAAGTTACTCAATCAAATTGATAGAAGTCCTCAAATCCCAGGAATCTACAATCATTGAAAATGTGAAGAGTTTAAGAGTGGCGATCAGTCACTCGAAAACTGCCACTTCTAGACACTGGGGAACAAGTGCCTATATAGGTATATGCAAAATCAAACAACTCTTACTGGTGCGGCTCCTCTCAGAACTTGTAGGTTTCTCTTGGTTCAGCGGCGGTGAAGTGTCACCTCTGAGTCGTTGACTTTATCTGTGGGTCGACCAAAACGAGTCAGAATTTCTTGACAGTCCTCGAACTCGGAATCAACAATCGAACGTGCGCCCTAATGAGTTTCTTTGAGTTTCTGTAGTAGGTCCTCCTGAAGGGCGTCTTCTTCGTTACGTCCGAAACGTAAGGGGTAACCCAAATTAAGCAATAAATCCTCTAGGAGTATATCCTAGGAAACAAGGAGGCCTTTCTCAAATGTTTCGACAATAAACGGCTCTCGTAAACTTAATTAATCAACTTATTAATGCTAGCAACAAAGAACTAAAGCTGGTAAACGCTTACCAGTTGGACAAGTGTGGTCCCTCAGAGATTGGTTTTGAGCATTACCATGTATGGGGTTAAGCAAATACAGCTGTTGGAAAGCGGTTCCTTGATCAAACAGACGTTGGTCCTACTTGGGGTTCTGAATCACTCTGTTTGCGCGTGATCCCTAGAAATAGATATGACGCATTCTAGAATACATTAACTTTCTCAGAATATTACTTTAAGTAGGGCATTTCGATATGGTGCGGCCACAGGTTCAGCAGGGGAACAGCAAAATTACAGATCAAAGCTTCTTCACGGCGCTTTGCATGCATTATTGTTAATTAGAGCATTTCACCCAACAGGTCCGCGTCACACTGGCCAACCACCGCGTGGGCGCCGAATATGGCTTTGAAGATGACGCCGCCGAGGACGTCGATGAAGACGAAGACGCTGAAGAAGAAGATTGGAGGATGCCGTCAAAGCCGTCAGCCGAGGCCGCTCCCGGTAGCCGGCGTCGCAATCGCGGCGGCGGTCCTGGCGTCGATTTTCGAACTAAACACGACGCCGAACTGACCGGTCGTCGGAATGCCGACAAATTGTCGGAATTCGGGCTGGGCTTTCGCGAAGGCGACACCAGCGGCCTGAATGTCCGGCTGAATAACCGGGTCTTTAATTCGCTGAAGCAGCACGCTGAGCTGTCCGAGCGTCGGCAAGCTCGAGTGCACGACAAGCAGGAGAGAAGCACGGCCGAGTCAGCTCTGGATGAGAAGACTCGATCGGTGCTGTTTAAACTGGTCAATGCCGGCCGGTTCGATAGCTTGGGCGGCATTGTGGCCACGGGAAAGGAGAGCGTGGTGAGTGCGCGATTGCGATTGGTTGCTGTGACTTTTGGTAGCAGTGCTTGTAAATCAAGGTGATAAAAGTACATTTATTAGAGCTCTATAAGTGTGTATTAGCTACAGAAGTACATTTATTGCCTATAGAAGTACATTTACAAGTTTAGAAAAAGTAAATTTTAAGCTATAAAAGTACAATTATAAGCCATAAAACTACATTTATAATATGCTGTAAAACAACATATGTAAGCTATTTAGGTACATTTATTATACGCTATAAAAGTACATTTTAAGCTATAAAAAGTACAATTATAAGCCATAAAAGTACATTTATTATATGCTGCAAAAGTACATTTGTAACATATTTAATTACATTTATTATAAGCTATAAGAGTACATTTTGAGCTATAAAATTATAATTATAAGCCATTAAAGTACATTTATTTTATGCCGCAAAAGTACATTTGCAACATAAGTACATTTATTAAAAGCTATAAAAGTACAATTATAAACTATAAAATTACATTCATAAACTACAGAAAAACATTTATTATCTACAGAAGTACACCTATTGTAGCTCTAGACGCAAATTTATTAGCAAAGTATATTAATTAGTTAGAGAAAAATTTATTATTAAAAGAAAACATTTAGTAACTACCTGGCCATCCGCAGGTGCTTCACGCCTACTGCAGCGACTCGGCCACAACTCCAGCTGGCAAGCCGATGCCAAGAGAGGTGGCTATCAAGGTGTTCAAAACGACGCTTAACGAGTTTAAAGCTCGATCCGATTACGTTACTGGCGACTCGCGAGTGTGCAAAGACAAACTCAAATGGCAGAATCCTCGGAAGGTAAATTATTTAACATGGGTAAAATTATAGAAAAACTGTTTGTCATTGTCAGCTAGCTATTAGTGACCACGCGACTGATTCCATGGCATTTAATCTCTTCGTCAGCATTGCGCAACACTTTCACACGCACTATAAGAACGCTGTACATTCTTTCATTGCTACTATTTAGTAGGCCAGTTTGTGCGCGTCGGCCAAATTAATTTTTAGGGCACGCACGCGGGAACAAAGTCTTCAGGGGATTCTCCTCTAGACTAGCAATCTGCCCCGCCATTGGGGAGGCAACAAAGAAATTTAAAAGAAACAAAAATGTATAAACTGCATATCAATCAATCAATTAATTAATTAATGAGTCAATTAATCAGTCAATCAATCAATCCGCTGAAGAATCAATCAGTCAACCAATCAACCAATCAGTCAATCAGTCAATCAGTCAATCAATCAATCAATCAATCAATCAGTCAATCAATGAATCAACCAATCAGTCAATCAGTCAATCAATCAGTCAATCAGTCAATCAGTCAATCAATCAATCAATCAATCAATCAAACAGTCAGTCAATCAACCAATCAGTCAATCAATCAACCAATCAGTCAATCAGTCAATCAGTCAATCAATCAGTCAATCAGTCAGTCAATCAATCAACCAATCAGTCAATCAATCAGTCAGTCAGTCAATCAGTCAATCAGTCAATCAATCAACCAATCAGTCAGTCAATCAACCAATCAGTCAATCAATCAACCAATCAGTCAATCTGTGACATTGTGGCGATATGCTAGTGTATTTTTATTATTGCAATATTATGCTTTGTGCATTCTTAGTTAGTTAGTATTTGCGTGCGCGCTGATTGGCTAGTGTGTTTCAGTGCATGTGCACTGCGTCGGGTTGTTTGCGTTTTACGCGTGGCTAGCATGGTGGGGTCTGAGCAGTCAGGCCAACCACCCTCTTTAGTCCTAGGGTTGATGAATAAGAATACACAAGTCATATAAGAGCCCAGTTGTGTGTACTGGCTCTCCACGTTTAACTTTCCTACGCATTCACTACAAGCCTTTAGCTTCAATCTATTACAATGGCGACGAGCTCCGCGCTGGGTGGAATTCCAATACTAACTGCCAATACTAACATTGAGGTCTGGCTGGAACGGCTCGACCATTACTTTTCCTGCAAGGAGGTAAAGGAAGAAGCTAAAGTGGCCACACTCGTCACTGCCATCGGTGAGGAGGCATATACCGTATTGAGAAACCTGTGTCTACCTGCCAAGGTCTCCGACAAGTCTCTGGCCCAGCTGACCAAGATTCTGGAGGACCACTACGCTCCAAAGCCGTCCGAGTTGGCAGCCAGATTTCGGTTCCAAAGACGCCTGCAGCAGCCTGGCGAGAGCCTTGCCGAGTTTGTTGCCAGCCTGAAGGCCTTGTCAAGTCACTGCAATTTCAGTGCTTCCCCGTGTGAGCACTGTCACTTCGGCGGCACTCTAGACGAGCGACTGCGAGACCAGCTGGTTTTCGGCCTGCACAGCGATGCCTACCGAGCGAAGCTGCTGGAGGAGAAAAATCCCACCTTCAACTCGCTGCAGGAGAGAGTTCTATCCCTCGAGGCAGTGGAGCGGTCATCATCGGAGATGGCGCAGAAGTCAGCAGCACAAGTAGCCCAGCTGCGCGCTCACCAGCTGAATAAGCACCAAGGACCCAAGCCAGCGCTCGAAGGTTCGCAGCAGCGCAAGGGCGGTGGCAACAACAGCAGAAGCGGAGTCGGCAGCAGCGGCAACACCGGCAGTGGCACCTGTGCAAGCTGCGGCGGTGCTCACAGTCGCCAGCAGTGTAAGCTGCGAGACGCTAAATGCCACGCGTGCGGAAAGACGGGCCATATTCGCAAGGTCTGTCGCTCAGCCAAGCTGCATTTTCTACAAGAAGCGACACCGACACCACCACCGGAAGCCTCCGCGCAGCTGCCGATTTTTGCCGTGCAGCCGGCTGGTAGCAACGCGGGTCCGACGGTGCAGCTGCAAGTCAATGGCCAGCCATGCCGGTTCGTCATCGATACGGGCTCCGCCGTCACTCTGATGCCCGAGTTTCTGCAGCTCATGCTTCTACCGCGGCTCTCCATGTCACCGTCCGTTGCTGTCCTACGCACCTTCACCGACGAGCAGTTCCGCCCTCTCGGCCAAGCGTTGGTCTCCGTTCAGCAAGATGGTCAGCAGCTGCAGTTGCCCCTGCTGATCGTCAAGCACGGCGACACGGCCCTGCTCGGCCGCGACTGGCTGGCCAAGCTGCGGCTAGACTGGCCGAGCATCATGGCGCAGGTTCACGCCGTCCACGACTCCGAAGACATCGGCAGCATCGTCAAGGAGTTCGCACCAGTCTTCGAGGACGGCCTAGGCGAGTTCCGGCACGGCCAGGTGCGGCTTCAAGTCTCCGAGGACGCTCAGCCCAGGTTCTTCAAGGCGCGGCCGGTCCCCTACGCGCTGCGCGAGCGCGTCGACGCCGAACTGCAGCGCATGGAGTCCAGTGGCATCATAACCGTCGTGAAGCACAGCGACTGGGCTGCGCCGATCGTGCCGGTCGTCAAGAAGGACGGCAGCGTTCGGATTTGCGGAGACTACAAGCTGACATACAACGCGGCGAGCAAGCCGGAGCACTACCCGCTGCCCCGCATTGAGGACCTCTTCGCCAAGCTCGGCGGCGGCTGCAAGTGGACCAAGCTCGATCTGTCCAACGCCTTCTTGCAGCTTCCTCTGGCCGACGACAGCAAGGCGTTTCTCACTATCAACACGCCCAGAGGCCTCTTCCAGGTCAATCGCCTCCCATTCGGCATAACGAGCGCCAGCGCGATCTTTCAACGCACCCTGGACACCCTGCTGGGAGACCTGGATGCCGTCCAAGTCTTCGTCGACGACATTCTGGTCACCGGCAGCACCCTGCAACAGCACAAGAGGAACCTGGCGCTGGTCCTGCGGCGCTTGAAGGACGCCGGCCTGCGACTCAACAAAGAGAAATGCAAATTCTTCGAAGACTCTGTTGAGTACCTCGGCCATCGGATCGACGCCAGCGGACTCAAGCCGCTGCCGGACCGGGTCGCCGCCGTCCAGGACGCGCCAGCACCCAAGGACGTTAGCCAGCTGCGCTCGTTTCTGGGCATGCTAGCGCAGTACTGCAAGTTCCTGCCCAACTTGTCTACCGTCCTGGCGCCGCTCCACCAGCTCTTGGCCAAGAACACCCGCTGGTCATGGGGGCCACCGCAGCAACAGGCATTTGCAGAGGCCAAGCGGCTGCTGCTCGAGTCCCCGGTTCTCGTGCACTACAATCCGAATCTGCCGCTGCGATTAGAGTGCGACGCCTCTCCCTACGGCCTGGGGGTCGTCTTGACGCACCGCATCGACGACAAGGACTGCGCGGTCGCCTTCGCCAGCCGCAGTCTAACAGCAGCGCAGCGCGGCTACTCCCAGCTGGACAAGGAGGCGCTGGCCATCATGTTTGGTCTGCACCGGTTTCACCAGTTCCTCTATGGCCGGCGGTTCACCATCGTCACCGACCATCTGCCGCTGCTGGGTCTGCTGGGCGAGCGCAAGGGCATTCCGGCACACGCGGCCGCCCGGATGCAGCGCTGGGCCATTCGGCTGTCGAGCTACGACTACACGCTGGAGTTCCGGCCGACCGAAAAGCATGCCAACTGCGACTCGCTCTCGCGGCTGCCGCTGCCGCACCTGTTCGAGGAGGAGCCGGCCGTCAACTCGCTGCTGCTCGACGAGGGCTCCGGATCGGCCATCACGGCGCTGGCGGTGGCGCGGCACACTAGGACAGACGTCTCACTCGGTCGGGTGCTTCGCTGCTTACAGACCGGTGCGCCCATCGGCGACGACCTGAGCGACTTCGCCCGGCGGCAGTCGGAGCTGTCAGTCGACCAAGACTGTGTCCTGTGGGGCGCAAGGGTCGTTGTGCCTACAGCGCTGCGTCGACGCGTGATTCAAGAGCTACATCAGGCGCATCCCGGCATCAGCAGAATGCGCGCCCTGGCTCGCAGCTACGTGTGGTGGCCCGGCCTCGACGGCGATCTGGAAGCTGCGGCCAAGTCCTGCCGCACCTGTCAGCTCAACCAGCCCGACCCGCCCAAGGCGCCGGTGCAACCGTGGCCTCTGCCATCCGAACCGTGGGAGCGCCTGCACATCGACTTTGCCGGTCCGGTCGACGGTCATACGTACCTGGTGGTAGTCGATGCTCATAGCAAGTGGCCGGAGGTCCAGCGGATGCGCGGTACAACGTCGGCGGCCACCATCGCGGCTCTGCGGGAGATGTTCGCGCGCCAAGGCATTCCGCGCACCCTGGTGTCCGACAACGGGCCGCAGTTCGCCTCCGCCGAGTTCGCCGAGTTTACCCGGGCCAACGGCATTCGTCACGTGTTCTCGGCGCCGTTTCATCCCGCCACCAACGGCCAGGCCGAGAGGTTTGTGCAAGTCCTGAAGCGACATCTGCTCAAGAGCGGCCACTCTGACGTCGAGCTTCAGCGACTGCTGCTCAGCTACCGCAACACCCCACACAGCATCAGCGGCGCAGCCCCGAGTCAGCTGCTCATCGGCCGTCGGCTTCGCTGCCGTCTGGACCTCCTGGCACCGTCGCTGGCTGACGACGTCCAACGGCGGCAAGAGCGGCAGCTGCAGGGACGCAGACCAGCGCGCGAGTTTCAGCCGGGTGATCACGTCCTCCTCCGCGACTACAGCGCCGGCGCGAGAGCCGGCGACACGCCACGCTGGGCTGAGGGTGTCGTCACGGGCGCCGGCAGCCGCAACTACACGGTTGACTCGGAACGAGGCCAGCACTTCCGGCACGCTGATCAGCTGGTGGCAGCCCGCGCTGACTCCGCCGACACCGTCCATCCGCCGCCTGCTACGGATGACGGCGCCGCCCCGAGTGACAGCGGCGTGCAAAGCGCTGACGCCGCAGCCGTCGCCGACACGGCCTGCGGGGCGTCATCCGGCACTGACGACGAGCATGCGAGCGGCGTGCGACACGAGCCGGGCACTACTCGGCGGTACCCACTGAGGGTTCGAGGCCCACCTCAGAGACTTCAGCTGTGAAGGGGAGAACTGACTCAGGGGGGAAGTGTGACATTGTGGCGATATGCTAGTGTATTTTTATTATTGCAATATTATGCTTTGTGCATTCTTAGTTAGTTAGTATTTGCGTGCGCGCTGATTGGCTAGTGTGTTTCAGTGCATGTGCACTGCGTCGGGTTGTTTGCGTTTTACGCGTGGCTAGCATGGTGGGGTCTGAGCAGTCAGGCCAACCACCCTCTTTAGTCCTAGGGTTGATGAATAAGAATACACAAGTCATATAAGAGCCCAGTTGTGTGTACTGGCTCTCCACGTTTAACTTTCCTACGCATTCACTACAAGCCTTTAGCTTCAATCTATTACACAATCAATCAGTCAATCAGTCAATCAATCAATCAACCAATCAGTCAATCAACCAATCAATCAATCAGGTGATGCGAGTCTGGTGCGAGAAGGAGCTGCTCAGCCTGCGCCGGCTTCAAAAGCTTGGCCTGCCCTGCCCGAAGCCGCTTCTACTCCGCGGCCACGTCCTGGCCATGAGCTTCATCGGCGAGTCCGGCTGCGCCGCGCCCCGACTCAAAGACTGCCGCCTCGAGACTATTCAATGGCGCAGCGCCTGGGACCAGGCTGCCGGCTACCTGCACCGGCTGTACAACGAGTGTCGGCTGGTGCATGCGGACTACAGCGAGTACAACCTGCTGTGGTGGCGCAATACCGTCTGGATTATCGATGTGTCTCAGGTAGATTGTCTGTCTCTGTTTCTGGCTGTCTGGCTCTGTGTCTGTCTGTCTATGTGCCTGTATGTCTGTCTATCTGTCTGTCTGTTTGTCTGTCTGTCTGTCTGTCTGTCTGTCTGTCTGTCTGTCTGTCTGTCTGTCTGTCTGTCTCTCTGTCTTTCTGTCTGTCTGTCTGTCTGTCTGTCTGTCTGTCTGTCTGTCTGTCTGTGTCTGTCTGTCTGTCTGTCTGTCTGTCTGTCTGTCTGTCTGTCTGTCTATCTGTCTGTCTGTCTGTCTGCCTGCCTGTCTGTCTGTCTGTCTGTCTGTCTGTCTGTCTGTCCTGGATTATCCACTCTTATTATAATATGTGCATCTGAGGGGCACTAAACTATGAATCTTATTTCATAAACCCGCTTCCCACCCCGCAGGCTGTGGATCACGAGCACCCCAGAGCGTTGGACTTCCTGCTGCGCGACTGCCGCACCGCCTGCTCATTCTTCAGCCGTAAAGGCGTCCCAGACGTGCCAGAGCCGGAGCAGCTGTTCAACAGTATCACAGGGCTGGACATACCCGGCGAAGGTGACGAATTCGTCAAGCGGCTGGCCGATCACGTGGCCAGCCGGTCGGATTTCGAAGGCGATCGAGTCCACCTGGAGCACGACATACAGAGGCGGCAGTTCCAGTTCGATCATTTCTTTGTTGATAGGGACGCGGCCGATGCTGCTGATGAAGCTGAGAATGAGGATGATGAAGAAGAAGAGGCTGAGGGTGATGACGTAGATGCGGATGAATATGACAACTATTAAAACAGCTTTTTATGTGTTTTTATGGATATTGTATCGGAGATACTGGCGGATCCAGGGGGCATGATGCCGAGAAGGTCAGTTGACCCCCCCCCCTCGAGAAAGATCCTAGATCCGCCCTTGCGAAGAAACTATAATAACTTGTTGAGCAACTTTGACATTACAATTTCTCTACTTTCAATTGATTCAGCTTGGCCAAGTCTGTTTAGATCTAGAATTCGTGTTAGCAATTAAAATGCCTTGTTATTGGTGCAGTTATAATGTACATATGGTGCAGAAGTACAGGAAGGCAATAAAAATGTTTGGAGGGGTAGCGGCAGTGGGGTTAGAGATTTTGTGCGGAAAGACGCGGTTGGTGGTTCATCTGGGGAGGATTTGAGGGCCAATAGATAAGTATTCTATTTAATTCACTAACTTAAATGAGATAAGCTTACACGAAAAATGTTTTTATTGGCCAACCGAGTAATTATGATAGCTCGCATATGTGGTTCTTACTAAGAAACTTATTTACTATTAAGCAACTTTATTAACTTCTAATGGAGCTCCAGTTTATTATTTAAAATTATTCATGTTGCCAGTAGTTAAGTAAATGATTTGTGTACATTACTATTAATAAATATATACTCGCTCGTCTAAGGAAATAATTTATCTACATATTTGTCTTGCTTTCTATCTGTTTTTATCCACTAATTGATTTTAACGCTCGACGGTTTATTTTGAAAGTACTTCAACAAACCGAAAAAAATCAATAATAAATTGGCTCAGCCGCTCAGATAGCAACGCAGAGAAATTTCCTGTTCTATTTTTTTAAATCGGAAACGCTTGGATTCCAAACAGCTAAACCCTCTTCACTCAGACTCTCTCAATGTACACCGGCTCTGGCCAAACCCCCATCGCTTCTCCGCTCAGCCCCTCAATGTGCACCCGGCTCTGGCCAAACCCCCGTCGCTTCTTCGCCAAGTCCCTCTCAATGTACACTTGGCTCTGGCCAAACCCCCGTCGCTTCTCCGCTCAGCCCCTCTCAATGTACACCGGCTCTGGCCAAACTCCCGTCGCTTCTCCGCTCAGCCCCTCAATGTGCACCCGGCTCTGGCCAAACCCCCGTCGCTTCTTCGCCAAGCCAATCTCAATGTACATCCGGTTCTGCCCAAACCCCCGTCACTTCTCCGCCCAGCCCCTCTCAATGCACACCCGGCTCTGGCCAAACCCCCGTCGCTTCTCCGCTCCAGCCACGCAATTTTTTTAACTCGTAGATTTGTTTTATATCACTTAGTGTCTCCATATGTATGCACATCAATTAAGATATTTTCTCATTTTCAAAATTACCCATACAAAACATAAGAAGTAAATATTTTTGCTGACTATGTATATTTTACTTTAATATCGAGGATTTTAATTTTGTCACATTTTAAATGAATTTTCTGCTGTGCCTTGTTTGCAGTTGATTCCAAATGTACGCCAGTCAGTCATTCTGTCAGTCAATTAACTGAAATATCACTAAAAATATACCAAATATGCATTGATTTTGTGATGGGCATATTTTTCACTATAGTGATTTGATATGATCTTTTGCAGTAACAAAGGATTTTTTCTCTCATTTTCGTCATAGATTGACTTATTACATTAGGATTACATTATAATCTTCCTATGTTTTAGTAGTCCTACTACTGCTTCTGTCCCATCACTCTATGTACATGTGTTTTTCAGCGCAATTACAAGATCCTAATTTGATCCTCATGGCATCAGCTAGCCGCTTCATGCGCTTCATAATCATGGGTCCGCCCGGCGGAGGCAAGGGCACTATAGCGGAACGAATCGTTCGCGACTTCCCCATCAAGAGTTTGGCTAGCGGCGACTTGCTGAGGCATCACATGGCCATCAAGTCTAGTAAGAAATTTAATATATGTTTTTAATTTTTTTCTTTGAAAAAAAATGTGACTAAACCTGAATTTAAAATCGACCCTCTATCGTCTACGCCAACCCCCAATGTACACTCGTCCCTCTATCCCCTCTATCCTCTACGCCAAACCCCAATGTACACTCGTCCCTCTATCCCCTCTATCCTCTGCGCCAAACCTTAATGTACACTCGCCCCTCTATCCCCTCTATCCTCTGCGCCAAACCCCAATGTACACTCGTCCCTCTATCCCCTCTATCCTCTGCGCCAAACCTTAATGTACACTCGCCCCTCTATCCTCTACGCCAAACCCTAATGTACACTCGCCCCTGTATCCCCTCTATCCTCTACGCCAAATCCCAATGTACACTCGTCCCTCTATCCCCTCTATCCTCTGCGCCAAACCCCAATGTACACTCGTCCCTCTATCCCCTCTATCCTCTACGCCAAACCCTAATGTACACTCGCCCCTGTATCCCCTCTATCCTCTACGCCAAACCCCAATGTACACTCGTCCCTCTATCCCCTCTATCCTCTACACCAAACCCCAATGAGATCTTTTTATCTTATCTAATATCTCTTGTTTAGTATCTTACATGTGCATACATAATTACACGTCCACGCTCCGAATAGTATCCATATCTGTTATTTTCTTTCGCGCCAATCTCATTTCAAGAGCTCGGTCTAGAAGTTGGCAAGTACATGAACCGCGGCGAACTAGTGCCAGACAGTCTGGTACTTGAGCTCATCATTGAAGAGCAATCCAAAGCTGCCGCAAATTCTCACTTACTATTAGACGGCTTTCCGCGCACACTGCCGCAGGCTGAAAATCTTTGCTCACGCATGCAAATTGATCGAGTTATGAATCTTGACGTGCCGTTTAACGTCATTGTTGAACGTATTAAAGGCCGGTGGATTCATCCGGGAAGTGGGAGGACTTATCACACAGAGTTTAATAAGCCTGTGCGGGAGGTGCGTTATATATATGCTCCAGAATTCCAGAATATGTACTTGTTCTCATTACTAACTTATTTTAAACCTAATGCTCACCCAGACTCTATCTTGGGCCAAAACCACAGATACTATAAACACTGTTTATAGTATCTGTGGCCAAAACCCCATTCGCAGTTGCTTCTCTATTCTCTGAATCTCTGCGAAACCCCAATGTACACTCGCCCCTCTATCCTCTATGCCACACCCCCAATGTACAGTCACCCCTCTATCCTCTATGCCACACCCCATTGTACACTCGCCCCTCTATCCTCTATGCCACACCCCCAATGTACAGTCACCCCTCTATCCTCTATGCCACACCCCAATGTACACTCGCCCCTCTATCCTCTATGCCGCACCCCAATGTACAGTCACCCCTCTATCCTCTATGCCACACCCCAATGTACACTCGCCCCTCTATCCTCTATGCCACACCCCAATGTACACTCGCCCCTCTATCCTCTATGCCACACCCCAATGTACACTCGCCCCTCCATCCTCTATGCCGCACCCCAATGTACACTCGCCCCTCTATCCTCTATGCCACACCCCAATGTACACTCGCCCCTCTATCCTCTATGCCGCACCCCAATGTACAGTCACCCCTCTATCCTCTATGCCACACCCCAATGTACACTCGCCCCTCTATCCTCTATGCCACACCCCAATGTACACTCGCCCCTCTATCCTCTATGCCACACCCCAATGTACACTCGCCCCTCCATCCTCTATGCCGCACCCCAATGTACACTCGCCCCTCTGTCCTCTATGCCGCACCCCAAAGTACACTCACCTCCCTCTATCCAAAGGGCTTCGATGACGTCACTGGCGAGCCGTTAATCCAACGCGAAGACGACAAAGAGTCTGTGGTACTGGACCGCCTGTCGCACTACAAAGACTTGACTGAACCCGTGCTAGAATACTTTAGACAGCGCGGCCTTCTACTGCAATTTACTGGCAGCTACTCAAACGAGATCTGGCCAAAAGTTCACGAGTTTTTAGCTCAAGAGATCGAGCCTCTGCAGTACACCAAGTATTCATGAACTCTTGACTTGTAGTACTGTCTTGCCTAATGCAGATATTTTTAGCCATTAAAATTTTTTGCGCCTTGACCTTCTTAATCTTAGCCATGATTTATTAATTCACACTACTATCAGTCTTCTGAATTAAAGGTTTCGCTTTGCCATCCGAATAACGAACATTTATGCTGTAAATGGTCCGTTTAGCCTTCGTGGTTTGCATATTTTATTAGAATATTTCATTTCTTGACTTTTTTTTAGTTAGCTCTATTTATCTATTCGTTGTACTCGCTGTATCTGACTTTCTTGTGTACTCTTATCTCTTTTCTTTGTACTCTACCTCTTTTCCTTGTGTTCTCACCTCTTTTCTTTGTGTTCTCACCTCTTTTCCTTGTGTTCTCATCTCTTTTCCTTGTGTTCTCATCTCTTTTCCTTGTGCTCTCATCTCTTTTCTTTGTGCTCTCATCTCTTTTCCTTGTGTTCTCACCTCTTTTCCTTGTGTTCTCACCTCTTTTCTTTGTGTTCTCACCTCTTTTCCTTGTGTTCTCACCTCTTTTCCTTGTGTTCTCACCTCTTTTCCTTGTGTTCTCACCTCTTTTCCTTGTGCTCTCATCTCTTTTCCTTGTGCTCTCATCTCTTTTCCTTGTGTTCTCACCTCTTTTCCTTGTGTTCTCACCTCTTTTCCTTGTGTTCTCACCTCTTTTCCTTGTGCTCTCATCTCTTTTCTTTGTGCTCTCATCTCTTTTCCTTGTGTTCTCACCTCTTTTCCTTGTGTTCTCACCTCTTTTCCTTGTGTTCTCACCTCTTTTCCTTGTGCTCTCATCTCTTTTCTTTGTGCTCTCATCTCTTTTCCTTGTGTTCTCACCTCTTTTCCTTGTGTTCTCACCTCTTTTCCTTGTGTTCTCACCTCTTTTCCTTGTGTTCTCACCTCTTTTCCTTGTGTTCTCACCTCTTTTCCTTGTGCTCTCATCTCTTTTCTTTGTGCTCTCATCTCTTTTCCTTGTGCTCTCATCTCTTTTCCTTGTGCTCTCATCTCTTTTCCCTGTGCTCTCATCTCTTTTCCTTGTGCTCTCATCTCTTTTCCTTGTGTTCTCACCTCTTTTCCCTGTGCTCTCATCTCTTTTCCTTGTGCTCCCATCTCTTTTCCTTGTGCTCTCATCTCTTTTCCTTGTGCTCTCATCTCTTTTCCTTGTGTTCTCACCTCTTTTCCCTGTGCTCTCATCTCTTTTCCTTGTGCTCCCATCTCTTTTCCTTGTGCTCTCATCTCTTTTCCTTGTGCTCTCATCTCTTCCTCGTGATCTAATCTCTTCCTCCTGCTCTCATCTCTTTCCTCATTGTGCTCTCATCTCTCTCCTACCTCCTGGTGCTTTCATCTCTCTCCCCATTGTACTCTCATCTCTTCCCCACTCTTCTCTATTAGTTTTATTTCGTCAAACTGTTACAAGAATTTTGACTTTTTTCATTAAAACACCAGAATGCACCGTTAGTGACTACTAAATTGAGTATTTAACTAGCAGTGCCTCACCCAGTGTTGGGCACCAGTCCGTTAATAAGCGTTAATCCGTTAATAAACGTTAATAAGCGTTAAGATTTTTAATTAACGTTTACGGACTGCCGTTAAATTTTTTAACTAACGGATTAACGAATTTACGTTAATAATTTTGTGAGTTAACGACAAATTCATCGTTAACGTTAATGGCAATGTCAATGACCAAAGACGCAAAGAAAAAACAAAAATATAAGTCTGACGAGAAGTTACAACATTACGAATGTATTCGAATTTACCTAAATGCCTGATTCATCTCTGTTTATAACGATGATCATGCAAATGTAACAACTTACTTATGAACCTTAATAATGAATTAAAATTGTGAAATTTATTGCTCTCACGTGAGCATCGATCGCTTTGATTCACTTCTTTAACAATCTTTCGTAACTTTCTGCTGCGCCTGCTAATGCTACTTGAAGCAATCTTCCTATTCGTATTTTATTATTAACTGATTAACTTTAAAGTTTCAAATAAAAAAGTTACTTTTTTACCGTATGCTTACTTTTAGTAGTATTATATGCGTAAAAGTTTTTTAAATCATTATTTATTACTTTTTAGCTTGTAAATCGCTTAGATGACCTCTGTGTTCTGCTAAAAAGATGGAAAAGCAAACACAGTGCGTTATGAAGTCTGTTTTGGAAAAAAAGTGCAAGATTTATCTATTTTGTGAGTTTACTTTAACGGATTAACGCTTATTAACGATTATCAGTTAATTTTCAGTTAACTTTAACGAAATTAAGAGTTAAAAAGTCAAGATTTTTTTTGTTTTAACGCTAACGCTTTTGCCATTAACGGAAGTTAAGATTTTCATTAACGGTGCCCAACACTGCCCTCACCTGCATCTTCACCTGCGTTGAGTGTTCACTATTTTTTTATTTATTAGTCCTCAAATCATGAATGAATACTAATATTTTTCTATTGCAACGCAAATTTCGCGTGCATCGTTGTTTTATCAAACTGATTTGTTTATTCGAGCTTATAATTAAATAAATTTTACCCTTTGATATGGAAGTCTTGTTGGTCAATTTTCAACTAGAATAAAATTTATTTAAATTTAAAATCGCTTGTAGCATATCAGCTTGGGATATAATTTGACACAAACTGTTTGCTAGAGTGCCATTTTGAATACCTGTTAAGTACAATAAATTAGAAGTATATTTATTAAATTGATATTTAAATTGCAAAGAAATATTGATTGCTAATCAATTTTTGAAAATCATACATGAATACATGTAATTAGCACTTTTTGACTGGTAGCACAGCTGGCACACTTAATTGTATCAAATTTAGCGATTATTACTGTAGTTGCAGTGCTGAAACAGTTTTTTTTAAACTTAAACAGAGTGAATTTTGGCCAAGGGTGGTGAAAAACTGTAGGAAATTAAGTTTGAAAGCTACTGCTGATAAAAGCATATTGTTTGCGATTGCAGAGGCTGAATTGCATGAAAATTTGCCTCTAACTAAACCAAAAAAGTTCATAGCCCTCCCTATTAACCAAACTGATCATAACTTTCTCCTCAATAAGTCACAAGATCGTAACTTCCTCCCCAATGACCCTAATGATCAGAACCCTCTCCGCAATGAGCCGAATGATCATAACTCTCTCCTCAATGAGCCTAATGATCATAATCCTCTCCCCAATGAGCCGAATGATCATAATCCTCTCCCCAATGAGCCGAATGATCATAATCCTCTCCCCAATGAGCCGAATGATCATAATCCTCTCCCCAATGAGCCGAATGATCATAATCCTCTCCCCAATGAGCCGAATGATCATAACCCTCTCCCCAATGAGCCGAATGATCATAACCCTCTCCCCAATGACTCTAATGATCATAACCCTCTCCCCAATGAGCCGAATGATCATAACCCTCTCCCCAATGACTCTAATGATCATAACCCTCTCCCCAATGACTCTAATGATCATAACCCTCTCCCCAATGAGCCGAATGATCATAACCCTCTCCCCAATGAGCCGAATGATCATAACCCTGTCCCCAATGAGCCGAATGATCATAACCCTCTCCCCAATGAGCCGAATGATCATAACCCTCTCCCCAATGAGCCGAATGATCATAACCCTCTCCCCAATGAGCCAAATGATCATAACCCTCTCCCCAATGAGCCGAATGATCATAACCCTCTCCCCAATGAGCCGAATGATCATAACCCTCTCCCCAATGAGCCGAATGATCATAACCCTCTCCCCAATGAGCCGAATGATCATAACCCTCTCCCCAATGAGCCGAATGATCATAACCCTCTCCCCAATGAGCCGAATGATCATAACCCTCTCCCCAATGAGCCAAATGATCATAACTCTCCTCAATAAGTCACTTGATCATAACCTGGCCATAGCAACTGTCGATTTACCTTGGATGCTGGACAAAACGAAAAATTATTTTAGCAACTTTCAACTGGTAGTTTTTAAAGTCTTCAACATTCAGTTTTTGGTTTCAACCACTGTATCCAAAGTAAACTTTAAAAAAAATCTTTGGACCCGTTGCTAACGTCAACAAGTTCACACTACTACTAAGTTCTTCTCCGAAGTTTTCGGCGGTTTCTCCTGGCCAGGCTCGCTTATCGTCAACTTCTCTGCCGGCGTGTCGGCCAGCTGCTGCTTCCAGTTCTCGTACAGCCGACGGAGCACTTGGCCCGCGGCGACATCGCCTGCATTCAGCTGCATCATCTTGAACAGGAACACGCCGTCAGCGTGCAGCAGATTGTCCACCATGTCTTTGGCCATCTTGGCAAAGTTGCACTTATCTGCGACTAATCTGGGTTTGCCAGTGCTGGCTGACCGATATTCATGGCCAGTCATTATTGGAGTCTGGGACAGCAGCAGCTGGCGTCGGATGAAGCGAACTCTGCTGACTCGGAGGCCGACTCTGGCAAACCAGACTGGCACGGAGAGCACCGTGATGAAGGCTGCCGCCAGGGTCCACAGCCACAGCATCATGTACACCTGCGGGGGCGGCGTTTGTCATCTGGCTTAGGGTTAATGGCCTCTGAGCATGATTCCCGCTACCTGCTTCTGCTATTCTGAAACTCACTCTGTCTCCCTCTGTCTCTCCCTCTCCCTCTCCCTTTGTTTCTCCCTCTGTCTCTCCCTCTCTCTCCCTCTGTTTCTCCCTCTATCCCCCTCTGTCTCTCCCTCTGTCTCGATCCCCCTCTCTCCCTCTGTCTCTCCCTCTGTCTCTCTGCCTGTCTCTCACTCTGTCTCTCCCTCCGTCTCTCCCTCTGTCTCTCCCTCTGTCTCTCCCTCTGGCTCTCCCTCCGTCTCTCCCTTTGTGTCTCCCTTTGTCTCTCCCTCTGTCTCTCCCTCTGTCTCTCCCTCTGTCTCTCCCTCTGTCTCTCTCTGTCTCTCCCTCTGTCTCTCCCTCTGTCTCTCCCTCTGGCTCTCCCTCCGTCTCTCCCTCTGTCTCTCCCTCTGTCTCTCCCTCTGTCTCTCCCTCTGTCTCTCCCTCTGTCTCTCCCTCTGTCTCTCCCTCGGTCTCTCCCTCTGTCTCTCCCTCTGGCTCTCCCTCCGTCTCTCCCTCTGTCTCTCCCTGGGTCTCTTCCTGGGTCTCTCCCTCTGTCTCTCCCTCTGTCTCTCCCTCTGTCTCTCCCTCTGCCGTTTTGGATGTAAAACTTTCACACTGCTGTATTCAATGTCAATGCCGAGCTCCACGGAAAGAAAAATGTTCGGATTCTTTTCTTGAGCGACAAAAGCAGACGCAAAAACTGGATAGCAAACCAGTAATCAGACCCCTGATGTTGCAGAAATGAGAAATATTTTGGTAGCGAGCTACTTGCAAAATAATTTTTCTAGAATTTTGTCGAGTCAGCATAAATTCGCGCAGTTTCAGCTTTCATTTGGTGGTTTGCTGAGATAGCAGACTTAAACAAAAGAAAGAACTGGGGATCCAGTTTTTGAATTAAAAATAACATTCGCACTAAAGCTTTGAACTGATGTAGTGCAGTTTCAAATGCTTTCGGACTTGAATATATGACGTATTAATAATCTATTGAGACACTAGCTTTTGCCCATTTTGTCCCATAACAATTTAGTTTGTTTTAATTGATTGATTAATTTATATAAGTTCTGCAGGGTTGCTGTGTGCTTATTCATGCTCAAATTCAGTCAGAAATGTGTCAGGAACTCTTGTAGGTCTTTTTTGGTCCCTAAAAGCGTGTCAGGGTCTTTAGGGTGTCAGGGTCTCTAGGGTGTCGGGCTCTCTAGGGTGTCAGGCTGTCTAGTGTGTCAGGGTCTCTAGAAGGGTGTCAGGGTCTCTTGAAGAGTGTCAGGGTCTCTTGAAGACTGCCAGGGTCTCCTGAAGAGTGTCAGGGTCTCTAGAATGGTGTCAGGGTCTCTTGAAGACTGTCAGGGTCTCCTGAAGAGTGTCAGGGTCTCTAGAAGGGTGTCAGGGTCTTTTGAAGACTGTCAGGGTCCCCTGAAGAGTGTCAGGGTCTCCTGAAGAGTGTCAGGGTCTCTAGAAGAGTGTCAGGGTCTCCCTAAAGAGTGTCAGGGTCTCCTGAAGAGTGTCAGGGTCTTCTTAAAGAGTGTCAGGGTCTCTAGAAGGGCTCAATGTAAAAACATCCACTCCACAATCCCCCTTGCTCTACCTTTTCATTGAGCATATTGACCGGCAGTGCGCACTGGCACACCAGAACCTCGTGACCGACGCTGAGCAGTCTGACTCGGCACAGGGTGGACCTCGGGAACATGCCAGAGTGCCAGTCGCGCCCGCTGGCTACGGCAGCCACCAGGTCCCAGCCCAGCATCTCGGCGAGCAAGCCGGGACGGGCAGCGGTATTCAAGCTTCCAGCGGTACGGTTAGTAACCGCCAAATGATGCCCGCCAAGGCCGAGGAAGCTGTGCATTAGGAACAGCTGACCGAAGCAGTTAGCCAGGTACAGCAGCTTGACAAGCAGGTAGGCAAACACCAGCGCCGTGCCAAGTCGCTTGCTGGGAAAGCAGACTCCGGCTAGGCGGACCAGCTTGCTACGGAATTTGGCCAATCGGCCATCGCTGTACTCCCGGTGTACGGTCTGCATGTGCAGCACCGAATTAGCCAGGTGATTCAACACCTGATCGCGGCGATCAATGCTGGTTTCCTTAGCAACCGAAGCGGCTTCCGTTACTAGGTATTGCGCGTCTGAACCAAGTCGATTTGTTACTATAGCAACCCAGATTAGATGCGGCAGATAGAACATGACGCATTGTAGGCCTAGCATGAACGGCACCCATTGGTAGTAATCTGAAATGTTTTATTTGGTGTGTGATTGTGTCTTTGTTACATTTTTGTTAAAAATACTTGCTGAGTAGAATCTGAGCATTTTCTTGCTTGGGGGCGATTCTGTATGCTCTCATGTTTCTCATACTCTATCGAGACTTGCTCTCACGTTTCTCATACTCTATCGAGACTTGCTCTCACGTTTCTCATACTCTATCGAGACTTGCTCTGACGTTTCTCATACTCTATCGAGACTTGCTCTGACGTTTCTCATACTCTATCGAGACTTGCTCTCACGTTACTCATGCTCTATCAAGACTTTCTCTCATGTTTCTCATGCTCTATCGAGACTTTCTCTCATGTTTCTCATGCTCTATCGAGACTTGCTCTCATATTTCTCATGCTCTATCAAGACTTTCTCTCATGTTTCTCATGCTCTATCGAGACTTTCTCTCATGTTTCTCATACTCTATCGAGACTTTCTCTCATGTTTCTCATGCTAATATTTTTGAAAGAAACGCGCAAAAACTTATAAGAACTCCTCACTGATCCGCCTGGACTCGAACAGCTTCCACCCAGCTTCCTTTACTGGCAGTTCCTCGTGCTCGCCAATCGCGTAAGTCCCGGTGACCCAGCAGAAGTTCTCAACGTACTCAATAGTTTTTCCGGCATTAGTTTTGGGACAGTTGCAGCTGAGGGCTTGCATGACGTACTGCTTAGCGGAGATGACCAGCGCGCACAGGATCAGCAGTAGGGTGCTGAACAGCGAATTAAACTTGTCGGCGAAATCTTCAACGCTTACGTAATTCGAAATCTGCCATTTCTGCACAAAATCGACAAAATCTAAGCCTAGCATTGTGGTTGGAGATAATAGAATTGGAGTTTATTATTAAAGGGTTGAATTCTCTAAGCTGCAAAGCTTTCTATCCTTGGTATCGAATTTATATACTTGTAGGCTGTGCCCTACAATGCGCAGTTCGGTAGCGAGCTGACAGAGTGCAGGCTTTGGGAGTCTGCCTTTTTCTTGCCTCCATAGCTAGAATCTGGTCTTTTCTCTCTTAAAACTCTGCTACATTGCAAGCGACTAAGTTTGCCGACTATGCGCAAGATGGGTTAGCTATAGCTGCTGTTGAGGCTGGGCCCGAAGACGGGGCCACGAGACTTGAAGTGATGAAGATTATTCGGGACTTATCCGGTAATTAGATAATTAATCATGGAGTGGGAGTGACGAACACTGATAAGCATGATTAGTTAATTAGGGAGTGATAAGGGAGTGACGAACACTGATAAGGATGATTAGTTAACTGGGGAGTGATAAGGGAGTGACGAACACTGATAAGGATGATTTAGTTAACTGGGGAGTGATAAGGGAGTGACGAACACTGATAAGGATGATTTAGTTAACTGGGAAGTGATAAGGGAGTGACGAACACTGATAAGGATGATTAGTTAATTAGGGAGTGATAAGGGAGTGACGAACACTGATAAGGATGATTTAGTTAACTGGGGAGTGATAAGGGAGTGACGAACACTGATAAGGATGATTAGTTAATTAGGGAGTGATAAGGGAGTGACGAACACTGATAAGGATGATTTAGTTAACTGGGGAGTGATAAGGGAGTGACGAACACTGATAAGGATAATTTAGTTAACTGGGGAGTGATAAGGGAGTGACGAACACTGATAAGGATGATTAGTTAACTGGGGAGTGATAAGGGAGTGACGAACACTGATAAGGATGATTTAGTTAACTGGGGAGTGATAAGGGAGTGACGAACACTGATAAGGATGATTTAGTTAACTGGGGAGTGATAAGGGAGTGACGAACACTGATAAGGATGATTAGTTAACTGGGGAGTGATAAGGGAGTGACGAACACTGATAAGGATGATTAGTTAATTAGGGAGTGATAAGGGAGTGACGAACACTGATAAGGATGATTTAGTTAACTGGGGAGTGATAAGGGAGTGACGAACACTGATAAGGATGATTAGTTAACTGGGGAGTGATAAGTGAGTGACGAACACTGATAAGGATGATTTAGTTAACTAGGGAGTGATAAGGGAGTGACGAACACTGATAAGGATAATTTAGTTAACTGGGGAGTGATAAGGGAGTGACGAACACTGATAAGGATGATTTAGTTAACTGGGGAGTGATAGGGGAGTGACAAACACTGATAAGGATGATTATTTGACTAAGGACTGTAAGTGACCAAGGCTAATAGATAAAAAGTCATTGTCTTCCAATTTAGAAATGAGCTAAAACTATATATTTATGGAATGGTTTGCTGATTAATACACTGTAGATAATAGTAACATAGCCTATTCGATTAGACCTTAGGTGCGGCGCAAGCTGATCAGCTGATAGAGGCTGACATGAAAAATAGTGACTATAGAAAAGTATTAATCGTATTTAGCTATCGTTCGTAGCTAGCTGCTAAGGTAAGAGAAAAGTATTGACTAAGACAGCAGCAGCAGCAATAGTGCAGTAGGGAATTTTCTTTGCCAACTCACTTCCCAGGATCAATTTTACATCCTGCATGGCTACGGTTTCTTTCCTGCTGTCCAGAACGCCATTAGTCTCAATCTCAATGCTTCTCCGAGTTTTCCCTCGCTTGCTTCACAGCCCATCCCGTTCAAGCACAGAGCTTCACCTATGATGTATTCGCTTTTTCTGCCATACTTTTGCCAAGTTATAGAAGTCGATAAAACACTCGTAATTGATACAGAGATTGCTATTACTTAGTTGGCTAGTTATTTACTTAGATAGTTAGTTCGTTAGTTAGTTAGTTAATTAGTTAGTTAGTTAGTTAGTTAGTTAGTTAGTTAGTTAGTTAGTTAGTTAGTTAGTTAGTTAGTTAGTTAGTTAGTTAGTTAGTTAGTTAGTTAGTTAGTTAGTTGGTTAGTTAGTTAGTTAGTTAGTTAGTTAGTTAGTTAGTTAGTTAGTTAGTTAGTTAATTAGTTAGTTAGTTAGTTAGTTAGTTAGTTAGTTAGTTAGTTAGTTAGTTAGTTAGTTAGTTAGTTAGTTAGTTAGTTAGTTAGTTAGTTAGTTAGTTAGTTAGTTAGTTAGTTCCCCAAATTAATGTGATCCGGGTACTGTGGCACCCGTGCTACAGCAGCACGAGTGTTAATCGCTAAGCTGCTACTCTGCATCCCTTCGATTGGTCAGCCAAATTGCTGAGCTCAGATTGGATGGGAAGAAACATATATGAGTGGACTTTGCAAATCTGCCACCCCCCTGTTCACTTGTTACCGAATATAGCTACACCTGTAGTTGCTAATCAAATAAACACAAACAATGGCCTGGGTGAAGTGCTGCTGCGAGACAAAATTTCAAATCTTCATCGCTATAATTACCTGCATAGCCATGGCCATAACAATATTTATAATTCTGGCTATGGGCGACGTGTTCAAATCCTGGTGGTAGCTGCCGGATGTGAAAGCACTGTAAGCTATGGAAGACTCTCCGCACTGCATTTTCTCAATGCCAATTTCTGAATGCATGCTTGCATGTATACATTGCTATGACAAACTGCTAGACAAACTGCTTGAAGTTCGTATATACGAGTAGATCCTGTCAGATTATCTAGCTATATAGACTATCGATCGTTTATCTTTATAAGCATTATAATTAAGAGCACCAACTGACTATGGTTGGGGGGTTGGGGCTCAAACTGACTGGGGTTGGGGGGTTGGGGCACTAACTGACTGGGGTTGGGGGTTGGGGCACTAACTGACTGGGGTTGGGGGGTTGTTGGGGCACTAACTGACTGGGGTTGGGGGGTTGGGGCACTAACTGACTGGGGTTGGGGCACTAACTGACTGGGGTTGGGGCACTAACTGACTGGGGTTGGGGCACTAACTGACTGGGGTTGGGGGGTTGTTGGGGCACTAACTGACTGGGGTTGGGGGGTTGGGGCACTAACTGACTGGGGTTAGGGGTTGGGGCACTAACTGACTGGAGTTGGGGGTTAGGGCACTAACTGACTGGAGTTGGGGGTTGGGGCACTAACTGACTGGGGTTGGGGCTCAAACTGACTGGGGTTAGGGGTTGGGGCACTAACTGACTGGAGTTGGGGGTTAGGGCACTAACTGACTGGAGTTGGGGGTTGGGGCACTAACTGACTGGGGTTGGGGCACTAACTGACTGGGGTTAGGGCACTAACTGACTGGAGTTGGGGGTTGGGGCACTAACTGACTGGGGTTGGGGGTTGGGGCACTAACTGACTGGAGTTGGGGCACTAACTGACTGGGGTTGGGGGTTAGGGCACTAACTGACTGGGGTTGGGGCACTAACTGACTGGGGTTGGGGCACTAACTGACTGGGGTTAGGGCACTAACTGACTGGAGTTGGGGGTTGGGGCACTAACTGACTGGGGTTGGGGCACTAACTGACTGGGGTTGGGGCACTAACTGACTGGGGTTAGGGCACTAACTGACTGGAGTTGGGGGTTGGGGCACTAACTGACTGGGGTTGGGGGTTGGGGCTCAAACTGACTGGAGTTGGGGGTTGGGGCACTAACTGACTGGGGTTGGGGCACTAACTGACTGGGGTTGGGGCACTAACTGACTGGGGTTAGGGCACTAACTGACTGGAGTTGGGGTTGGGGCACTAACTGACTGGGGTTGGGGCACTAACTGACTGGAGTTGGGGGTTGGGGCACTAACTGACTGGAGTTGGGGGTTGGGGCACTAACTGACTGGGGATGGGGCTCAAACTGACTAAGGTTGTGGCACTAACTGACTGGGGTTGAGGGGTTGGGGCACTAACTGACTGGAGTTGGGGGTTGTGGCACTAACTGACTGGGGTTGAGGGGTTGGGGCACTAACTGACTGGAGTTGGGGGTTGGGGCACTAACTGACTGGAGTTGAGGGGTTGGGGCACTAACTGACTGGAGTTGGGGGTTAGGGCACTAACTGACTGGAGTTGGGGGTTGGGGCACTAACTGACTGGGGTTGAGGGGTTGGGGCACTAACTGACTGGAGTTGGGGGTTAGGGCACTAACTGACTGGAGTTGGGGGTTGGGGCACTAACTGACTGGGGTTGGGGCACTAACTGACTGGAGTTGGGGGTTGGGGCACTAACTGACTGGAGTTGGGGCACTAACTGACTGGGGTTGGGGGTTAGGGCACTAACTGACTGGAGTTGGGGGTTGGGGCACTAACTGACTGGGGTTGGGGCACTAACTGACTGGGGTTGGGGCACTAACTGACTGGGGTTAGGGCACTAACTGACTGGAGTTGGGGGTTGGGGCACTAACTGACTGGGGTTGGGGCACTAACTGACTGGAGTTGGGGGTTAGGGCACTAACTGACTGGAGTTGGGGGTTGGGGCACTAACTGACTGGGGTTGGGGCACTAACTGACTGGGGTTGGGGCTCAAACTGACTAAGGTTGTGGCACTAACTGACTGGGGTTGAGGGGTTGGGTAATAAACTGACTGGGGTTGAGGGGTTGGGGCTCAAACTGACTAAGGTTGTGGCACTAACTGACTGGGGTTGAGGGGTTGGGGAATAAACTGACTGGGGTTGGGGGAGGGGTTGAGACACAAACTGACTGGGTTGGGGGGGGGGTTGAGACACAAACTGACTGGGGTTATGGTTGGGACACAAACGGATCTTGCGAATGTTTTCCATGGAACTGTAGCAGCATTTTTAATACGCACCAATCTGCACAAAGTATTTTTCTAAGCACATATTTTGCAAACATTGTTTTTCCAAATGCAAGACCAACAAAATAAACTGCGCAAAAAGTTTGAATTTTAAGGTTATAATTTTTTCAAGAACACAAAATTTTCAACTATTTGTGAAGTAATTTTTTTCGCTAAACATCGCTATCTATCTATCTATCTATCTATCTATCTATCTATCTATCTATCTATCTATCTATCTATCTATCTATCTATCTATCTATCTATCTATCTATCTATCTATCTATCTATCTATCTATCTATCTATCTATCTATCTATCTATCTATCTATCTATCTATCTATCTATCTATCTATCTATCTATCTATCTATCTATCTATCTATCTATCTATCTATCTATCTATCTATCTATCTATCTATCTATCTATCTATCTATCTATCTATCTATCTATCTATCTAATCTACCCCACCCCATCGGAATGCAAATCACATTAATTAGACCCTCTGGAGAATAAGGCACCGCCGCGGGGGTGGACGACGCAGAGATTGCGGAGGCTGCAGGGAGGGTGGGGCTTCGCGATGAAGAATGGGTGAGAAGAAGGGGATAGATAGGTACAGAACTCGCTGATTTAATGAGTCTGAGCTCCCCTTGCTTAGCCCGTGACAAGCTGCGAAAATAGAGCTGACGGGTGCTAATAGAATCAGCGAAAACTTCGCAAACGGGTTTGCACAGTTTTTTTTTGGGAGCGAGCGCTGCCTGATTGTCTTCCGCCCAGCGCGCGCCTCGTATAGCATGCACTTTTACTGGACTTTGTGCTGCAGTTTTCTCGTTAGTTCCCTGCATTTGACTAATCGAATTTCGGTGTAGCCAACAATGCTTCTACGCCTTTGAAAACAAGTGCAAAGAGTAAAATGTTCGATTTTTAGTGAACACCGGGTCGGTTGGTTATTCTCTTTACAGCTGTAGCCTGTCTGTCTGTCTGTCTGTCTATCTGTCTGTCTGTCTGTCTGTCTGTCTGTCTGTCTGTCTGTCTGTCTGTCTGTCTGTCTGTCTGTCTGTCTGTCTGTCTGTCTGTCTGTCTGTCTATCTGTCTGTCTGTCTGTCTGTCTGTCTGTCTGTCTTAGTGTCTGTCTGTCTGTCTGTCTTTCTGTCTGCCTGCTTTCAATTTGTATTCAATCTGTTCTTTAGCAGGTTCCAGACAATTTTCAGGACATATTGCAACATTTCTGAATTAAAAAAATGTTACAACAGAGGTTTAAAAGCACTTTGCAGTCTAGGGACTTTGTACCCGTGCCTGTTCTAAGCTACATCTTGCGGGGCCTGTCAACGGGATGAAAGTGTGAAAAAGATGAAGCTGTGAGACTGGGACACAACCGACTGCATCGATATTTTTCTACTCGCCTCTCATTAGAACTAATGGGGTGGCAAAGAGAAACGCATTAGCTGGCGTCACAAACCTATCTGATGAAGCCCATAGTTCGAGCTTCTCAACCCAACGCACTTTACTGGAATGTTTCTGAAAAACACTTTTGAAGAGGTTGGTGTCCTTCATTCTACAGTTTGTGTCCTTCATTCAAAATTTTGTGTCCTTTATTCTGAATTTTGTGTCTTCATTCTACCGTTTGTGTCCTTCATTCTACAGTTTGTGTCCTTCATTCTACAGTTTGTGTCCTTCATTCTACAGTTTGTGTCCTTCATTCTAAATTTTGTGTCTTCATTCTACCGCTTGTGTCCTTCATCCTACCGTTTGTGTTCTTCATTCTACAGTTTGTGTCCTTCATTCTACAGTTTGTGTTCTTCATTCTGTAGAGCACCAGGGGCGCCAGCACCAGGGGCGCCAGCACCAGGGGCGCCAGCACCAGGGGCGCCAGCACCAGGGGCGCCAGCACCAGGGGCGCCAGCACCAGGGGCGCCAGCACCAGGGGCGCCAGCACCAGGGGCGCCAGCACCAGGGGCGCCAGCACCAGGGGCGCCAGCACCAGAGACCACGCTATGCTAATAAACTTATTCTCTCGATTCCTACTAAGAGAAAAAAGTTGAAAGTTGCGACATTTCCAGGAAAAAAACAGTTGTCGTCAGTAACCATCCTGATTGTGAAGCCCGGCCCATCTAAGGGGGAAAATGTTGAGAAATGATTGGTGTTTAGCAGAGAGTTCTCGGGCACAATCAGACAATTAATCTATTTTAAAAAACCAAGGAAGTGCGGCAGCTGTCTCTGCAACAGCCAAGCTCAATAAAGTCAATACCGTCATCTCAGTGGGAATATACGAGCGACACACGAGCGCAATCCCCTTTGGGTTTTAGTAGTTACGGCGAGCTACGTTTGTTAATTAACTATGGGAATAATTCCCCAGCTCACGATCCTCAGTCCTAATGACGAGAGTCGCGAGTCCCAAGCCCCACAATATTCTCCTCCCACAAAAAGCAATTATTCATCTTCCCGAGTCGCACACACAGTTGCTCAAAGTTACTAAGTGCTGCTCGAGAGCATCCTCATCGATTTTTTGGGCTGGAGCTGGGCAACGGGCTCACTGTGTTTCACTATTAATCGAAATGATTTGTAGGTTCCTTGTAATTCCGTGCAGCTAAAAAGTGCAACTTACTTTAGGTTATAATAGTTCAGGAATGTAATTTTCTGCAACTAGTTACACCATCATGAGCAGTGCTAGTGAGTTACAGTTCCGTGAACAGCTGTTCTGATGAGTTACAGTACCGTGAACGGCTGTTCTGGTGAGTTACAGTACCGTGAACGGCTGTTCTGGTGAGTTACAGTACCGTGAACGGCTGTTCTGGTGAGTTACAGTACCGTGAACGGCTGTTCTGGTGAGTTACAGTACCGTGAACGGCTGTTCTGGTGAGTTACAGTACCGTGAACGGCTGTTCTGATGAGTTACAGTACCGTGAACGGCTGTTCTGATGAGTTACAGTACCGTGAACGGCTGTTCTGGTGAGTTACAGTACCGTGAACGGCTGTTCTGGTGAGTTACAGTACCGTGAACGGCTGTTCTGATGAGTTACAGTACCGTGAACGGCTGTTCTGATGAGTTACAGTACCGTGAACGGCTGTTCTGGTGAGTTACAGTACCGTGAACAGCTGTTCTGATGAGTTACAGTACCGTGAACAGCTCAGTGAACAGTTTTGATGAATTACATGTACATAAGATGAAATATCAGTCGTGAGTTTAGTCGCTTAATCGTGAAAAATAACAATAATAATAATAATAATAATTGTCTGTCTGCTCAACAAAACTGCCCTTGCCATACTACTTACTGTGCTAGTAGATATAATTGTAAGGCTAAACAGTTTTGTAAAGCGCTATAACTCAGTGAAATCTAAGTTCTACTATTTTGGCATCCATGAGTTGTCCAAGTAGTCACTTCGGCGTCCATGAGTTGCTCAGATATCTATTTCGGCTTCCATGATTCAAGTTCTATTTTGGCGTCCAGGAACTGTCCAAGTATCTATTTCTCTCTATGAGCTCTCCAAGTATCTATTTCGGCGTCCATGAGCTCAGTCCTATTTCGGCGTCTATGAACTGTCAAAGTACCTATTTTGGCGTCCATGAGCTCTCCAAGCATCTATTTCGGCGTCCATGAGCTCTCCAAGCATCTATTTCGGCGTCCATGAGCTCAGTCCTATTTCGGCGTCTATGAACTGTCAAAGTACCTATTTTGGCGTCCATGAGCTCTCCAAGCATCTATTTCGGCGTCCATGAGCTCTCCAAGCATCTATTTCGGCGTCCATGAGCTCTCCAAGCATCTATTTCGGCGTCCATGAGCTCTCCAAGCATCTATTTCGGCGTCCATGAGCTCTCCAAGCATCTATTTCGGCGTCCATGAGCTCTCCAAGCATCTATTTCGGCGTCCATGAGCTCTCCAAGCATCTATTTCGGCGTCCATGAGCTCTCCAAGCATCTATTTCGGCGTCCATGAGCTCTCCAAGCATCTATTTCGGCTTCCATGAGCTAAGTTCTATTTCGGCGTACATGAGCTAAGTTCTATTTCGGCGTACATGAGCTAAGTTCTATTTCGGCGTACATGAGCTAAGTTCTATTTCGGGTGAGCTGTCCAAGTCTTAATTTTTGCGTCAAAATCATTTTTGGCGTTTTTTTCAACAACTTTAATGAGCAGAGGTAGTGATGCAATTTTACTGCGTGGCTTCATATCGGATTGACACACGAAGGGAGTGCTTATCTTTTCTGAAATCTGGAGCTAGCGCGCCTACAAGTACAATTCTTAGTGCGCAGTTGGCAGTTAAATAGCCGAAATAGCTCGTACAACGATGAAAAACTTTGACTATCGCTAATGAGAAACTTTGGCTAGCTATGAAAAAATGAGAAGAATTGAAGTTAGGCAGAAAACGCTTGTTTTGGCAAGTTTAGCCATCATTTTTCTTTTTCTGTAAAAGATGCTCATAGGAAAGAGATAATCTGTATTATTTTCGTAGCTCTTAGACAGGTCAAGACCCCCATTGTGCGCACGTGCCTCTGCTGGGTGTGTGCTGCCGCAGTTAGTGCGGCCCATGAATTCTCGGGCGAAGAGTCTCGACGACAAGTCTTCAGTCATGGAGTTCTAAAATTAATTAGCTATCCGGATTGGAAACTGTGCGGCTTGGTGAATTTGGCATTTGCTAGTTACAAATGATTCAAATTGATAGAAAATGCAGCTTCCTATAGAAAGTAAATGTTTCTAGAAAATTCTAATTCCTAGAAAGTGCAAATTCCTAGAAAATACAGATTCCTAAAAAATGCAGATTCCTAGAAAATGCAGCTGCCTAAAAAACTCAGTTTCTTAGAAAATTGAGATTCCTAGAAAATGCAGATTCCTAGAAAATGCAGCTGCCTAAAAACTCAGATTCCTAGAAAATTGAGATTCCTAGAAAATTGAGATTCCTAGAAAATGCTGATTCCTAGAAAATGCAGCTGCATAAAAA
This sequence comes from Macrostomum lignano, assembly GCA_002269645.1. Lineage (NCBI taxonomy): Eukaryota > Metazoa > Platyhelminthes > Macrostomidae > Macrostomum > Macrostomum lignano. Next base: position 568,261 of record NIVC01000023.1, read on the forward strand.
CTCAGATTCCTAGAAAATTGAGATTCCTAGAAAATTGAGATTCCTAGAAAATGCTGATTACTAGAAAATTCAGCTGCCTAAAAACTCAGATTCCTAGAAAATTGAGATTCCTAGAAAATGAAGATTCCTAGAAAATGCAGATTCTTAAATCAAGGTTAAAAAAAGTTGCAGCCAACAGGGAAGCAATCAGTCGCTCATTCCGATGAATCCTGAGCACCCATACACACGCCCACACAGGGTGAACAACGGCCCTAGAAAATGGCCGTTGTAAAGTCATTAATCATGACTTTGTAATCGATAGGCATGTGTGGATGTGTCTCTACAAGCTCATGATTATACAATATACAGGTCTGATGAAAATTTTCATGCCAAATTAATACTAAAATTTGTTTTTAGAAAAAGAGAAGATTTCCTTTCCAGAAGGCTCATTTAAGCTCTCCATGGCTAAGAACATGCAGTTATCTATCTAGCTACTATTTGAGAATTTATAGGCCAAGATCAAAAGCACAATTGGGTGGAAGGGTGGGTTCAACTGCTTCTTCACCTCTTTGAAAAAACTGGAGAGACTACAGTGACCCACCCAGTTAATTCTGGCAGGTAAACAGGGTGGGGGGCGGTGGACTAATAACACACACAATCAACAACCCACTTTGAATTCTGTTAAAGAGAGAAGAGCTTCAGATGAAGAAAAACAGGGCCAGTTTACGTCAACGGTCGCCCAACCCCAACTCCCCGATTCATATATTGTTTTCTGCGAGTAGGTGAGGGCATGGTGTAGGAAAACTGATCTGGCTAAGCTAGGCTACCATTTTTGGTGTGTCGGCAGCTGAGGGCCCTACGGCCCTATCCAAGCTTACTTGCTCGAATGAATGAACGATGAACAATGAATGAGAGACAAAAGACGGCCACTACACCTCAAAACACCGATGGGCCACTTTAGTGGGCGAGCTGTTGGGCCACGGCGCAGTTGAGTTGTTTCTATTTGTGGCAACAAACTTATCTATATAAGCCCGCTAAGGGTTGGACAAAACTTGATTTGAGATTTTTTAACATCAACATTTTACGTTCGTATATCGCTACCAATTAGTTGAGATCACAAGAATTCACTGTTATTTTGTTCTAACAATGAATTTAGTTTGCCTTCTATTGATTTCCTCGGCTGTGGGTGAGTAAAACTTAAATCAATTACTGCAACATGTAAATAATAATTATGCTAATTGACTCTTCATATCATAAATGCAGTGCTGCCGGAAAAGGTCCTTGGTAGCACCACTATGCTAGCTGATTCTACACCTATGCCAGATGCCGATTCTACACTTATGTCAGCTGATTCTACTCCTATGACAGCTGATTCTACACCTATGCCAGATACCGATTCTACACTTATGTCAGCTGATTCTACTCCTATGACAGCTGATTCTACACTTATGTCAGCTGATTCTACACCTATGCCAGATACCAATTCTACACTTATGTCAGCTGATTCTACACCTATGCCAGATACCGATTCTACACTTATGTCAGCTGATTCTACACCTATGCCAGATGCCGATTCTACACTTATGTCAGCTGATTCTACTCCTATGACAGCTGATTCTACACCTATGCCAGATACCGATTCTACACTTATGTCAGCTGATTCTACACCTATGACAGCTGATTCTACACTTATGTCAGCTGATTCTACACCTATGCCAGATACCAATTCTACACTTATGTCAGCTGATTCTACACCTATGCCAGATACCGATTCTACACTTATGTCAGCTGATTCTACACCTATGCCAGATACCAATTCTACACTTATGTCAGCTGATTCTACTCCTATGACAGCTGATTCTACACTTATGTCAGCTGATTCTACACCTATGCCAGATACCGATTCTACACTTATGTCAGCTGATTCTACACCTATGCCAGATACCGATTCTACACTTATGTCAGCTGATTCTACTCCTATGACAGCTGATTCTACACCTATGCCAGATGCCGATTCTACACTTATGTCAGCTGATTCTACTCCTATGACAGCTGATTCTACACCTATGCCAGATACCGATTCTACACTTATGTCAGCTGATTCTACTCCTATGACAGCTGATTCTACACTTATGTCAGCTGATTCTACACCTATGCCAGATACCAATTCTACACTTATGTCAGCTGATTCTACACCTATGCCAGATACCGATTCTACACTTATGTCAGCTGATTCTACACCTATGCCAGATACCAATTCTACACTTATGTCAGCTGATTCTACTCCTATGACAGCTGATTCTACACTTATGTCAGCTGATTCTACACCTATGCCAGATACCGATTCTACACTTATGTCAGCTGATTCTACACCTATGCCAGATACCGATTCTACACTTATGTCAGCTGATTCTACTCCTATGACAGCTGATTCTACACCTATGACAGCTGATTCTACACCTATGACAGCTGATTCTACACCTATGACAGCTGATTCTACACCTATGCCAGATACCAATTCTACACTTATGTCAGCTGATTCTACACCTATGCCAGATACCGATTCTACTCCTATGTCAGCTGATTCTACTCCTATGTCAGCTGATTCTACTCCTATGTCAGCTGATTCTACTCCTATGACAGCTGATTCTACTCCTTTGACAGCTGACTCAACTGCAGCACCTGCTGACTCCACCGCAGCTCCAGCTGACTCCACCGCTACTCCTGCTGACTCCACCGCAGCTCCTGCTGACTCCACCGCTACTCCTTCTGACTCCACCGCTACTCCTGCTGACTCCACCGCTACTCCTGCTGACTCCACCGCTACTCCTGCTGACTCCACCGCTACTCCTGCTGACTCCACCGCTACTCCTGCTGACTCCACCGCTACTCCTGCTGACTCCACCGCTACTCCTGCTGACTCCACCGCTACTCCTGCTGACTCCACCGCTACTCCTGCTGACTCCACCGCTACTCCTGCTGACTCCACCGCTACTCCTGCTGACTCCACCGCAGCTCCTGCTGACTCCACCGCAGCTCCTGCTGACTCCACCGCAGCTCCTGGTGCCTCAACTGCAGCACCCGCTGACTCCACCGCAGCTCCTGCTGACTCCACCGCAGCTCCTGGTGCCTCAACTGCAGCACCCGCTGACTCCACCGCAGCTCCTGCTGACTCCACCGCAGCTCCTGGTGCCTCAACTGCAGCACCCGCTGACTCCACCGCAGCTCCTGGTGCCTCAACTGCAGCACCCGCTAACTCCACCGCAGCTCCTTCTGACTCCACCGCAGCTCCTGCTGACTCCACCGCAGCTCCTGCTGACTCCACCGCAGCTCCTGCTGACTCCACCGCAGCTTCTGGTGCCTCCACCGCAGCTCCTGCTGACTCCACCGCAGCTCCTGCTGACTCCACCGCAGCTTCTGGTGTCTCAACTGCAGCACCCGCTGACTCTACCGCTGCTCCTGGTGTCTCAACTGCAGCACCCGCTGACTCCACCGCTGCTCCTGGTGCTTCCACCGCAGCTCCTGGTGTCTCAACTGCAGCACCCGCTGACTCCACCGCTGCTCCTGGTGTCTCAACTGCAGCACCCGCTGACTCCACCGCAGCTCCTGGTGTCTCAACTGCAGCACCCGCTGACTCCACCGCAGCTCCTGGTGTCTCAACTGCAGCACCCGCTGACTCCACCGCTGCTCCTGGTGCTTCCACCGCAGCTCCTGGTGTCTCAACTGCAGCACCCGCTGACTCCACCGCTGCTCCTGGTGTCTCAACTGCAGCACCCGCTGACTCCACCGCTGCTCCTGGTGCTTCCACCGCAGCTCCTGGTGTCTCAACTGCAGCACCCGCTGACTCCACCGCTGCTCCTGGTGTCTCAACTGCAGCACCCGCTGACTCCACCGCTGCTCCTGGTGCTTCCACCGCAGCTCCTGGTGTCTCAACTGCAGCACCCACTGACTCCACCGCTGCTCTTGGTGCTTCCACCGCAGCTCCTGGTGTCTCAACTGCAGCACCCACTGACTCCACCGCTGCTCTTGGTGCTTCCACCGCAGCTCCTGGTGTCTCAACTGCAGCACCCACTGACTCCACCGCTGCTCTTGGTGCTTCCACCGCAGCTCCTGGTGTCTCAACTGCAGCACCCGCTGACTCCACCGCTGCTCCTGGTGCTTCCACCGCAGCTCCTGGTGTCTCAACTGCAGCACCCGCTGACTCCACCGCTGCTCCTGGTGCTTCCACCGCAGCTCCTGGTGTCTCAACTGCAGCACCCGCTGACTCCACCGCTGCTCCTGGTGCTTCCACCGCAGCTCCTGGTGTCTCAACTGCAGCACCCGCTGACTCCACCGCTGCTCCTGGTGCTTCCACCGCAGCTCCTGGTGCTTCCACCGCTGCTCCTGGTGCTTCCACCGCTGCACCCACTGACTCCACCGCTGCACCCACTGACTCCACCGCTGCTCCTGCTAACTCCACCGCCGCCGTAGTATCAACTTCTGCTCCAGCTGTACCCTCAACAGCTGCACCGAGTTCGTGTGCAGCGGTTGTCTGCCAGAATTTAGGCAGCTGCTATGTCAGCGACCAGATCGCGAAGTGCGGCTGCCGCAGCGGCTTCACTGGCAGCTTGTGTGAGAGATGTAAGTCGGCTGGGGTTCACTGGCAGCTTGTGTGAGAGATGCACGTCGGCTGGGGTTCACTGGGATTGAGGTTAGGGTGGCTTGCACCTATTTTAGAGTAACATTTTGCAATTTTACGTGCTTCATTTATCTTCTATCCCGATCTGCAGTGATCCGATTGTACCGGCTTACTTTCACTGCCAATGATGAAGCTGGAACGCCTCTCACATGGGATGCTGCAGTTTATGGCGACCCTAACAATCAGCAGCGAAAGCGCCTTGGCGACAGGATGTGCACTGGGGTGAGAATCTATCCATCTATCTGTCTATCTGTCTATCTATCTATCTATCTATCTATCTATCTATCTATCTATCTATCTATCTATCTATCTATCTGTCTATCTATCTATCTATCTATCTATCTATCTATCTATCTATCTATCTATCTATCTATCTATCTATCTATCTATCTATCTATCTATCTATCTATCTATCTATCTATCTATCTATCTATCTATCTATCTATCTATCTATCTATCTATCTATCTGTCTATCTGTCTATCTATCTATCTATCTATCTATCTATCTATCTATCTATCTATCTATCTATCTATCTATCTATCTATCTATCTATCTATCTATCTATCTATCTATCTATCTATCTATCTATCTATCTATCTATCTATCTATCTATCCCAACCCGCAGATTGAACGAGCCCTTCTCCGGAGCAGCAACCCGAAGTTAAACACGGCTTCCTACCAGTGCAGCCTGGCCAACTGTCGTCAGGGCTCCGTACTGGCGGATATCGATCTGACGATCACCTTCCATCCCAACATAACCGTCGCAGCCACACGGCCGGAGGTTCTGGCAGCCCTTAATCAAGGCATGGCGGTGGACAATGCGACATTCGGCTCCAGTCCTATCGTTGAATGTGAGCTTAATTTAGCTCATCTTGATGCTGGAACTGACTGACTGACTGACTGACTGACTGACTGACTGACTGACTGACTGACTGACTGACTGACTGACTGACTGACTGACTGACTGACTGACTGACTGACTGACTGACTGACTGACTGACTGACTGACTGACTGACTGACTGACTGACTGACTGACTGACTGACTGACTGACTGACTGACTGACTGACTGACTGACTGACTGACTGACTGACTGACTGACTGACTGACTGACTGACTGACTGACTGACTGACTGACTGACTGACTGACTGACTGACTGACTGACTGACTGACTGGCTGACTGACCGACTGACCGACTGACTGACTGACTGACTGACTGACTGGCTTGAGTGACTGGCTGGAGTGACTGGCTGGAGTGAGTGACTTGAGTGAGCGGGTGACTGACTGACATCTGCAGATTCAGTTGCACAGGCTAACTGGCATTACTATCCCCCCATATGAAACCCAGGGGGAAACCCGTGCAGTAGCGGGAATCGCTGCTCCGCCTACGGCACCTGCCAGAATTCTGGCATCGGTACATACGCTTGCACCTGCAATTCGGGCTTCGCGGACTCGAACCCGGCCTTGCCGGGCACCACCTGCACCCAGCTGTGCACTAGCAACACCTGTTCGGGTAGCAACCGGGACTGCGTGCAAAGAATTGGCAGTTTGGCCCAGTGCCAGTGCAGCCCGGGCTACTCCGGCTCTGACTGCTCTCAGCAGGTGCTGTCGCCAGCCATAATTGGTCTGATCGTGGCCTGCTGCGTGCTGTTCCTCCTTGCCTTGATCGGCATCGTCTTGTACATCAAGCTGCGCCGTCGAAACAACTCGTCTAAACGACACGAGAAAGTCACCACTCTGGAGGGCGACGCCTTCATGATGAGCGAAGCAGCCAAGTGGCGAGCGGTGAACGCTTCAATCCGGTCGGACAGGATGTCCACCTTTGGCGCTGGCGGCCATCAGGTGGGCGAATGTTTTGCGATAGATTAAGTGCAGAGTGTACTTGCTAATTTTCGATTTATTGTTGACAAAAATGTCAAAAACACAATTCCAAGGACTACTAAAGTAGAAGGACGGGAAACCTCGTTTCTAGAAAAAATTCTAGAAGGGTTTTTTCCGAAAAAAATACGCTACGGAGATAGGAAGTTTCCATTTATCAGCACAAAAATTGCTATTGCTTTTGATAGCTTGCAGACCCAATTCTCATCTTTTGATATGCTGTGCCCTTCTTATAGCTCTATTCATATTTATAAAGCTTTCCGTTCAGAAAATCAAAATACTATGTTGATTTTTTATTCTACTTACAATTGTACATGTCAACCAACCATTAGAATGGCACAGCTCGGCTCATTGGCTTTATGAATCTATTTTACTGTTCTTAGCTGCCTGTGTAACAATATATGTAACAGCGATGATAAAATTGATTCATAAAACCAATGAGTCGAGATGTGCCATGCATTTTTATGATTTTTTAGGTAGAGAGAACGTACGTAGAATAAAAAATTAACATAAGAATCCTAACTTTTTGAACGAAAAACTTTATGAATATCAATAGGGTTTATGAGAAAGGCACAACATATCAAAAGATGAACATTGGGTCTGCATGCTATCGAAATCAATAACCATTTTTGTTCTGAATTGTGCTAAATTTTCCCAAAAAGAGGCTTCCCATCCGGATCTACTACTTGACTTGTCCTCGCACAATTCGCGATCAGTGTCATCCACTCGTGACCAAAAACTCCCCGCAGACATACCCAGAAAGCGCCGCCGGCTCTTCACTGTACATCCGCGGCCAAGAGGGCACCTCGGCGTCGCCAAGTCGTCGGGCGGCGCTGAATGTCGCCGCCGCCCCGGCCGCTTCGGTGGCTGTGCAGCGCGAGTCCAGCTGGCAGGAGTACGTCGCCGGCGACGCCGGCCGCGGCTCAGCCAGACCCAGACGGGCGATGGTCACCGACTTCAGCACCCCGGTGACCGAGCCGGCCGGATATCCCGTCAGCCTGTCCAGGGCCTACGCCGAACGATTTACGGTTGACTATGTAAGAATGTAATAATGGCATTGTGTGGCTACTGCAGTATTAACAATGGCTAGAGATAAACAAATATGTGCTGCACTACAAATCTTACAGTATTTGAATAGAGAAACAAAAAGAAGAAAGGCTTGAATTTCAAACATGACTTTTCCTACCTTGATTTTGCAGGGCCAGTCATCGCCTGTCAACTCGGCAGAGGGCAGGCAGTACTTTTAGTAGCAAGTTGGCGTTAAACTACTAAAAACTAAACAAACCAAATCTAGTAAAAACACAAGCTGTTTTGCTTATTCGTGATTATTTAACGAGCTACACAATATGAAACTGCCAAAGACATTTATCTTTAACATTACTGTCCTTTGTTGCGATCTGTTATAACAACTAACAATATAATGATGTAGCTGTATGTATTCGTGTTATTGTATCAATGTATCAATGATAACTTTTTGCTTTATAGATGTTTTGTCTTGCTGTGTGATCCGACTAAAAGTATTAGAATACTCATTTTACTTAAAAACTTAATATGTTTTCACTGAAAAAAACACATTTTCAACTTCGCATTGAACTAACCAAATTTGACCTCTGAGAGAGAAATTAATTTGATAATTTTATGTTGGTCTTTTATTTTTGATAAGAAGAAATCATCTTTATGCTTACATCTCGTTTTTATGAAGTATTTAATATTCTGTAGAATAGTCTGCGTAGATCGAACATCGAATGCCGTTTTTGCTTTCTAATGGTTAGCTATTAAAAATATAATTAATCAAATCTGACAATAAAACGATACTCATTATACACTCGTAGCTACAGGTTACGAAGATGCGACAAGAAAGCAATATGTTTATTTGATTCTTTCTTCCCTCGGTAAATAGATACTTTGTCATTTATAAGTACATGTAACTTAAAACTTTCAATATCTACCTTAATTCCTACATTTTTATAGCCCTAATTTGTAAATCATATAGACATTTTTCGCACGTGTTCAGCGTAGTTGAATTTCCGACAAAAAAATTATCGCTGAAAAAAAGGCATATTTTGTCTTTTAGAGGGGCGAAAAAGACTAATCTTATTTAAATTGTAGTAATATTATTTATATTTCACAGTTTAATGCAATATTAAACCAGTCATACTCATAAAAAAACAGATACAACTTGGTATAGCATTTTGCAGCCCATTTGGGCTTACGCGCATTTAATTTAATCCAAGATACGTTTGCCAATGTAACAGAGCTTTTGTCTATGGTAGCAAGGCTGGCGCAGCGGCATTTAATTTGGTCGAACAAGCATCCATTTGGTCCAAACACTCGTGAGCCATTGGACAAACTCTTGCCTTCTCTCAACCGTCTGCAGGTTGTTGCGCACCGCTGGAATGTCAGCGTCTCTACCAACAATTTTCAGTTGCTTTTCCAGAGCTCTGCTGATAGTCGAAATCTGATAACCAACTGGAGCTGTTCCCTCAACTTCTGCTGCACTTCGGCAACGTCAACAAAGGGTTCGTCTCCACTGCATCGAGTAGCAGTTGGACCTGAGGCTCTCGAGCAACTTTCCTTGGCGATTGCCACCCTTTCGCAGGCAATCTCTGCCGGCAGAGTTTCAAGGCGCTGCTGGATGCTGTAAACCACCTTTCTTTTACATTCAGCAACCTTGCAATGTCCTTTGGGTGTTCACCTCCGTCGAGTGCTTCGATCACAAGCCAATGACATTCGTTCAACAGCCTAGCATATGGTCCACAATTCTGGGATTGAGCTGCAAATGAACTAAATGGACCAAATTGATGCTTGTTGGACCAAATTAAATGCCGCTGTGCCAGCCTTGCTACCATAGACAAAAGCTCCATTACTTTGACAAACGTATCTTGGATTAAATTAAATGCGCGTAAGCCCAAATGGGCTGCAAAATGCTATACTATATATACCTTTTTGCAATCAATTTCGTCGTTTTTGCGTTCAATTTCGGCGCGAGCGCTAGTGTGCAGTCCAAACAACAGAGCCATAGACACTGGGCAACTTTTGCGTTCAAATTCGGCCTTTTTGCGTCCTATTTCGGCAGCGCAATCACATGGGCCGCACTGTGGGCACAGTTCGAATGTTTTTGCCATAGACACTTTCTCACTCGATCGCATTCAGTGAGGGTGGGACGAAAAATTTGTCTCCTAAAGCAGGCCTATAGTCGTCTCCGCAAGTATGTTTGATGCCGTAAGCTGCCGAAACAGGACGCAAAAAGGCCGAATTTGAACGCAAAAGTTGCCCAGTGTCTATGGCTCAGTTGTTTAGACTGCACACTAGCGCTCGCGCCGAAATTGAACGCAAAAACGACGAAATTGATTGAAAAAAGGTATATTTTAGGGGTACGACAATATGCCCCGAGAAAACAAAAATCAGTCCCCAAAAAAAATTCGTCATTGGACTGCAATTTCGCGTGTTAGACCCTTTCTTTTAGTGGATGTGAATTTGCATCACATATTTTTATTTACTCACACTTCAGTGTTTCGGCTCGCGATATTTTTGTTTCTATTTTTAGTCGTTTTTCTTTCATATATATATGTGACTTTCATATATGTGAAAGAAAAACGACTAAAAATAGAAACAAACTAGCAATCTTCGCCCCCCCGTTGGGGGACATCTGGATAGAATCTCTGTTCTCTACAAGTAACAAAAAGACAGCCAAATAAAGCCTTCACAATGACGACAGACAAACTGCTCAAATAAAGTGTAATGCAAAAAGAAATCATCCCAAGACAGCAAGCATCCCCCAGATAGCAAGCATCCCCCAGATTGCAAGCATCCCCCAGATAGCAAGCATCCCCCAGATAGCAAGCATCCCCCAGATTGCAAGCATCCCCCAGATAGCAAGCATCCCCCAGATAGCAAGCATCCCCCAGATTGCAAGCATCCCCCAGATAGCAAGCATCCCCCAGATTGCAAGCATCCCCCAGATAGCAAGCATCCCCCAGATTGCAAGCATCCCCCAGATAGCAAGCATCCCCCAGATTGCAAGCATCCCCCAGATAGCAAGCATCCCCAGATTGCAAGCATCCCCCAGATAGCAAGCATCCCCCAGATTGCAAGCATCCCCCAGATAGCAAGCATCCCCCAGATTGCAAGCATCCCCCAGATAGCAAGCATCCCCCAGATAGGAAGCATCCCCCCTCCCGGATAGCAAGCATCCCCCATATAGCAAGCATCCCCAAATAGTAAGCATCCACCATACAATACGTAGCTAGTGCTACAATTTCCTCAGCTCTATAGTGGCTCCTTTAAAATTAGCATGACGCTTACTTTCACGTTTGAAATTGTGTAAATTTTATGTTTGACATGGTGGCTCTTTAATGTTTGACATGGTGGCTCTTTAATGTTTGACATGGTGGCTCTTTTATGTTTGACATGGAGTCACATATATGTTTGACATGGAGTCACATATATGTTTGACATGGTGGCTCTTTTATGTTTGACATGGTGGCTCTTTAATGTTTGACATGGTGGCTCTTTAATGTTTGACATGGTGGCTCTTCTATGCTTGACATGGTGGCTCTTTAATGTTTGACATGGTGGCTATTTTGTGTTTGACATGATAGCTCTTTAATGTTTGACATGGTGGCTCTTTAATGTTTAACATGGAGTCACGTATATTTTTGACATGATGGCTTTTTTATGTTTCACATGGTGGCTCTTTTATGTTCGACATCGTTGCTCTTTTATGTCTGATATGGTGGCTCTTTTATGTTCGACATGGTGGCTCTTTTATGTTTGACATGGTGGCTCTTTTATGTTCGACATGGTGGCTCTTTTATGTTCGACATGGTGGCTCTTTTATGTTCGACATGGTAGCTCTTTTATGTTCGACATGGTGGCTCTTTTATGTTTGACATGGTAGGTCTTTTATGTTCGACATGGTGGCTCTTATATGTTTGACATGGTGGCTCTTTTATGTTCGACATGGTGGCTCTTTTATGTTCGACATGGTAGCTCTTTTATGTTCGACATGGTGGCTCTTTTATGTTTGACATGGTAGGTCTTTTATGTTCGACATGGTGGCTCTTATATGTTTGACATGGTGGCTCTTTTATGTTTGACATGGTGGCTCTTTTATAATTGACATGGTGGCTCTTTAATGTTTGATATGGTGGCTCTTTAATGTTTGACATGATGCCTCTTTTATGTTTGACATGGTAGGTCTTTAATGTTTGACATGATAGCTCTTATATGTTTGACATGGTAGGTCTTTAATGTTCGACATGGTGGCTCTTTAATGTTTGACATGGTGGCTCTTGAATGTTTGACATGGTGGCTCTTTTATGTTTGACATTGCGCTTTTTTATGTTTAGCAGTTTTGTTGTGTTTTAAGGTGTTTTAATAAAAAAATATTTTTGAACTACTAAGATTTGAACCCAGATCGCTACATTAGCAGTCCAGTCTGTTTGCATTCCGACTATCTCTTTTCAATTGGAGAACATGAATTGCTGCCCTTATAACTCAATTCTCACAGCAAGTCAGTTAGAGTAAAAAGTTATGACATAATCAATTTCTCAGTCAGCCAGTATCAGTCTCAATTTAAGTTAGCAATATTGGTTACGCAATTTAAATCAAGTTGTGTGTGCATTTCTTCGGCACTGTTTTCAGTTTGTTATGATGTAATCTTTATCAGAATTGAAATTCAGTCAGTCAGGTTTTTCTCTAGTATTCTTACAATGCATTTCAAGTCGAAAATTTTGCTTGACCTTTGCAAAAAAGCATGTTTTTCGAATATTTAATCCCTTTAACATTGAGCAATTTCTTAGCCAGGATGCATGTACCGTCCCAGAAAAATTTCTGATCGAATGGTGCAAGTTTGAAGAAAATCGGTTGAGCCGTTTTTTCTGAAATCAATCGCATACCCATATACATACATACATACATACATACAGACAACTCATTTTTAGGATATAGGAAGCAATCTTCGCCCCCCGATGGGGGACATCTAGATAGAATCTCTGTTCTCTACAAGTATCAATAAGATGGCCAAACAAAGCCTTCACATAGTCAATAGAAAAACTGCTCAGATGAAGTGCAATGCGAAAAGAAAACATCCTAAGACAGCAAGCATCCCCCCAGATAGCAAGCACCTCCAGATAGCAAGCATCCCCCCAGATAGCAGGCACCCCCCAGATAGCAAGCACCCCCCAGATAGCAAGCATCCCCCCAGATAGCAAGCACCCCCCAGATAGCAAGCATCCCTCAGATAGCAAGCACCTTCATGGTGGCTCTTTTTTGTTCGACATGGTGGCTCTTTTTTGTTCGACATGGTAACTATTTTATGTTTGATACGCTGGCTTTTTAATGTCTGACATGTTGGCTCTTTTATGTTTGACATGGTGGCTCTTTAATGTTCGACAAAGTGGCTCTTTAATGTTTGACATGGTGGCTATTGTTTGACATGGTGGCTCTTTAATTTTCGAAATAGTGGCTCTTCAATGTTTGAAATGGTGGCTCTTTGATGTTCTTCATGATATAGCTCTTTTATGTTACACATGGTGGCACTTTAATGTTCGACATGGTGGTTCTTTAATGTTTGACATAAAGTCACATATATGTTTGACATGGTGGCTCTTAAATGTTTGACATGGTGACTCTTTAATGTTTCAAATGGTGGCTCTTTAATGTTTTACATGGTAGCTCTTTAATATTCTACATTGTGGCTCATTTATGTTTGACATGGTGGCTCTTTAATGTTCAAAAAAGTGGCTCCTAAATGTTTGACATAGTGGCTCTTTGATGTTCGAAATAGTGGCTCTTTTATGGTCGACATGGTGGCTCTTTAATGTTCGAAATGGTGGCTCTTTAATGTTCGAAATAGTGGCTCTTTTATTTTTGACATGGTGGCTCTTTTAGGTTTGACATGGTGGCTCTTTTATGCTTGATATGGTGGCTCTTTAATGTCTAGCATGGTGACTTTTAATGTTTGACATGGTGGCTCTTTAATGTTCGACATGGTGGCTCTTTAATATTCGACATGGTGGCTCTTTAATGTTCGACATGGTGGCTCTTTAATGTTTGACATGGTGGCTCTTTAATGTTTTACATGGTAGCTCTGTTATGTCCAAAATGGTGGCTCTTTAATGTTTGACATAAAGTCACATATATGTTTGACATGGTGGCTCTTAAATGTTTGACATGTTGGCTCTTTTATGTTCGAAATGGTGGCTCTTTTTTGTTCTACATGGTAACTCTTTTATATTTGATACGGTGGCTTTTTTAATGTCTGACATGTTGGCTCTTTAATGTTTGACAATGTGGCTTTTGAATGTTTGACATGGTGGCTCTTTAATGATAGACATGGTGGCTCTTTTACGTTCGAAATGGTGGCTCTTTATTGTTCGAAATAGTGGCTCTTTTATGTTCGACATGGTGGCTCTTTAATGTTCGAAATGGTGGCTCTTTAATGTACGACATAATGGCTCTTTAATGTTTGACAATGTGGCTTTTGAATGTTTGACATGGTGGCTCTTTAATGTTTGACATGGTAGCTCTGTTATGTTCGACATGGTGGCTCTTCTAGGTTTGACACGAAGGCTCTTAAATGTTTAACATGGTGGCTCTTTAATGTTTCACATGGTGGCTCTTTAATGTTTTACACGGTGGCTCTTTTATGTTTAACATGGTAGCTCTTTGTTATTTTACATGGCGGCTCTTTCATGTTTGACAAAGTGGCTCCTAAATGTTTGACATAGTGGCTCTTTGATGTTCGAAATAGTGGCTCTTATATGGTCGACATGGTGGCTCTTTATTGTTCGAAATAGTGGCTCTTTTATTTTCGACATCGTGGCTCTTTAATGTTCGAAATGGTGGCTGTTTAATGTTCGAAATGGTGGCTCTTTTATGTTTGACATAAAGTCACTTATATGTTTTACATGGTGCCTCTTAAATATTAGACATGGTGGCTCGTTTAGGTTTGACATGGTGGCTCTTTAATATTCGATATGTTGGCTCTTTTATGTTCGACATGGTAGCTCTTCTATGTTTGACATTGCGCTTCTTTTATGTTTAGAAGTTTTGTGTTTTTAAGGTGTTTTAATAAAAAAAAATCTTTTTTGCACTACTAAGATTCGAACCCAGGTCGCTACAATAGCATTCCAGTCTGTTCGCATCTGGGCTATCTTTTTCAATTGGAGAACATGAATTGTGGCCCTTATAATTCAATTCTTACAGCAAGTCAATTGGAGTAAAAAGTTATGACATAATCAATTTCTCAGTCAGCCAGAATCAGTCTCAATTTAAGTTGCCAATATGGTTACGCAATTTTAATCAAGTCGTGTGTGCATTTCTTCGGCACTGTTTTCAACTTGTTGTGATGCAATCTTTATGACAATCAGAATTCAGCCAGTCAGTTTTTTTCTCTAGCATTCTTACAATGCATTTCAGGTCGAAAGAGCTGCTTGACCTTTGCAAAAAGCATGTTTTTCGAATATTTAATCCCTTTATCATTGAGCAATTTTTTAGCCAAGATGCATGTACCGTCCCAGGAAAATTTCTGATCGAATGGTGCAAGTTTGAAGAAAATCGGTTGAGCCATTTTTTCTGAAATCTATCGCATACCTACCCACATACAGACAACTCATTTTTAGTATATAGGAAATATCGCGAGCCGAAACACTGACGTGTGAGTAAATAAAAATGTGATGCAACTACGATGCAAATACAAATGTACAATAATGTATACAACATCTGCCTAAGATTTCAGTTTCAAAGCGATGAACGTATAAAACATTCGACGTAATTATTTTACCGATTAATCTTCAGAATTGGCCGGTGTTAAATAATACGGTTCTAACTATAGCTGTTGAATTTTTTAAAGCTGTAGTCAATAAGCTTTGTTAAAACAAACCGTAAAAATTATAAACAAACAATAAGGCACACTGACTTGGTTTACAATGTCCGCAACAATCAGCACAAAATAAAATTTGTTAAACTTGTCCTTGCGAAAAGTCCATAGTCGCCGGAGTTGCGAATCGAAATCCGTACTTGTTCTTGCCCCGGCGAATCGGCATTTGATTAGCAAATCTTCGACGAACGATAATAATTAATATGATAGCTGCCACCAGTATAACGCCTAGTAGAGAGCAGGTTATGGCCAAGCCGACAACGGCTGACCACAGATTGCGATTCTCCAACCGCAGCGATCCAGGTGTCATCTTGTGGCAGTTGCAGTCTTTTCGAGTTTTTGATACACACGGTGTTGATGACGTGCTGTCTCTAGACAATGTGCTTCTGGACGAGCCCACTCCTGAAGTGGTGGCAGTACCAGCTGTGCTGCTGCCACCAGACAGTTCCACTCCTGAAGTGGTGGCAGTACCAGCTGTGCTGCTGCCACCAGACAGTTCCACTCCTGAAGTGGTGGCAGTACCAGCTGTGCTGCTGCCACCAGACAGTTCCACTCCTGAAGTGGTGGCAGATTCACCAACTGAAGATTCTACAGCGTCAATGCTACTTGTTTCAATCGTAGCGGTGACAGTCGGTGGCTCTTGAGATACTAAAATTTTTAAACGTAATTTTTAAAGTTAAATCGATCAAATTTCATTGTAAAGTAGAATGCAGGTACAGTGAGTATACGGCAGCGCTACAAATAGAAACTTACGAACAGGTGCATGTAGTAGGATCAACCCGATGACTAGGGCAAAAATCAGCTCAATTTCTCGATGATGAGTCATGGTTGCAACAGCAAAGTGGCGGTGGGGGCTTCCAGCTGATGACTTTTGAAACGTTTGTACTGGTCGTGCATTGGGCATTGTATATTTATACACTCGCAGCCAAGACAGATGAGTAAAATTAGCATCTGTTTTGGTCGGATTCCTGTTTTCCATCTCATCATGTTTACGCGCGATATACTGTATAGGCAAGGAAAGAGTTATGATTCATGCAAATATTATCACATCAGCCAAAGACGGCTATAGAAGTTCGTTAACTAAATTTACTTGAATTACTTTTTGGAGTTTTGAGTAAGAAACTATACTCAACTTCATGACTCACGCTTATGCTGAACTAGAGTAAAAAATGTAAAATTTTCGTGTTTAGACTAAAAATTAATAAAAACTAAACATAGCTTTTTGCAGCCCTTTTGGGCTTACACGCATTGAATTTTATCCAAAACCGTGGATGAAGGAATAGGAAGGAATCTATTCCGTCATCCATGTCCAAAACACGGTTGCCAAATGGAGCTTTTGTCTATGGTAGCAAGGCTGGCACTGTGGAATTTAATTTGGTCCAACAAGCACCAATTTGGTCCAAACGCTCGTGAGCCATTCGGCAAACTCTTGCCTTCTCGCAACCGTCTGTGGTTGTTTTGAGTGCCGCTGGAAGTTCAGCGTCTCTACCAACAATTTCCAGTTGCTTCTCCAGAGCTCTGCTGACAGTCGAAAGCTGGAACTGTTTCTTTAACTTCTACTGCATTTTCTGCAACGTCAACAAAAGGTTCGTCTTAACTCCGTCGAGTAGCAGTTACACCTGCATGAGGCTCCAGCAACTTGCCTTGGCGATTGCTACCCTTTCGCAGGCGATCTCTGCTTGCAGTGGTTTCAACGCACTGATGGATGCTGTAAACTACCTTTTCTTTTACATTCAGCAGCCTTGCAATGTCATTTGGGTGTTCAAAGGTAAACTACCTTTTCTTTTACATTCAGCAGCCTTGCAATGTCATTTGGGTGTTCATCTCTGCCGAGAGCTTCGATCACATTCGTTCGACTGCTCAGCATACTCGTATGGTCCACAATTGTGGGGCAGATGTTGCTCCTCCGCAGCCATTGCAAATGAAGCTATGGACCAAATTGATGCTTGTTGGACCAAATTAAATGCTGCTATGCCAGCCTTGCTACCATAGAAAAAGCTCCGCCACATTGGCAAACGTATCTTGGATTAAATTCAATGCGCGTAGGCCCAAATGGCAAATGAGCTGCAAAAAGGTACTTTAGATTGTTAGATTTGCTTGTCTCTCAGTTAGTTTTCACTGTCTATGGCCTAACGCATCTTGATCCGATAGTTTTCAACCTTGAAATTTCATCTCCAGTCGCAGTCACCGCGCCGGGGGCGTAGTCTAAAATCCAACTCAGCTGACGAGAATCCATCTAGGCTATAAGTTCTCCATCATGTAGATTCTTCAAGTTGATTGAATGCATTAATTTTGCTTTTCGTTTTTCTTCTGCTTCTCTCTTCTATTTATAAATTGCTTCCTTGGGCTTTGCAACTGATTTTTGACATCACTCCTCACTGATCTTTATTGATATTCTATGGTATAACTAACCGCGCCATAATCCAACATTTTCCAAAATCAACCAATCCGCTGGCAGTAGACAATTTGCCTATATGGAGCTCCCGTAGGGTGAGGGGTTTTTTCCATAGACACGCGCTGAATGGGGGTTTCCTCAAAGGCTAGTAGTATAACTTTTTGCAAGCCATTTGATATTATGAGCAAGCAATTTAATAATCAGTGGGGAAACCCAGTGTTAGAAGATAGATTTCTCAGTACTCTATGGTCCAATCCAATGTGCTTTGGAGCAACCAATTTAATAATCTGAGCACTCATTTAGTCATTTAGACTTGTCACATTTAAACACTGCAATTAGGGAGACAACGCAATAAAGTACAAGTAGTTTGAGAAAGAAAACTGAACACAACTGAACCGTCAACTGATAGGGCAGAAAACTAGCAAAAGTGGGTTAGTGAAATGAAGCGCCTTGTCGACGCCTTCGGATTATTGATCGAGTTGAGCAGCTCCTCGATGAACACCTGGAATAGGTCGGCAGTCAGTGTCTAGCTCACGATCTTATGGCGGACCAGACCAAGATAGGGTGAAACCTCCTGGATGATCTTCATCAACATAGATCAGATGACATTCTGGGGTTAAATCAGACAGTCGCTGGGCGAGTTCCTGCCTCCCTCCACGCTATATTCTCTGGCGAGTTTCGAACCACCGGTATGTCTGCATCTCTTCCAAGACTTCAAAATGATTAATAACTGCTTGTCGAGGCTTTTGCTTATTGTGGCTTCACTCAAGGCTACTCAAGACCATGGTGTTTCGAAATGTTTTTTTTAGCGTCAACAGTGGAGCCACGGTGCTGCATGATCTTGCTCATTTAGCGCTTCATCAGCAGTGACAAAGCTTTCTCCGTCTTATTCAAAAAGCTCGCTGGCTTCCTCGTCTTCTACCATGTTGAATGCGTGCGTCTATTTGCAGCCAATGCGATACAAATAACACTGGAAATGACTAAATGGGTGCTCGGATTATTAAATTGATTGCTCCAAAGCCCATGGTTTGGACCATAGAGTACCGAGAAATCTATATTTAGCGCTGGGGTTTCCCAGATTTCTTCCCGGCTTGCAGTGATAGGCACAGCCTCAAGGCCGTAGAGGAAGATGGGCTTGACCGCACCTCGGAAGATGCATAGTTTGAGCTGATCGTCCATCGATGAGGCAAAAACAGGACTGAGCTGGTCAGCTGCCCTCCAGACTTCTCCACGCCGGTCCGCAATAATTTCATCTGGAGAGGTGACAAGAGAGCCGAGGTAGCGGAAGTCCCGGCACTCTGTAATGATGTCACCGCTAGGAAGGATCAGAGCAGGGGCGTTCGCGATGCCGACGTGCAGGACCTCGGTTTTTTGGGCCTGATTCTCAGGCCAACTCGCTCGCCTTCATGACAGAGGCGGGTGAGGGTGTGCTGAGCGGCTTCCGGGTCTTGGCAGGAGAGGACGATGTCGTCAGCAAAAGCGAGGGCAGCGATCGTGACACCGGGGAAACGTCCGCTCCTGCGGCGTGCGACGACAAAGCCGTCTTCTTTCTCGAGCGCGCGGCGGAGGACGTAATCGATCAGAACGATGAAGATGAAAGAGGCGAGGGTGTCCCCGTGCAGGACGCCAGAGCTGGTGGAGAAGTAATCTGTGCGATCCTCTGTGCGAGCTAAACAAAACTTTGGTGTTACGAGAGGTGCTTATTAAGTTCCCGGAAAAGTTCAGTTCTGATAATCGAATCAGCGACCACAGTCTATTATAATTTCTCAACATAATTTCCACCCTATTCGAAGCACTTTTGTAGGCGCTGGAACCATGCGTCGAAGCACCCCCTGAGATCAGCTTTGGTGAAGTTGTCCAGCTCAGCTTGCAGCGCAACAATCAGCTCCTCCCTCGAGTCGAAGCGCTTCCCCTTCAAATTTTTCTTCATCCTGGGAAAGAGGAGGAAGTCAGCAGGCGCCAGGTCCGGCGAATATGCCGGATGCGGCAACTGGACTAGCTGGGTCGCCTGAAGGAACTCCTGGGTCACTCGTGCCCGGTGCGCGGGAGCGTTGTCCTGATGGAGGAAATGCATTTGTCAAGCGTCTTCGACCGCTGCTGTGCGAGCGCCTGCAGAACCTGAGGCAAGCAGACGGTGCTTTACCATTCTGCCGTCACTGTGGCACCTTGCTGCAGCAGCACTGGCGGTAGGATGCCGCTGCGTCGGAAGAAAATGGCCGCCATCACTTTTCCGACGCTGCCCTCGCGACGAAATTTGATGCTTCTTTGACTCTTCTCTTTGGTCTCTAGGTCATAGAAGTAGACCCAGGTTTCGTCGCCAGTGAGGATGTTATCCACTAACTTTGAGCGGCCTCCGTCAAACCTGGCCGCCATGAGGTCGGCAAACTCAACTCGGGCTCGCATCTGGTCAGCGCTGAGCTGGTGGGGCACCCAGCGAGCGGACAGCTTCCTCATGCGGAGGTGCTGATGCAGGATCTTAAATGATGGTGGAATCCGACACCTCGACGAGCTGCTCCAACCAGCGAATCGTCACTCGCGGATCTTCGACCACGTGGCGTCGAACAGCAGCAACGACTCCGTCCGACACGGCCGAACTTGGCCGCCCCTCGCGAGGATCGTCGTCCAGAGTGGCCGAGCCGAGCCACAGCGGAAGCGCGCAAACAACTCATACACCATCGACTGGGATGGCGCTTGATCCCGAAGAGCCTCACGCAGCGTCTGGAGGCAGGTGGCCGCAGAGCTGCCCAGCCGAAACTGGACCCGGATCGCCACTCGCCTGTCGCGGTCAGTCAGCTGTGGCAAGGGAGGGGGGCACTTTTTCAGCCAAACTTTGGCCACTGCGGCGGATCATTGCGATCGATTAAGCTGAAACTTTACAAGCAAACGTGGAACATCCCACCTAACTGCTGATGAAGTTTCGTTTGATTTTCGCATTTTCAAGCTGCATTTTCCGGGAACTTAATAAGCACCCTCGTAGAGGTCCGTCACCGCGCAGAGGGCTCGAGGAACTTCGTAAGCGGCCAAAATAAGGGGGATGACAGAGCGATCGATATGGTGTCAAAAGCTTTGATGAAATCAACAAAGATAATGCTAACTATATTGTGCCTCAGCTAGCCTGCATGTTTCGACAATGCACTGGACGGTAGCGATTTGCTCGGTGGTTGACAGGCCCGGCCGAAATCCGCTCTGAACGGCGAGCAGAAGTGGGTCGATGACCCGCACAAGCCGCGGTTTCTCAGTATCTCAGCAGTTTGGGAAGCGTGCACTCAAGCTGATTGTTCAAGTCGGTCGAGGTGTCCTTCGGGATTGACACAATTCTTGAGGTGCGCCACGTCTCTGGGGCCTGGGTGGAAGGATCACCTCCGATTGGTGAGTTGTTGTTAAGTAGAGCCGTGACGATGTCCGTCAGTTCAGGCAGCTTGAGCACCCGAGCTGAGAGGGATGTCACCGAGGCCCGCAGCAGCATCAGGCTTCATCCTGTCAAGTGCGTATAGCGAACCTCACTCACAGTGATGGGTTCAACATCGAAGTCGCTCTCTTTCGCCGGGTTGAGCCCCGGGACAGGGATCGGAGGATCTGAGCTGCAGGTCAGGCAGGAGAGATCGAGAGAGAGAGAGCTAGAGAGGAGTACATGCGTGAGTCTCGGCAGCAGAGGACGATTTCGTCAGCAAAAGCGAGGGCAGCGATCGTGACACTGGGGAAACGTCGGCTCCTGCGGCGTGCGACGACAAAACTGTCTTCTTTCTCGAGCGCGCGGCGGAGGACGTAATCGGAGGATCTGAGCTGCAGGTCAGGCAGGAGAGATCGAGAGAGAGAGAGAGAGAGAAGGAGTACATGCGTGATGATTATTAATGAGAACACATGGCTACGAGGAGAATTTTATCTGTCGAAAGGGGACTAAAAGTTGCGTGGGTTTGAGAATCAAGAAAATAATAGAGGTAGTTTATGCGATCCATCACTACCAAGTCGATTAAACTACGACCCTTCAAACTGCAGTGAAGGGTCAGTGCAAAGTGCAAAGTTCAGTGCAAAGGGTCCACTGGAGGCAGCAGCAGTGGCGGCGCTCGATTCGGCGCGACAATCCGCTGCAAAACGTTGCCCAACTGCGCGAATCACTGTCTACTGCATGGCAACAACTAGCTCAAGATTTTCTCATTCTGCGACGCCTGGTTCTGGGGATGCCCCGGAGAGTGAGCGCTCTGCTGTACGCACGTGGCTGCTATACGCGTTACTGACCCTGTTCTGGGCAAGTTGTCACCCATGCTCGCGTACTTTGTTTCTTTGCTGTTCCAATTGCTTCGTTCGAATTCGGATTATATATTTGTCTATGGCTCAAACCACGAATATCTCCACCCACCAAAACGTTGGTCCCCTTCTCGCGCTAGCGTGGAAACTTTTCAATGTTGCAGAGTGTTATATTACTTCTAGTAAAAATGATTGCACTAGCTAGGATTTATAACAGCAGAGGCAAAAGGGAAGGGGAGACAAATAATTTCAGAAAGTCACGACACGAGCGCAAGCGCATTAACTGCTACTGTCGAGCGCTTAGATTTTAAAATATTTTTTCCAAATTAACGTAGTAAAAAAGTTTACGAAAACCGATTCAGATCTTCTGGCTCGATAAAAAAATTAAGTCACGGGAAATTTTTCTCACAGTATTTTTTCAATGCTTATGCTGGTGCTACTACTGATTTAAGTAGGTAAAATAGTTCGCGTATATGGTGAGGTTGGATCACATGATTTCCTTGATTTTCTTCGAAAGCAATGCTAATTGCTACTTCGAGTGAGTCGAATTTACTTAAATTTTCAGACTCTGGGCTGCTGGGTAGGACATTCGGTTGTGCCTTGCCCTGTCCTGAGTGATGATTAATAAATTTGCTTTAGGCTTGTGCCTACCTAGGCCTAGTGTATTGCGTTAAATGCATATATGATGCATGTAAGGCCTAGGGCCTGCCTGCACAGGCTGCATCGCTCGTGGCAGGCTAGGCCCTAATTTAGGCCTATTTAAATTCGGTTTAAATAGCGAACTATAAGTCAGAGAAAGCCTGAATCATCAAAAGGCTAAACCTCAAATGCCTAGCTGGGCCCTTAGCTCTAAACTAGACCCTATAGCTGCAACAGAGCATTGTTTTTTAGGCCCTAGGCCTACTTAAAAGGAGAATGTAGATTGTAGGCCTAACAATTTCCCAGGGCCTATTTACTGTATATGTAAGACACTTTGTAGACAAGTGGGCCTAGGCCTATCTAGCCTAGTGCCCTAGTAATTTGCTAATGTAAAGTTGTAAATTATAGACAAGATCATTTGTTCAATAAAAATTTTGAAAACTATACTTTGCCTTTTGGCTTTGGTAGCCCTTGGCTTAATATAGGCTTATTGTTTGTTTTCTTTTTGATTGGCCCTTATCATTTAATTTACTTTATAAATATAGCTATGTTATAGGCCCTAACTTATAAACTTATATAATAGGCCTAAAGCTGCCTAACTTGGAATTTATAGGCCTAGGCCAAATTTTGATATTTTATTTAAGTCTCAAACAAATACTACTATTATTAGGCCTAGCTATCTTATGACTTGTTTTAGCTTATTATTATAATATCATATACTTTTAAAAATAGCTTAAGGCCAATTGATACATCTTGTTAGACCTGTCTAATGGTACAATAAACTTTATGTTATTAAATATTAACTAAGCAATAGGCCTTAAGCTAATTCTAAAACCAATGCTTATCTAGGCATATTATAGAAAATGAATCTTTAAGATAATTTATGTTTTTTGTTCTAATCTTAATAAATATAAAACTTACATTTATATAATTCTAAACCAACCTAGCTAGCTATCCTTAAAGATATATGATTCTCTTTGCCCTTTGGAGATATAGTTCCTTAAGTATATTAAAAAAATTTAAATATATAATTAGGCTTAGACAAGGTAAAAATATATACTATAGGCCTAGCTATATACTAGTGGGTATATTAGCATTTTTATATTAGCTATCTATCCTTCTTTTTTGATAGGCCTATCCCTTAAGAATAATGACCCTAATCTTCCTTAATAGTATAATAGTAACTTCCCTAACTTACCTTGTCAGTGAGACAATGATTCTATAATATTAATATACCTAATCAATAAGATCAATAAGATTGATTTCCTTAGCCTATCTTGTTATTAACATAATGATTCTCCTAGCTTATCCTATCATTGAGAAAGTTACTCCTCTAGTCCCATCTAATCAATGACATTAATGATTCCTTAGCTCTTTTATCAATGGCATAGTGAATCTCTTACCCTATCTTGTCAATGAGATTTTTATTTCCCAACCTATCTTGTCAGTAAGATAGTCATTTCCTAACCTATCCTGTCAGTAAAACAGTGATTTCCCAACCTATCCTGTCAGTGAAACAGTAATTTCCCAACCTATTCTGTCAGTAAAACAGTGATTTCCCAACCTATCTTGTCAGTAAGACATTGATTTCCCAACTTATCCTGTCAGTAAAACACTGATTTCCCAACCTATCCTGTCAGTAAGACAATGATTTCCCAACCTATCCTATCAGTAAGACAATGATTTCCCAACCTATCCTATCAGTAAGATAATGATTTCCCAACCTATCCTATCAGTAAGACAATGATTTCCTAACCTATCCTGTCAGTAAGACAATGATTTCCCAACCTATCCTGTCAGTAAAACAATGATTTCCTAACCTATCCTGTCAATAAGACATTGATTTCCTAACCTATCCTGTCAGTAAGACAGTCATTTCCCAACCTATCCTGTCAGTAAGACAGTCATTCCCAACCTATCCTGTCAGTAAGACAGTCATTTCCCAACCTATCCTGTCAGTAAGACAGTCATTCCCAACCTATCCTGTCAGTAAAACAATGATTTCCTAACCTATCCTGTCAGTAAGACATTGATTTCCTAACCTATCCTGTCAGTAAGACATTGATTTCCTAACCTATCCTGTCAGTAAGACATTGATTTCCTAACCTATCTTGTCAGTAAGACAGTCATTTCCCAACCTATCCTGTCAGTAAAACAATGATTTCCCAACCTATCCTGTCAGTGAGACATTGATTTCCCAACCTATCCTGTCAGAAGGATAGGATTTCTCTAAGGCCACCCTTTCAGACTAATAGAATTTCCAAATTTTAGTCCCGTCCTATTTTGATCCAACCTATATAAATGTTTTAAACTGAACTGCATTCTAAAACTATCTAATATAAATGCATGCTGAGTTATCAATCTGACCCTGGCTTCAATAAATATCTCTGTGGCTGACCTATGAGACAGTCACACTGTTAGTAGTTAACAGTGAAAGTCACACTTATAGTTACACTGAAAGTGAGTTTTCTTGACTTTATTAGTCACTAGACCATGGAAATTGACGAAGTAGAGTGTCAGCTCTCTTGTCAATTCAGTCGCTTAGCAACGGAACAATCGCAACCTCAATATACTAGTAGTTCAGCCTGTCAGTGTCGCCATAGCAACGAGCATCAACAAGTGAATATTGCACAGTCAATTGATCAGTTCGATTATGGCCCAAATAACCTACTCACTGACTCAATTGATTTAGTCATCGACGATGTAACGCTTAGTTCGCCGCAGTTATTCATTTCTGGCGCCAATTCGGATTCATTATCAATGCAGCCGTTCGCGCAAGATGACGTCATAGCCACGTGCCGAGTGACGAATCGATGCTTATCAGCGGGTAGTCGGTCTGGTCTAGGGGGTTCCAGTCCACCAGGCTGTCATTTGCGCTGCCGTCGAGGCCGGGCTCTGGCGCTGGGCCCCGAGCGTCTGCTACTGCCGCCGTTGCTTCCAGGCTTAAGCGCCGTCTGCCAGTTGCGTCTGCAAGCTCCGGCTACTGCTCCAACCGGCTGGCACCGGGTGGAGCTGCAGTTGTACACTCCACTTGGCGGCCCAGTGCCTGGCGATGCCGCCAGACGATCTTTTGAAGTCTACGTTGCTCCGGCAACTCCTGCTGCAAGTTTAACCTAAAAATACTATACTTAAAGCTGGCTACTAGAAGTAGAATGAATGACAAGAGTTTTTCAATCTTTTGAGGTGTAGTTTTTTTGAACAAAATTGATTTATTGTTCGGCAACTCCGTCGGTCATTTGGACCTAAATCTAAGCTGAGAAATTTTTGTTTAAAAGAAGTAGAAAGTTCAGCTAAAAAAATATATTCGCAAGAGAAACACTTCCTGGGCCTTAACATGTAAACACCTCTCACATCAATGCAGCGGTGTGTCTGTTCTGCCCATTCCACTGAGTCCTGAGCACATACAGGCGCGCCAATACTGTACACAGGCACGTACACTCTGTCTCATGGCTGTGAATGGCACGATATCCTTCCAGTTGAATTTTCGTGTATAAAACCCCAGTTTCTTGGATTTTAAAAGATCAGTTGCTATATATATGATGATAAATAATAATCATATTTGTATTGACCAGAGTTTAGCTGAACAATAGCTTAAATCTTCGACTTTGACAAACCTAACATAATAGAAAAATACTTGTCATGAAGTACCAATGGGCCTTAAGACTTCATTTAATCTAACTATTTTCGTTAATATTTGTTTTCAATTTTTAGGCTACAGCAGCAGCTGATGCAGCCAAGCACGATCAGGCGGAAGAGTTCGCAATGACCGACTTATAGACCCAAGCACAATCAAGCGGAAGAGTTCGCAATGACAGACTTATAGACCCAAGCACAATCATTCGGAAGAGTTCGCAATGACCGATTTATAGACCCAAGCACAATCAGGCGGAAGAGTTCGCAATGACAGACTTATAGACCCAAGCACAATCAGGCGGAAGAGTTCGCAATGACAGACTTATAGACCCAAGCACAATCAGGCGGAAGAGTTCGCAATGACCGCCTTATAGACCGATTCCAATTACTAACTTGCTTTTTTAAAGCTGGCTTCAAATTCACCCTCGTTCTAGCTTACTTATGCTGTAGTGTTACCTATTCCTTCTTCATTTTTTTCAATATCGCTTTTCATAATTATAAATATAGTCATTGTGAATTGTTTTTTGTATCACTTAGCACTGCTTGAACTGGAGAGCTGAAACACCTACTTAAAGTATGGATTTATTTAGCGATTTTTTCCTATTAGCTTTACTTTTTTAAATGAGCTAAACTATATATTGCTTGTCTGTAAAGTTTAATCGTGAATCGTTGTATCTTTTAGATTTAGAATTTGCTATATTATTAATTGATATGCTGTCATTTTCTATGTAATTATTCAGTTTATCGTATAAAAAAACCAACATGTATTCTGCAATAGTATAATTCTGTCGTTTATCTTATTCTTTGTAAAAGTGAAGGCAAAAAATCCGATTTAACTTGTAATATACTGATCAGTAAGATGCCATTCACAGCTAGGCCTACTAGTTTATATTAATACTTAGAAATTATATGCCGTTATGGTATCTTATTTTTGAATTGCATTGTGATTGATTGCCATTATGGGCTCTGAACAATGCCATTGAGAATCGCACTCCAACCCCTATTGAGAATCGCCCCCAGCTCATGTTGAGAATCGCCCTCAACCCCTATTGAGAATCGCCCCCAACTCATGTTGAGAATCGCCATCAACCCCTATTGAGAATCGCCCCCAACTCATGTTGAGAATCGCCCCCAACTCATGTTGAGAATCGCCCTCAACCCCTATTGAGAATCGCCCCCAACTCATGTTGAGAATCGCCCTCAACCCCTATTGAGAATCGCCCCCAACTCATGTTGAGAATCGCCCTCAACCCATATTGAGAATCGCCCCTAACCCCTATTGAGAATCGCCCCCAACTCATGTTGAGAATCGCCCTCAACCCCTATTGAGAATCGCCCCCAACTCATGTTGAGAATCGCCCCCAACCCCTATTGAGAATCGCCCCCAACTCATGTTGAGAATCGCCCCCTAACCCCTATTGAGAATCGCCCCCAACTCATGTTGAGAATCGCCCCCAACTCATGTTAAGAATCGCCCCTCAACCCCTATTGAGAATCGCCCTCAACCCCTATTGAGAATCGCCCCCAACCCCTATTGAGAATCGCCCCCAACTCATGTTGAGAATCGCCCCCAACCCCTATTGAGAATCGCCCCCAACTCATGTTGAGAATCGCCCTCAACCCCTATTGAGAATCGCCCCCAACCCCTATTGAGAATCGCCCCCAACTCATGTTGAGAATCGCCCTCAACCCCTATTGAGAATCGCCCCCAACTCATGTTGAGAATCGCCCTCAACCCCTATTGAGAATCGCCCCCAACTCATGTTGAGAATCGCCCTCAACCCCTATTGAGAATCGCCCTCAACCCCTATTGAGAATCGCCCCCAACTCATGTTGAGAATCGCCCCCAACCCCTATTGAGAATCGCCCCCAACTCATGTTGAGAATCGCCCCCTAACCCCTATTGAGAATCGCCCCCAACTCATGTTGAGAATCGCCCCCAACTCATGTTGAGAATCGCCCCCAACTCATGTTGAGAATCGCCCTCAACCCCTATTGAGAATCGCCCTCAACCCCTATTGAGAATCGCCCCCAACCCCTATTGAGAATCGCCCCCAACTCATGTTGAGAATCGCCCTCAACCCCTATTGAGAATCGCCCCCAACCCCTATTGAGAATCGCCCCCAGCTCATGTTGAGAATCGCCCCTAACCCCTATTGAGAATCGCCCCCAACTCATGTTGAGAATCGCCCTCAACCCCTATTGAGAATCGCCCCCAACCCCTATTGAGAATCGCCCCCAACTCATGTTGAGAATCGCTCTCAACCCCTATTGAGAATCGCCCTCAACCCCTATTGAGAATCGCCCCTAACCCCTATTGAGAATCGCCCTCAACCCCTATTGAGAATCGCCCCCAACTCATGTTGAGAATCGCCCTCAACCCCTATTGAGAATCGCCCTCAACCCCTATTGAGAATCGCCCCTAACCCCTATTGAGAATCGCCCCCAACTCATGTTGAGAATCGCCCCTAACCCCTATTGAGAATCGCCCCCAACTCATGTTGAGAATCGCCCTCAACCCCTATTGAGAATCGCCCCCAACCCCTATTGAGAATCGCCCCTAACCCCTATTGAGAATCGCCCCCAACTCATGTTGAGAATCGCCCTCAACCCCTATTGAGAATCGCCCTCAACCCCTATTGAGAATCGCCCCCAACTCATGTTGAGAATCGCCCCCAACCCCTATTGAGAATCGCTCTCCAACTCATGTTGAGAATCGCCCCCAACCCCTATTGAGAATCGCTCTCCAACTCATGTTGAGAATCAATTCCCCTGTTGAGAATCGCTCTCCAACTCATGTTGAGAATCAATTCCCCTGTTGAGAATCGCTCTCCAACTCATGTTGAGAATCGCCCTTCAATTCCTCTGTTAAGAATCGCCTTCCAATTCCCCTGATGAGAATCGCCCTCCAATTGTTCTGTTAAGAATCGCCTTCCAATTCCCCTGATGAGAATCGCCCTCCTGCAACTCCTATTGGCTCAACCCCTATTTACCTCATTATTCCACACTTGTTAGTTTCACTGGTAGTAACTTTGTCATGAACAGCAACAATAGCTGTAGGTTTATCTAACGACTTTAACAACCTATAGAAGTTGTGCAGGAAAAAAATTTAAAAAGATTAATTAATTGAGTTTTGACCATCGAGAGCCCATCTGCAGATAAGAAAAATCCTTTCAATTATATTCATACATTGTCACAGTGATCACAAGATGTCTATGTCAAGTTTTACACACTGCAAACCCCTTCTATAGCTACTGCCACGTTGGAAATCGGATAAGCTTATTCAGTACGCCACTTGGCGTCGAACAGCTCCTTTGATGTTCCTCTAGCGAGTTTCCTTTCGTTTACATTTTCTTGCATCGATTACTGGTCTGATTATTAGAGAGAGAACTTTAAAAACATCAGGACTTCACACCAGCGCGGCTTCAAATAAGACCAAATTTTGTGGGATCCTGACTGTACATCTAGGTCGTGTGTGATTTAATTGGCTCATTCGCTGGCAGAGTGAATCAGCCTTAAGTGCATGTATAGCTTATAGTTAAATTTATCATTCGATGAAATGAAGCTGGAAGTCTTAAGAGGCACATTTTTTGCTCTAGTTCGATACGACCTTTAACAGTAGGAATGCCAAGCCATTTTTCCGCCCGTTGAACTACCAAGAGGGGGGGGGGATTCGGGCACGGGCTAACTTTTTGTTGCGCACCTTCTCAAACAAGAATCAAGTCGCCAGCTCTCCGGACCGTCGAGATATTCGACGATTCTGCCAGAAGGTATGATTTTTCCTATAAGCGCCAGTGTATTCAGTACACCCTTGTGCGCCAATTAGCACTGCGCCTCAGTGCAGCCTTGCCAAGTCTCCAAATTTCATCAGCACGTCGACCACATGTGTCTGCATCAGCTCTGACTTCGTTGGTCACTAGCCTTTACCCAGGCGGAGCTTCTGGACCTTCATCAGGTGGCACCAGGTGACAATAGACACGCTGTTGCAAATTTCTCTAGTTTCGCTGATCAAGCCTCGACAGTGGGAAAAAATCAACTGCTGGACGGGAGTACGACGTTTGCTTGCGGGAAGTTTGCTTGCCGAATTTTGCTTGCCGAATTTTGCTTGCCTTGCTGGACATCCTCAGCTAGTCTCTCGAGCATTCCGTCATCACCCCGACACCGTCGGCACCTTCAACGGATGACACAAGATGACTATGAACATCCTGTTGCAAATATGTCAGATTTTTCTTATCAAGCTTCAATAATGGGCAAGCCTCAACCGACGGACATTCTCAGCTAGTCTCTCGAGCATTCTGTCATCACCCCCACGCCGTCGGCACCTTCAACAGATGACACCAGGCGACTATTAACACTCTGATACGAATTTCTCTAGTTTCGCTGATTAAGCTTCGACAGTGGGCAAGCCTTAACTGCCGGACACCCTCAGCTAGTCTCCTGAGCATTCCGTCATCACCCCGACACCGTCGGCACCTTCAACAGGTGGCATCAGGTGACTATGGACGTTCTTTTGCAACTATGTCAGGTTTTTCTTATCAAGCTTCTATAATGGGCAAACTTGAACTGCTAGACATCCTCAACTAGTTTCTCAAGCATTCAGTTATCACCCCGGCGCCGTCGGCACCTTCAACAGATGAAACCAGGTGACTATGGAAACGCTGTTGCGAATTTCTTTGATGTCGCTGACCAGCATCAATAATGGGCACACTTTAACTTCTGGTCGTTCTCAGCTATACTCTCAAACAGTCTATAATCACCGGACATGATTAAGTAAACGTGATGACGTAATTTGTTAATTAAACTGTAAATTGAACAGAATCTTCGCGAAGAAAAATATTATTAGAAATTATCCAATTTTCTGTTTGGAATGAAGATCAATTCATAATGTACTGGATCTCTAGTCTTCTGTCTTAAAAATTGTTAAAAATAAAAAATCTTTTTTGGGTGTCTATAGTCGGTTTCGTCTCCTTGAAGGTGCCGACGACGGCTGAATGACAACCGAATGCTTGAAAAACTAGTTGAGGATACCTAGCAGTAGAGGTTTGCCCATTATTGAAGATGGATCAGAAAAGTCTAACATATTTGCAACAGGATGTCCATAATCGCCTGGTGTAATCTGTTGAAGGTGCCGACGGTGTCGGGGTGATGATGAAATGCTTGAGAGACTAGCTGAGGTTGTTTAGCAGTTGAGGCTTGCCCACTGTCGAGGCTTGATCGGCGAAACTAGAGAGATTCTTATCAGGCTGTCCTTAGTCACCTGGTGTCATCTGTTAAAGGTGCCGACGGCGTCGGGGTGATGACGGAATGCTCAAGAGACTAGCTGAGGATGTCCAGCAGTAGATTTTTTCCCACTGTCGAGGCTTGATCAGCGAAACTAGAGAAATTTGCAACAGCGTGTCTATAGTCACTTGGTGCCACCTGTTGAAGGTTCAGAAGCTCCACCTGGGTGAAGGCTAGTGACCAACGAAGTCAGAACTGATGCAGACACATGTGTTCGACGTGCT
This sequence comes from Macrostomum lignano, assembly GCA_002269645.1. Classification (NCBI taxonomy): domain Eukaryota; kingdom Metazoa; phylum Platyhelminthes; family Macrostomidae; genus Macrostomum; species Macrostomum lignano. The sequence goes on from NIVC01000023.1 coordinate 600,097, forward strand.
GATGAAATTTGGAGACTTGACAAGGCTGCACTGAGGCGCAGTGCTAATTGGCGCACAAGGGTGTACTGAATACACTGGCGCTTTTGGGAAAAATCCGACCTTCTGGCAGAATCGTCGAATATCTCGACGGTCCGGAGAGCTGGCGACTTGATTCTTGTTTGAGAAGGTGCGCAACAAAAAGTTAGACCGTGTTCTTATATTTCGTGTGCCTGCGTTGCTCCGTTCCGGCGCAGCAAAAAAATTGTCAGGGGGTGGGGAATTTCCCCCCTCTTGGTAGTTCTACTTTTAATCGTGAGAGTCACCGGCGAAATCGACGCCCGTCTGACACTTAATGTCCTGGATAATAAGGTGCATACCGGTATAGTCAAGGCGGTGCAAATAAATAAGCACGAAGGCTGCACCTACATGTACCAATCCGCCAGGCAGACGCCTTATAAACGAGCAGCTTTGGAGAAATGGCTAACAAAACTGTGATTACTGCATTGACTGAAAGCTGGCAAAATGCTGATAAAAAATGAGTCCAAACGCGGGAGAGCTGGAACAAAGGAAAGGAAAACAAATAAAAAATATTCACGTCTATTCACGTTGCTGACTAGATATGTTATAGCAATCTACGCCACGTTGGGGAGCACGTCGGGGAGCGCACATTCTTATTACAACGAATGTAATAAAAACATTTACATGTAAATAAATTACTTGTAGCATCTTACCTCAGTCATCTTAGCAATCCTCCCCAAGCCTTGCCATCTCAAAAATCCCCTCGTAAGCTTTTCGGCTATACACACAACGCATATAACTATCTCTCTCTCTCGCGGCTTATAGCTTTCTAGCCGCCTACCGAACGGTAAACAAATGATGGCAGCCAACTTTGTCTCACTGACCCCACCTGAGCCATTCTCAGTATCAGCAGACCTGGAGTCAATCGGCAGACCGCTTTGAAGATGTGTCATCGTTGCATCAGCTATCAAGTATCACCAACGAGTAGAACCAATGCCAACAAAAGTTCTGAGCGTTTTTATACTCAAACTTTGAATTCATTTTTCCAGTCCCAAAACAGTTTCTATTCCAGGATATGATCACCATCCTGATCAATGACCTGTTACCATCTGGCGATGAGATCGTGGATGCCATTCTTAAACAACTCAGGCGGCAGCGGCTTGAAGTATTGCTCGAGCCAAGCTGTCACCTCCTCCTCGTCTTTTAACATCACGCCATTTATGTGGTTCTGCATAGAGCGGAACAGGTGGTAGTCGATGGCGCAAGATCAGGCGAGTATGGAGGGTGGGGCATGACTTCCCAGCCCAGCTCGAGCAGCTTCTGCAGTGTCTTCTTCGCCACGTGAGGTCGAGCGTTGTCGTGAAGAAATCGAATTTTCGCGCGAGCGCCCTGCTGCTTGACAATCGCCTGGTGCAGTCTGTCCAGCTGCTCGCAGTAGTAGACTCGGCGGTGATGCTGGTGTTACGAGGCAGGAGCTCCCATTGGACGATTCCACTGGAATTCCACCAGACGCACAGCATGACCTTCTTTTGGTGTGGATCAGGTTTGGGCGTTGGCTGTAGCTGATCCCCCACGCCAAGCCACTGGCGCAATTGCGTGTCATGTTGAAATAGGCCACCCACTTCTCATCGCCAGTCACCAGGGTATCGAGCCATCCTGGGTTGCGACGATAGGACAGGAGTTGGGTGCATGTGATGATGCGCTGATCCTTGTTCTCACGTGAAAGTTCTAGCACGGCAGCGTTGCTCGCTCAGACAGTCCTCGCCATACGCCTGACATAACTTGCGATGCGCGTCAGCTGCTGAGTCGCCCAGCTTGAAGCAGAAAAGTAACGATGCTCGAATGTGGTAACGTTGGTTGTGTTGTAGCGTAGCCATTGTAGTTACAGGTTGAGCTTATCCATATGGATACGGTAGTGCACACTGGTCACTCTTATATGCCCCCATAGAACATTCCAGAAATCTCTCTGGAAAAAAATCTAGAAGTTTAAAAAAAACTCTCGAAACTTTTGTTACAACCCAATACTTAGCTACACAGCAGGCAATGAAATGGCCGATATCATCCGCGAGGAGGCCAAGCCTACAGCTACCACAGAGGACGGCCAAGTCACCCTCAGGCAGACTCTGGACGCATAGACTTTTTTTCAATGGAAGAAAGAACATAGTATTCGCCAAATATTAGTTGCGCCTATGCACACAGGCCACTGGAGAGACCATCGAGTCCTGGTACGCCAGACTGCACACTGCGGCAGAGTCGTGCGACTTTGAGCAGCTGAAGGACTCACTCATCAAAGACCAGCTCGTGGCAACCTGCAGCTCTGACAAGCTATGCAGGCGGCTGCTTCAGGGGGCGAACATCAGCCTGGTGGAGGCCTTGCGGAAGGTGAGGGCATTCGAGGCTGCTGAGGAACAGGCCACCGAGATGGAGAAGGCAGACTCGCACGTGGCCAGCGTTGCGGCATCATGAGCTCCGCACCTTCAGAGCACTCAGCCTGCCAAGCCCACGCCCAACAAGAGCCGAAGTTCGCGCCTACGGGATACTGACACCTCTCAAGATTGTGGGTACTGCCGACCTTGACACCAAGTGAGAGCTGCCAGAACAACAGCGACCTTCCACATCATGGACGGCGACGGGCTGACGATATTGGGGCGCCAGCCCGCATTCAAGCTAGGAGTGCTGAAGATCCAGCGACCTGAAGCTACCAAGCCGCAAAACAACAATGCCATTGCCGACACCATACCCTTCGAGCAGTATAGTGACCCGCAGCTCAAGGCCATTTTGCAGAGGCACAAAAAATGTTTTCAAAGAGGCCATAGTGGAGGAGCTCAAGGCTTTGGAGGACTAGGGCATCATCGAGGCAGTCAAAAGTCCTAGCGCCTGGGTGTCACGCATGGTGGTGGTGCCCAAGGGCGACGGTGGCGTCAGAATCTATCCTAGGACCTCCGCGATCTCAACACTGTCATCATCCCAGAGAAGAAGCAAATCCCCACGCTGGATGAAATCACCGAGAAAATGGCCGACGCCAGGCTGTCCAGCAAACTCGATATCCGGAAGGCCTTTTATAAGATCCCAGTCCACGAGAGCAGCCGTCAGCTCTTCACCTTCAGCATGCCCCTCGGACTAATGCGGCTCAAGAGGCTTAGTATAGGGTTCACAAATGCCTCGAAAATACTTCAACGAGTCACGCTTGGCATCTTCAGCGGCATTGACGGCGCCCGGTGGGCGCACGATGACGGGATGGGTTACGCCTCCGACATGAAGCAGCACCATGAGAGGCTGGACGCCTGCCTTCAGCGCCTCCGAGAGGTCGGCATCACCCTCAATCAGGACAAGTGCAGGTTCGCCCCGCCTACTGTCGAGTTTCTCGGAATGCGCCTGACCGTCCGGGTCATGCAGCCGGCCGCCGAGAAAATTGACGCCATGCAGAACTTCCGACAGCCCACCAACGTGGCCAACGTCCGCTCTTTCCTGGGAACCGTGAACTTCCTGGCAAAGTTCATCCCGAGCTTTGCTGACCTCGTCGCCCCACTCCGGCAGCTGACGAAGAAGGGCCAGGCCTGGGAGTGGACGGAAAAACACACTGCGGCGCTTGACGGCATCAAGAAGGCGATCTCAGACGCGGACACGCTGGCCTTTTTCGACCGCAGGCAGCACATGGAGGCTCCTGGTGGACGCATCTCCGATCGGCCTCGGCGCTATCCTCTCACAGCGACAGCCGAACGGTAGCTGCCGACCTTTCGCCTCCGCCAGCAGAGCCCTCTCGCCGGTGGGGCAGCGGTACGCGCAGATCGAGCGGGAGGCTCTCGCCATCAAATTTGGGTGTCTCAAGTTTGAGCACTATCTGGCTGGCGACCCAGACTTCACCGTGGTGACGGACCACCGACAGCTCGTGCCGCTTTTCAAGCCTGGCTCCCATCCGCCACCGTGGATCGAGCGAATGGCGCTGCGCATTCAGCATCTCCGCTTCAACCTGCTCTACCGGCCAAACTGGACCAACCCGGCTGACCTGCTGAGTCGGCATCCACTGCGAGAACAGCGTCCAGAATGTCGGTGAAGAGCTTGACGCCGCCTTCGCCAACGCCGTGTCGACCGGGGCCGTGCCGAAGGGCTTCAGTCTCGACCATGTTCCGGAAGCATCGCGCACCGGCGATGAACGCAATTCGAACCGTCTGGCAGCAACTGGGGCACCAAGCAGCTAGCGACGTGCGCCAGCTCTACACGGCCTACTTGCGGCCGGTGCTGGAGTACGCTGCCGGCGCTTGGATGCCGACGGCCTGCAAGACGGCTATCGACCACCTGGACCGGGCCCAGCGCCTGGGCGCGCGCATCATCACCGGGTGTCTTCAGAACACCAGGTCCGAGGTGCTGAAGCGCGAGGCTGGGCTGCCGCCAATGGCAGTCCGTGCGGAGATGCACGCCGGCCTCCTCCACGAGCGCGCTTTTAGGCTGCCGCCCGACAACCCGCTGCGCGCCTGCGCGGCCAGCGTCGGCCCGCACCGCCGCCACCAAAGCACCCGCGGCTAGCGCGAGACGGCGGCCAGCGTTTGCAGCGCTGCGGGCCTGGGCGGCTACCCGCGAGAGCCCGTCCACGCTGTCCCGACGACACCTCCCTGGGCTGACCTGGACTCCATCACCTTCGGGCTGCACTCCCCGACCTAGCAGGAAAACCTGCCGGAGGCCCGGAGAGCTGCGGCGGAGCAGACGCTTGCCGCCCTGCCGCCCGCTCGCACCGTGCTCTGGACCGACGGAGCGGCGAAGGACGGCGTCCTGGACGGCGGCAGCGGCGTCCTGGTCGAGCCCAACACCACGCTGTGCGTCGCTGCTGGCCACGTGACGTCCAGTTTCCACGCCGAGCTAGCGGCCATCGCTGAGGCCCTTCGGTGGGTGCTCGCGGCCGCGGACCCTGCAGAGCTGTCGCGTTGGCTGCTGCGCAGGGTACCGTCCGCCGCCACTGCCTCGCCCGCTGACACTAGATCTACAACGCGGCGGCCACCGAGGCGGCGAGCACGAGCTCGCTGGCCTGACCCTTTGCCTGCACGGCGGGCCGCCTGCCGCCTTCGCCGACGAGCGACCTCACGCGGCGGCAGGAGCGGCTGATTTGCCAGCTGCGCGCCGACCGCTGCCCGGCCCTGCGGGGCTTCCAGGCCGCCATCGGCGTTGACGTGGGCCCCACCTGCCGCTTTTGTGGCGATGGAGAGGAGACGGCGGCCCATCTGCTGATCTCCTGCCCCGCCCTGACATCGCTGCCGCCTCTTGGGGCCAAGCCCGGAGCCCGCGGCAGTTTTCGAGAACTGCACCGCAGTTTTGAACTTCCTCGGGAAGGCGGGCGCCATCTGACGCCCGGTGCCATGGGCCCTGGCCTAGCGCGCCCGAATGGAAGAAGAAGAAGAAGAAGAAGAAGGTGGTCAACGACAACGGTGGTGGTGGCGAAGGTGACGAAGGTGGTGGCGAACAGTCTTGTATGCGCCACCTCTCACAGCTGCGCCCCCTTGTTGAACCTGCTGCTGCTGCACCGGCCAGCCACGCCGGAGAGCCCGCCGGCCTACCCAGCGGTAGCATCGCCACGCGAGAACATCCAAGAGCTGCCCGTAGCAGAGTGCTCAGCTACAAATTTTGATCCTAGGGCTCTCGTGTGCGGACGGGCCACTTTGATTGCTTTGGGGTATTTGAGCTGATAACTGAGTAACTGAACTTGTTTTTTTATCCCATGGGGATCTCTCTGGTTGGGGAAAATTGTAGGCGCCTGCTGCCTAGTGCTTGCCTGACAAATGATTTTTGCTCTTGATGTGCATATGCGATTTACGACCATATAGCCAATATGCTTGGTTTTCTGTTTTCAGTTTCAATCGATCACACATACAATTATTTGAGGCTCTCTCTCTCTCTCTCTCTCTCTCTCTCTCTCTCTCTCTCTCTCTCTCAGGCATTTCTACCTGCTCCCAAAAATTCCCAAGGACCCGGTCACCTGGCTGATCCCCTTTCGGGTCCCAGCAGGCAGACCTATTGTTAGCGGATGCAGTTCTAAAGCAATTGGGGCAGAAAAGTACATAGACTTCTTTCTTAAACCGATTGCCCAAGCGCAACACTTTCATTAAGGACTCCTATGACTTCAAGGCACACCTTATGGATAAATGCTGCACGGAAGGTTCGACTCTGGCAACTGGTGATGTCCAGAGTCTATACTCCATGATCCCTATAGACCAGGGCATTGCAGCGATCCAGGAATTCCTTAACCGATACCCGGATCCCATTAGACCGGATGCTGAGTTAATAAAGCTACTGGAACTGTGTTTGTACAGGAATGACTTTGAATTTGACAACTGCCCTGAGAACTGCTCTTTATAAGCCGAACATCTATTTTAGGTACATAGATGATATCTTCATTCACTGGGACCACCCGGCTGAAGCTCTGATAGAATTTGTTTGACACCTGAATTCAATCAAGTACCCCAACATCAAACTCACCGTCAGCTCCTCATCAACTGAGGTCAGTTTCCTTGATATGACCATCAAGAAAGCTGAAAACCGCTTTACAACACAACTGTTTTCGAAAGAAGCAGACACTCATAGATTGTTGCACCGACAGTCCTTCCATCCGTCACACACATTCAAAGGGGTAGTAAAATCCCAAGTCCTTCGGTACGCTCGAATCTGTGATGACTACAAGTCTTTCAACGGTGCTTTCAATTCTTTAAAATCGGAACTCAAGCAATTAGGCTACTCGAAGATTTTTCTTAGAAAATGCAAAAATGAGGTCCTCAAAGTTATGAACTGGACTGCAGGACCAACGACCAATCTGGGTCTGCTTCCCAAAGGGTTCCCAAAGGGGTCCGTGTGGGTCATCCCGCTGCAAATGCTGCACCCACTCACCGCCTGCTCTCTCTGCCCAGGGACTGAGACCGGCTTCCGGTTTTTTAATCTCTCAGAGCCTGTCCTGTGGCTCCAAGAGCATCATCTATGGCATCTCCTGTAACCAGTGCCACCCTGGGAAAATCCTCTATGTAGGTATGACTAGAAGAACAATGAGAGATAGAATGAACCAGCACAGGTCTGAAAATATTAACAGGAGAATCGCTACTTCTGGGTCAGAGCACTTTCTCACCCCCAATCACTCGATTGCAAACTTGAAACTTTGTCACTATTGCCATTGAACAGGTTCTTAATAACAAAAAAATCGAACTAAGGGAAGAAATCTGGATTAAAACACTGGGGACTGACAAACCGCCGGGTACGAACATCAGGGTTGATAATTTGAATTTGTTTGTTGGACTAAACCTGACTGGCTTGTCTCTCGCTCACCACAGTTAATAAGCGTTAATCCGTTAAAGTTAACGCAGAAAATACAGAAATCTTGCACATTTTTCCAAAACAGACTTCATATTGCACTGCTTTTGCTTTTCCATCTTTTTAGCGAAACACAGGTCAACCAACCGATTTACAAGCTAAAAAAATAACAAAAAATAATAATAGTAAAAACTTGTAAGTCTAATACTACTGAAAGTAAGCATACGGTAAACGAAGTAACTTATTTATTTGAAACTTGAAAGCTAATTAGTTAATAATAAAATACGAATAGGAAGGTTGTTTCTGTAGCATTAGCAGGCGCCGCAGAAAGTTACGAAAGATTGGCAAAGAAGTGAATCAATCAAAGCGATCGATGCTCACGCGCAAGCAATAAAGTTCACAATTTTAATTCATTATCAAGTTCATTAGTAAGAAGTTGTTACATCTGCATGATCATCGTCATAAACAAAGAGATTAATTAGGTATTTAGGTAAATTCGAAAACATTCGTAATGTTGTAACTTCTCGTCAGACTTGTATTTTTGTTCTTTCTTTGCGTCGTTAGTCTTGACACTGTCATTGACGTTAACGATGAATTTGTCGTTAAATCACAAAATAATTAACGCAAATTCGTTAATCCGTTAGTTCAAAAAATCTTACCGGCAGTCCGCTAACGTTAATAAAAAATATTAACGCTTATTAACGGGTTAACGCTTATTAACGGACCGGTGCCCAACACTGTGCACATGTTTTTTGGTCTGACGAAGATCCCAGAGGCTTGAAACCGGTAGCCTATTTTCTAAAATAATATTTTAACATGCCGTGACCTCTCTTCTCTCTCTTCTCTCTCTCTCTCTCTCTCTCTCTCTCTCTCTCTCTCTCTCTCTCTCTCTCTCTCTCTTAAAATCTCTTAAAATCTTAAAACTAGCTTCATAGATAGTGTAGGCAATTTTAATTTCCTTTCACTTTTGTTTGTAGGCAATCAAATTGCTATATAGGCGCCAGAATTACTTCGTGTAACTCAAATACACATAAGTCCTGTAATTGTAAATTCACGCACTTTTTTATGAACACAAACGAGAGGGTTTTGCTATAGCTTAATTGTACGGGCTAACAGCATCAAGGATTCTTTAATTAAAAAAAAGATTGATTCTCAAATTACAGTTTTCATAGCATTGCAGTCATAAGCTAGTTGATTTTCATTTTGTCTACTAAACACGAAATACCGCATTGTTAATGTATGCCAGCAGCGTATTACGCTCTTATAGTAGCTAAATAATTCAAATGTAGACTAACTTCACTGCGGTTAGTACGCCAGCTGAGCGCACCCATGCAAGGAGGTAAGGCGCTGTATCGTACATAGCTAATCGAGTTTTGACCATGCATGTGTAGATAGGCTCAGGCCCTCTGCAGATGATTAAAATTTAAATTTTATCTGTCTTCATCCATATCTATAGGTTCTTATAATAGTAGCATATAGTTTGCAAATATCAGGTTTTACAAAAAAAGACTCCAGATGAATTATAAATTTTGCTTCTTAATTGATGCTTCTATATAGTGCGTTGCATCACGGATATTCTCTTCCATTGGTAACTGGTACGATCCAGGAACGGCTGTAAGCAGTAAAATAGTCCTATTTTAGACTCCGTGTGTCAATAAATATGTAAACTGCCATCGTAAAATATCGATTTCTATGCAAATCTGTCGTGATAATTGGGGTTTTTTATGCGACTGTTCAAAAGCGACGCGAGAAGTTAATTGCCATTCAGCGATATGGAATTCATCAAATTCCATCGCATCATGCTCGATTGTTATGCAGTGTTTTTGTGACGAAATATGACAGTGTATGGCATTCAATGGATAGATAGCTAATTTACTGTGTACTCGTTTCTAATTCCTTCCTCGAAATCACTTGTATAGCTTATACTGAACTACATGCAAACATATTTTGAAGATACTCCCTAAAGACTCGATTTACACGGCCATCTGATTAAAGTAGCATCCTTTTAGGCGTGAAATGAAAATGTGAAACGTCATAGGCTTACATTTTTTGCGCGATATTTACTCTCATCTTGATCAATCCTGCATGGGAGCTTTTTCTTTTTTAGATTTACTCGATAGTTCGTTAGAATTTATTTGCCAAAATATTAACCTGGAGTTATGATTTAAATAGATCCTCGCTTGCCCCATCTGAACACGTTCTTGTTGTTGGTCCGGTCTGATCGCTTGCCCCATCTGAACACGTTCTTGTTGTTGGTCCGGTCTGATCGCTTGCCCCATCTGAACACGTTCTTGTTGTTGGTCCGGTCTGATCGCTTGCCCCATCTGAACACGTTCTTGTTGTTGGTCCGGTCTGATCGCTTGCCCCATCTGAACACGTTCTTGTTGTTGGTCCGGTCTGATCGCTTGCCCCATCTGAACACGTTCTTGTTGTTGGTCCGGCCTCTCTTGCCCCATCTGAACACGTTCTTGTTGTTGGTCCGACCTCTCTTGCCCCATCTGAACACGTTCTTGTTGTTGTTTCGGCCTCTCTTGCCCCATCTGAACACGTTCTTGTTGTTGGTCCGGCTTCTCTTGCCCCATCTGAACACGTTCTTGTTGTTGGTCCGGCCTCTCTTGCCCCATCTGAACACGTTCTTGTTGTTGGTCCGGCCTCTCTTGCCCCATCTGAACACGTTCTTGTTGTTGGTCCGGTCTCTCTTGCCCCATCTGAACACGTTCTTGTTGTTGGTCCGGCCTCTCTTGCCCCATCTGAACACGTTCTTGTTGTTGGTCCGGCCTCTCTTGCCCCATCTGAACACGTTCTTGTTGTTGGTCCGGCCTCTCTTGCTGTCACTGGCCCACTGAAGAGAAGACATCTCGTCTGGATCAAACAGCTTTTCGCTTTTAGGAATCTTCACTTGGTTTAATGGGAGTCCATCCAAGCTTTGAATGGTCTCATTCGGTTCCGTATCTGAAAGTTTGGATCATTATGCTCATGCTTCTGAAATTCTACCGAAAGAAATATTAACGCAGCTATTACACAGCGTACCTTCGAGAGCATCGACTGCGGCAGGATTGAACGAAGCAATTCCGAGACAAGCCAACGCCAGAATAAGGCCGCCTGCACGTCTGATTGACATCTGAAACCTGTTTGTTAATCTCATTAACGGTATAGTGTTTCCGACAGCTAAAATTCTGCAGCTGAGCATTTCTGTAATTGATCAGTCCCTAGCTACATTTTGAGTATAGGATCTCACAGTCTAAGCACGAAATTTGACCATGCGGCACCTATCATTGGCCACGGGATGTAGAAGCAGCCTCGCCGTGTCTGGATGACGAATCATAATTCGTTTTATTTGCTGCAGTGAATTCGTAACGTGGTCATGCTGTCACGCAACTACATGTAACGTTATACAGATATAGCCATAATTGCAATTGATTTAGAATGTAGAGCTTTCTTTGTCTGATTCCGATCGGAAAAACTAATTCTGAAAGGCTGGTGGGTATAGTCAATTAAAAATTGGTCATCAGATCTTCTAATAAGTAATTGGGGTGATCATACTGCGGCAGCTTTCATATATGTACGTGCTCAACCGATTCAACCTACAGGCCACACGGAGGCTAGCCAGCACATTGCGCCCTGAAGCTGGTCGCCTCATACAATTCTATCAATGAACTGGTAGACCAGCTGTTGCTACATGGCCATATACCATGTACATGCATGGTGCATGGTAGTAGATAGGTGCGTTTATTGGTGCACTTCTCCTACTCCTTAGCGCTACCCACACAGCCTCCTCGCTAGCCAGTGTTCTCACATCATCTTGCGCACTGATTCGCTTGCTTTGCTCGCCAGGATTATATTCGATCCGCCACCTCGTTGCCCTGGATACCACAGTGGTTGGGCACCCATGAGCATGAGCAGTATATGAACCTTCTCGAAGCTCGCCCAGCATGTCCCAAAATGGCACGGGTTTTTGAAAACCCGAAATCAAACGCGGGTTTCCATGCCTTTCCAGCTCTCAGTCAGTGCTTGCAAGCTACAATTCTGTTCGTAACCTGAAGCGCAACTTTTCCTGATCTTTTTGAGCCATCTTACACCTCCCAGCATATATTGTGTACAATTCAACTTGCCCTGTAGAGTGTTCTACCTTCCGCAAACTGATAAAATTTTTAACGTACTACTTAACGTACTACGCTGAACCACATATTATTTTGACCAACCATATAGGAAGAGAGAAATCTCGAGCATGTTAAATTTAGAAATCACCCAATCACGTGTGACCTGCAATTGTCAGCTCAAACCCCATTTGAGATGCATCATTCAGCACGTACTCTGGTGAACCAATCAAAGGTAACTAAAAATAACTCATCTACGGTAACCAATCATGCGCGCTTACACTAAACCAATAGATTAACTTTCTACCCTGCCATGTTTGACAGCAACCAATCCGTGAACCTTTGACATTTAAGAGAATGAACTCAATGACCTCACGTGGGGTCCGTTTGCTTATAAATACAAGTGGTCCGGAGCGGAGCGGAGCCTCAGAATTTCTGGACTCCAGAAAGAGCTCCGATGAGAAGAGCCCCAGGAGGACTTCTGCTAAACCAAGACTCGTCTGTGTTATTTGCGGTAAGCCTTACTCGGTCATTGCGCCAGGTGTTTGAGTCTGTTGAGACTCTTGAGTCTATTTTAGACTCCATTGGTTGTAGTCTCCAGAATGACTACCCTGATAGATATTAGAAGACTAAATACTATCAGAGATTACTGGAGCTATACCTAGAGTGCATGGAAGCACTGCTAGAAGGAAAAGGCTTAATTGATCGAAACCGCAGTTTAGCGCAGGAATCCCAATTGTTAATTTGAAGCTTCCGATTGGTCCGAACTACTGATACCGGCCGGCAAAAGGTCCTACAGGACAAAAGAGGAACCAGGGCCAGAGCGACATAACCAAGAAGTCTAGACGCATCGACGAGATCTACGACGAGATCTACTGAAGAGACATCTAATCCGGATTCAAGGTAATAAACACCTTCACTTGATTACTGGGTGCCTAGCAGAAGCTAGATGTGAGTGTTCTTTGATTACTGAGAAGAGTCTTGGTGATAAGGAACACATCAGCCCGCCGCAGTGCAGCAGTTGCCAATCGCTGTGCTGCTACCACTATTTCTGAAAATGGCAACACCACCGCGCATCCTAGTTGGCGTCCTTCGCCTCGGATTCAATTGGTGTGACATCAGCGTCTGTGAATAGCCTTAGCTCCGGGCCTCCGATCGATATTTTACGAGCTAATGTAACTCATGCCTTCTTTAAAGTTGACCCCCCCCCCAGCTATGCCTGAAAGTTATTTGACGCAGTTCCTTTCGTCATCACCTTAAACTAAGCGACCCTTGCTCACGCGGTAGAAGCTGTGTAGAGCTAGAACCCAGGCCCTATAAATGCCCTCGATCGGCGTTGTTGCCATGAGGAGTACTGTCACTTGAAAAAACGTTTAAAATAATGACAAAACCAATTTAACATGAAAAATCGATTAATGCGTCGCTGGAGCAGCATGTAAGGCACAAAATAGTGTGATTATAGAACTTTCTCGACACTGTTAAGAGACCCAATCACTGTTTTAGTGTTGAAAATCGTGAAATTCCTATCTCCGTAGTGTACTTTTCCGGTGAAACCTGCCTTTAAAACTATTTCTGAACAAAAAGCTTTATGACTATTGATAGAGCAATAAGAAAGGCACAAACATATCAAAAGATGAACACTGGATCTGCCTTCTATCAAAAGCAATAGCATTTTTTGTGTTGAAAAATTAAAACCTCCTACATGTGTGTACACATGTATCTCCATAGTGTATTTTTTGGCGAAAATTTGCCTTCAAAATATTTACCATAGATTTCGAGTGTTGCGTCCTTCTACTTAAGTTGTCCTTGCCCGCATATACTCCTTTGCATGACCTCAACTTGTCATCTAAGGAGGACCCCCATCTCGTAATCTACGTAGATCATTCGACGTCTCTGCGACGTCTTTTAACGTTTCCGACATTCTATCGACATCGCTAACAAATATTTGCTCTTATCCATCGATATAATGTAAAAGTACATATCTGCCTCCGACGTCGGATTGCGTACGTGCATCATGTACATGTATGTTTGTCTGACGGCCGGCTATCAACATGCAATCCCCGTCAGTGCAGGCCCAGCAATAAGGCATCGCAATTTAAGTCTTGATTTTGCAGTTGGCCAACACTTCTTGCAGCTGGACTTGTTGCTAGCAGAAGGACAGAGTTATGTCGTAGTTGATCAGGCCTATGAACTATAGTTTTTTTACAGCAGGTCTCAAGACGTACCCATGCAGATGTACATGTACACTGTACATGCACCACACATGTATAGTGACAATATACTATCATTTCTTCCGAGACTCTGTCGTCGTGGCTCACGTCGCACGTATAACACAAGGACCACTAGAAGATATCGTTGTACATATGTATCTTAGTGATGAGGACGCACTTTTTTCCAAATCCCGCGCTAGCACATGGGCTCTAAACGTACTAGCCTACTAACAGTGGGCAATGGGAATTTTTATCCTGTTTCTGCGAATTGTCATAGAATCTATACTAGATATAATGTTTGGTCATACTAGTAGTCATAATAACATAGGCGCAGCTTTTTGGGTCATAAATCATCGCTTTCGAAGCTGGTCTGACAGCCACCTGCGCCTGACTCAGTGTTGAGGCGGGCGCCAGATGGTCTGAGAGGATGCGGGCGGTAGCTTTTTTCTCATCATTTTGACAGGCCATCAAGATTTATGAGGTCAGAGCCTATTGTTCGGGTTCACTCAGGCGTGTGACAGCTTTGACAGCTATGCGTTTTACCCCTAAAAGTACCTTGGGATTAGCGATTAGCGATTTCTCTTCATTATCTTCACTTTCTATTTAATAAGAGCTTTCTAATGTATATTTTTGAAATCATTCATTTTTGTCAATTCTACGCGAAAAGTCATAAATCATTTTGTTGCGATTTTGATTGATTTATTGCCGCACCTGTAATATTTTTAACTGAAATATATTTTTAACAGAACTGATAGGATCTCCCGGTCACGTGATTCTGGGTAGCAACCAGCTTAGCCAATCAGAAAATTCGGCGCTCATTTTAACAAATCGGCTCAGCCAATCAGAATCGACGTGTTCCATTATAACAAACTGCGGTCCAGTTGGCGGCTTTTTAAACCGGTGTTTGGCCCGCTCGGACCAACCTCTCCTGGGATCTTGGCCTAACTTAGACCTCCCGGAGCTCGACCGTCGTCTCTTGATCCCCGGATCACGACTCCCCCCCGTTGTTCGCCGATGGCTCAGATGAATAGCTAAGCTAGTAGGCGCCGGTCACAGTGGACCAATGGCAAGGCAGTTTTGCAAGCGGTAGCTTTTTCTCATCATTTTGACAGGCCATCAAGATTTATGAGGTCAGAGCCTATTGTTCAGGTTCACTCAAGCGTGTGACAGCTTTGACAGCTATGCGTTTTACCCCTAAAAGTACCTTGGGATTAGCGATTAGTGATTTCTCTTCATTATCTTCACTTTCTATTTAATGAGAGCTTTCTAATGTATCTTTTTTCATTAATTTCTGTCAATCCTACGCGAAAAGTCATAAATCATTTTGTTGCGATTTTGATTGATTTATGGCCGCACCTGTCATCTTTTTACGACCCTGTGGGAACTGATAGGATCTCCCGGTCACGTTATTCTGGGTAGCAACAGGCTTAGCCAATCAGAATCGACGTGTTCCATTATAACAAACTTGGTCCAGTTGGCGGCTATTTAAACCGGTGTTTTTGGCCCGCTCGGACGGCAACTTGCTCGGACTCCGACTTGCTCGGGCCCAGCACGCAACTTCTTTTTCCCGGAGCGCGACCGTCGTTTCTTGATCCCCGGATTGCGACTTCCCCCCATCATCATCAAGGACGAATCCCCCGGTCATCAGCAGCGAACATCAAAGTTAAGAGCATCACCTGCTAGCTATCAGCGAAGACTGTGACAGCATCATCCCGAGTCTACAGCTGCGAAGCATCAAGCCGATTCGGTCACTGTGGATTTCCTGGTCTCCGGCTGTTGAGTTTCTGATTGGTTGGGTGAGAGGCTACCTAGACTTGCTTGATTGGGTGATTACTTATCTGTCCCCTGTTTCAATAGCTGGATTAGGCGCACACTTTTGCTCATTTTGTTCAGTAGTGCTGTAATCGAGGCAGAAGTCATTCAATAATACTGCTAGTAGTCTAAAACTCCAATTCAAGCTGAAGTGTGAAGTGATCTAAGGAGAAGGTTAAATCTAACAGTTATTTTTATCGGTTTTATTTCTTTGTTCGCCGATGGCTCAGATGAGTAGCTAAGCTAGTAGGCGCCGGTCACAGTGGACCAATGGCAAGGCCGTTCTCAGTCGATCAATCTATCAAATCAGTTAGTGAAGCTGCCAGGAGTGCAGAATGCAGATGTACTTTGTGCACTCTAAGGCTAGCCAAGCGGCTCGGGTAATGAATCATGCGGTCTCTGAAGTTCGAGTTAGTCTATCATCAGCGCTATGAGAGGCTAGTTGGCGCGTTGAAGGCCAAAAGTACAATTCTTCGTATTTAGCAATGTAATGGTACATGTAGCTACCCCATAGTCTCGCCACTGCAAGAATCCCCTGCACAAGTCCCCTCTGTACCTGCATGGCCAATGCGATCTAGTCCCAGCAGTGTCCCTTAACATCGGCTATGACTTCGAGATTGACAGCAAAAAGACACTAGTTGGCAGGTAAGTGCAAGCCCCCTCCAGTCGGAAGCCCGATTTCGAGAGTCCCGGTGTGGTGAGCCAGGACGTACGGGCTGGTGGCAGCAAGTTAGTCGATCTGCGGATTAGCTAATTTCTACTTTCAAAATTCTCCTTGCTCGTCTCTCGCTGTCCCTCTCTCAGTTATAGGACCTAGACTGCTCGCCACACGATCAAGCTACCATGGGCTGACCATCTGACAGGAGTGGGGTGCCAGGACTCTAATTGATTTATTTCTGAGACCTGAGGCCCGAAGGCTTCCCCACAAGGGGGCCGAAAGGTCGAAACCCATCAATATTGTAAAGATAAACAACTCCCGCCACTTGTACGTTATTATAGCATATAGATATGCACATGTATGATATGTCCAGGTGGCCAGGTAATCAATACAGCCACTAATTCCAACCCTTCTTTTCTTCTTAGAGTAAGCAGCAGATTGTAAATCTTCAAGACGAACAAAATGGATGAAGTACCGTGAGCTGGATGCTGCAGAATCACGCCGTGGGTATGCTGCCATTAATTCAGTTTTATTTTGTTGTAGCCTTAGTTTAATTCTTTTAATATTTTTCTTTTTCGTCGCAATTTAATATTTGGTTTGTTCAAATTGTATTTGTAAGCGTTTTCTATTTTTTAAAATTTAAAATTTCTCTTATCTCTCGAGGCTAATTATAGTTAAAACGGGCCCCCGGCCTAGCCAGCCAGCTAAATGGACACTTGTTTAATTAATGGTGTGTTTTGTGCTATGCCTTTATTGGGTTCTGAATTTACACTTATTTACTTTTAAAATATTTGAAAATTGGGTTTATTTATTCAAACTTCTTAAGACTAGAAGAAGTAGAAGTAGCACACTTATACAGTTATACTGAATAAATACCAGAGCTAAAATTTATAATAAAAAATAATGTGTCATGTGCACAGGATAACCATAGGATAGGCCTAGCCGCCTAGACACAGACCTGTGACAAGTGACATTTTAAGACACTAAACAAACCTAATCAGTCAGTAGCCCTATAGGACTAATCACTAATGTGATTTATATAAGTTGTAGTTGTAGGCATCAAAAACTTCTAAGAATAACACTAAGAGGCTGAAAAAAGCTGAATTAGCTTTTTGTTTTAATTACTACCAGTATGCTGCATTGTCATCATTATTCATATTCTTTTTTAGGCCTATTAATTGGTTCCTTTAATAAAATATCTCCTTTTAAATTTATTGGCGATCCTACAGTTTTCCGCTTTTAATTATTATTTGAAAAATTATGGCACAGCAGGAATAAGAAATGACGATAAACTTATGGCCCTATGTTGCTGACACATCTTGCAGGCCCAATGCCAGCCATCGCTACAGTTAGCAGCTTCGTGGCGACGTAGGCTCATAGTGATGTTGCAGTTCTCGCATTGCAGAGTTTCAGATTAGCCCATAACAACTGAGCTAGCGCATTGCCAATTGCGTGTCTGGTATCAGCAGTACCAGCTCCCAATGACTGACATCCAGGGTAGCCAATGCATCGGCAGGTTCAATTTCTGCAGGTGGGATGACTGTTGTTTGTTGGTGCAGATGGATGACTGGCCATTGTGGCTTAGCTGAAATGCAGAAAAAAGCCAAAAAATAATTAATAGTGGAAAACTGTAGGATCGCCAATTTATTTATTATAATAAAAGTGCCTAGGCTAATATTGCTTGCTATCTTGCCAAGACTTCTATGATTGTGAGTATGAGATTAAAAAAATATTTTCATACTTTTTATTGCATTGGCATTATTGATAGTGTTTAGGCCTACTTTTTTCACAGATTAAAAAACTATTTTTATTTTTAAAAAGATGATGGTTTGACATTATGTAATAGGCATGTTTCCTATATGATACGAAATCTCACTGTTAAGCCACTAGCTATAACGGGCATGATTGCTCTCACTGAAATTATCCTACCATTGCAACTTAGTAGACCAAGACCATTGCAACCAGTTATTGTAAGGCTATTTTTCTAATTCCTATTATTAAATATCCTAAAGCTGCCACCAAAGTTGTCAAAGGGCTAAACTTCTGTTTCTACAAATGATTCCTCAGCTGTCACTAAGTTGTTATATGGCTTGACTTCTGTCTTTATAAATTGTTCTAATATTGATAGTTGCCACCAAGACTATTCTATTAATAAATTATGAGTTTATTAATCTTAGAATAAGTCTGAGAAATGTTTCTTGGAATTAATCTGAGTATATATCTGAGTAGTTGTCTGAGTATATATTTGAAAATTTGTCTTAGTATATTGTTCTTAGAATATTATTTAGCCCTTACAAGTATCATTCTCCTATTATTCCGGTAGCATTTATTATTATTCAGGTAGTAATTTATTGTTATTCTGGCCTAAGTGGTATATTGGCTTACTGGTATATGTATTGCATGTACTTCCAAGTCCTGGGCATTACTGAGATCAGAGGGTCACAGCCTCTAGTTATTCTTTCATATATCAATTTAAGATCTACTTTGTAGTCTCTTACTACTTCCACTTCTCAGTAGTATATACTGTATGTGTTCTCTGCCACTTCTCTTCTGCAAATGAATAACTTGGAAAACAATCTTCAATAACATTTACTTGGAACTCTTACTATTCACTATTAACTGTCTTGTTATTGAACCACAATGCGCAAGGTTGGTCTCTTTTCTGCCAAAAATGCTTCTATTTATACTAAAATTTACTGCTAGTTTAAACAAAAATTAGTTCGCATAAAATATTATGAAAAATAGGTATATTATAACAAATGTGTTTTCCTAGATTTGGCAGGCATTCAAAATGAGTTATATGATTATCAATTTTATAAAAGAATTGGGAGGGGCTTGCACAATTATTATCTCAAACTTAAGCTAAAGTTAGATTATATATTTATACAATGTTTTTTCTCTAGGGCCTATGAAAAAGTAGGCCTAGGCCCTAGGCAAGTTACTTTTTTCCTTCTAATTTTTTATATTGCTTTTTATTCTATATAGGCCTAGGCCTAATAGTTTTCTATTCAAATTTGCTTTTCTTTTAAATGTATAAAGCCTATTAAAAAGTTAGGCCTATATTAGAATTAGACCCTAACTAAGTCTCTCTTAACTTCATTTTAGGTATTGGTTTATTTAGCTTTGGGTTAGTTAGGCTTTATACTAGTTAGGCCTAGCCTTTTAGTATTTGAGTTTGATAGATAGCCATAGTCTGGAAGGTGGCCTTTACACCAGAATTTTCTGGCATATTTTTGTTCTTGCTGACAATCTTGGCATACACTTGGCATATAGCATTTTTAGGTTCAACATGAAGTGTACATATTTGGCATACAAAAATAGCCAAGTTTAAGGCTAATGTAATCGAATAGTTAAATATCAACCAACATTGAAAGCTCTTTAAAAATAATTAGAAACTAAAATAGAAAATAATAACCCAATCACAAAAAAGTTAAAATTAAAACAAAGAATATTAGTTTTCAGCAAAAAGAGCCATTTTATAGTATAGTAAAAGTTTCGAATTCCTAAAAATATATATTCTTTGAAAAAATGGCATATAAACAATTTTAGCCATGGCATAAATTTTTTTATTGGTATAAACTTAAAAAACATGAATTTTCATTCTGGAATATGCCTGCCATGATCCTGACTATGGATAGACAAGCTGTTGAAACCCGCAGATTTTGAACCCAGGGAACTCCATTCCCGGAATTATTTTTGTATGGCTGGGGTGCTGCGCAGAATGTCAGGCAAACTCTGGCCTCTATGTACCTCTGCCTTTCCCTATGTCCTTTGCATCCTTAGAAACTTCCATCTTCTTTTCTGTTTCCTATCTTCTCTCTCGTCTCTTCTCTCTCTCCCCTCTTATCTCTTCTTTCTTCTCTCCTCTCTCGTCTCCTCTCTCGTCTCTTCCTTCTCCCCTCTATTCTTTTCTCTCTTTTCTCCTCTCTTCGCTCTGGTCTCTGGTCTCTCATATCTCCTTTCCCCTGTTTTATCTTTTCTCATTTCTCTCTGCTCTCTACTCTCTCTTCCCTCTCCTCTCTGCTCTCTACTCTCTCTTCCCTCACCTCTCTTCTCACTCCTTACTCTACCCTCTCTCAACACTTTCCTTATCTCTACTCTCTCCTTTTTCCTCTCTTCTCTCAACTCTTTCCTTTCCTCTGTCCACTCTCTCCTCTCATCTCTCTGCTATCTCCTGTCCTATCTCTCTTCTCTCTAACCTCTCCCTTTTTTCCTCTCCTCTCTCGTCCTTTTCACCAATTTCCCCTGTCCTCTCGATTCTCTCCCTGCCCCTCCTCTCTCCTCACTCACTTCTCATCTCTCCCTTGTCTGCACCTCTCATCTCTTATTTCTTATCTCTCCTCTTTTCTCTCTACTCTCCCATCTCTCGTCTGTTCTGATCTCTCATCTCCCCTCTCTGTTCTGTCATCTTTACTCTCATATGTTCTCTCACCTCTCTCCACTTGTACTCCTCTCTTTCCCATTTTTTGACTCAGGAGGACTCGATCCTTTCAATTCTTTCTTCTTGTCTCTTTACTTCTCTCTTCTATACTCTCTCCCTCTCCCTTGTCTTCTCTCTTCTTTCTCACTCTCCTCTCTCCTTTTTTATATCGTCTGTTCACTCTCATCTTCGCTCTCTCATTCCCCTCTCTCTTCTGTCATCTCTACTCTCCTCTCTACTGTGTACTCTTCTCTTTCCCCTCTTCTGACACCCCTCTTTCCTTACTCCTCTCTTCTCTTCCTTCTTCTATACTCTCTCCCCTCTATTCTCTTCTCTCGTCTCTCTGCACTCTGCTCTCTCTTCCTTCATCTCTCATCTCTACTCTCACGATCATCTTTTTTCATCTCTCTCATCTCCACGATCTCATCTCTTTCCTCTCTCCTCTTCCCTTTACTCTATCATCTCTCCTTTCTCCTCTCTTCTTTCTCAACTCTCTCTCTCTTATCTCTTACATCTTATATCTTATCTCATCTTCTCACTCTTCCCTCTCTCATCTCTTATCTCCTCTTCTAACTCCTCTCTCTCCCCTCTATCCCCCTCTTATCTCCTCTCTTCTCTATCCTTTCTAATCTCTCCTCTCAATCCTCTCTCATCTGCCTCTCTGTTCTCTCATCTCTCATCTCTTCTCACTCTTCTCTATTCTCCTCTCTCATTGATCCTCTGTCTCATCTCTCCCCTCTTCTCTCCATCTTCTCACCTCTACTATTTCTTCTCCCTTCTCTCTCCCCTCCTCTCGCTTCTTCGTCCCATATTCTCTGCTCTCTCCTCAACCTCCTCGTACGTCTTTCCTGATATCTTCTATCTATTCTCTTATCCCCTCTTGCCCCTCCTCCCTTTCTAATAGTCTATTCCTTTTCCTTTTCACTCTCATCTGCCCTGCAGCCATAAGCTTGATTCTTTATCTGGCCTTTGAGATAAAAATCTGCCGATCCCTGCTTCGAAAGCCAGTTTGTGGGACGTAGTACTATCATGGTTGTTATAATTTCTCGTGCTCTCTCTGGCCAATTAGCAGTCCTGAGAGGAATTTGTTTATCTCCATTCTCTAGCTCCACCACCACAGTCTGCAGCAGTCTAACAACCAAGGAAATACCCATTTCTTAGGAGGTTATTTAAATTTTCAAGTACCTTATTTGTATCTTAATGTTATAATTTTCATGGTGTAAGCAATTTAGTAGGATTGCATTGTAATCAGTTCATTGTAATCATTAATTTTTTGCTATTTTTACAAACCATCCCACATTGCCTTGATTTGCCATCCTTGTTTAACTCCTGCAGACTTGTCTTATACAGGAGTGAGGACAGTGGTTGAATCTCTTGCTAAACTCTTTCCTCTCCACGCCTCTCCACTCGCGGGGGTACAGAGAAGGCTATTCAAAAACACTATACATTCGCTATGTACATTGAGCCCTATCGCCTGACCCTTCGTCTGGCTCTGGGGGAATGAGTGAGTGAGTGGCACAAACAACAGAAAAAGCAGACAAACTTCACATGCTTACAGTTTCTTTTTCGGTTGAGTTACAGAGTTGAAACTTTACATTTAGATAGAAAATGAGTCAATAAAGAATTGTGTCAAATTTTAAGTCAATCGCTTCACGTGGAGCAAACTTATGGCAGCCGAAAGTTAGTCAATTTTGAAACCCCTTTTACACATCTGGGCCCAGATCGGGAAAGAGAGGCAGCCGGGTGGAGGTTGGGGTGGTTGCTATGCTGAAAAAAACAGCCTAAATTTAAAAGTGCACAGCACCACTCAGGATTAACTTTGAGACTCAAAATTTTACATGATTGTGCCAAAATAGTTAAAGATTATCTGTGTCAAATTTGAAGAGAATCGGTAGAAGTGGAGCGGCACCATGGAGGATTAAGTGAAAAAATCGCGCATTTTGAGCAGTTTTTTGTACTTTTAGGTAGGAAGACTTGAGTCTAGGAAATTAAAAGGTAGTCTAAGACATTCACCGTAGTAAGTTTAGAGTGGGTGTAAAGTTTGGTGTCATTTGGTTGAGCGGTTTGGGAGTCCATAGCGATCAAAATTGTCCACACACACACACACAGAGTTTTGATTTTTATAGGTAGAGATAGCAATTTCTTAGTCTACTAGGGCCTAATCGTAATATTAGTCTAAGCCTTATCTTATCTATGGATATAATTTTTGAAATTGATAGTAATAAAGCAAAAATCTTAATGGGCCTAAGCACAAGTAAGTCTGTAACAAAATTTTGTTTCTAAAAGATTTTGTTTTCTTTGCAATCAAGTTCAAATAAATAATAGTCTATGTCTACATATTGTTTAAATAATTTTTATTTAAGCCAGTTAAGAAGGTAGTAGATTTTATACATAATTGCAATGCATAGGAAAATTTGGTAATTGTCAAGTTTTGTTTGTTAAATTATTTTGACTCTAGAAAAGTACTGTAGAAACTATTTTAAATACAAATAAATACTTTTAAGATACTTAAGCCTGATTAAGCACTAATTCTGTGCTTCAAAACTTGTTATAATGTATCTGACACTGAAAAGCTACAATAGACTATGGCCATAATATTAAAAAGTAAACAAGTCTTAACAGAAACAAATAAAAAGTATTATTGTCTATGGTCAAACCGCCAACAAACAGCAAAAGCTTTATATGCTATAGTAATGGGAAATCCATAATAGAATATTCCCAAATGGCTTCACTATGTTCAGTTGTGCAATAATTCCTCTAAGTATGTTTTAAATAGGGCTTATAAAGTCCCATGCATGGCATGCAGCATAGCCTTGCTAAATTTAAGACTTTAATTTTATTTATTTGTTATTTGTCAACTTGTTAAATATCATTGATATTTAGATTTGACCATAGGTATAGACCTTTTTCAAGTCAAAAAATGCTCAAACATTCTAGCCATAGACTATTGCAGCTTTTTGATGTCAGATACATTATAACAAGTTTTGAAGCATAGAATTAGTGCTTAATCAGGCTTAAGTCTCTTAAAAGTATTTATTTGTACTTAAAATAGTGCATACAATACTTTCTAGAGTCAAAATAATTTAGCAAACAAAAATAGACAATTGCCAAATTTTCTGGCACAAGGTATATACTGCAAATGATGCGCTGCATTTGGCATATAGTCTATATTACAAAATCTTCTTAGTTTACACATAAAGTCAAATTCAAAATCAATTCAATTCAAATAGTACAAAAAAGTTTCTTCTGACTATACAAACAATATGTATTCTACTGAAAAATTTTAATATTTTAGCAATCATTTTTTATTAAAATTTAAGAAAAAATTAAAAAATTTAGAAAATTCAAAATAAGATTATTATTTTTATATCTTTCTTTTATTCAGCATTATAACTAATAATGCATTTTAAAGAACCTATCATTTGTTATATTGCTATATAATAGCTACTAGGCTCAATACAAGGTATGCATTTTTTTCTTGGCATGCATGCACTTTTTTACTTGGCATACGGTGCACAATTAAAAAATTGACTAGGGATTTGTTGCGGTGCACATGGCACACCTTCTTGACCATGGCATTTGAGAAAAACCAATATAAAATTTATACTTTCTTCAAACTAGGCTTTTCTAATTTTATTTTTTGAAATGGTCATTGCTAAAACTGCTTTGCAAAAACTGACTAAAGCCCTCTTTATATAAAAGTATATGCCAATTGAAATATCAATTTAGATCAATTTGATACCAAATAGCAAAAAGATAAAAGAATATTAAGCAAATAGTAGGCCTTGCTATTTGCAATTTGCAATTTAAGTAGGCCTAATTTATGCAATTTAAATTGATTATAGTAACAACTACCTATAAATAACTTTTTTTAAGTAAAAAATCATTCTTTCCTTTTTAAAAACTATATAAAGCTTATGCTAGGACTAATTTTATACTAACATAAATAGCTCTCTAATATCTTCCTAGTTTCCATATTTTAAATGCTATATTTGCTATTTGTAACTTTACTTTGGAATTCTTTTATTGCTTATATAATTATATTCATCTTGTTTCTTCTAACCAAGCTCTTTCTAATTACATTTTAGACAACTTTGAATTACAATAGCCAATATATATGTCAACTCATTTTTTATTTTTTAGAATTTATACTTAGTTAATTTAGTATAAATACCATAATATTGATTATAAAATGATTGAATATAATAATAATGCATTTAAGAAAATGTTAACCTTTTAATTATATTCATATAACTAATTTTAGCTTTGGTCTGTCTTTAAAGTGTACTATTGAAATGCATATCTAATTCAATAACAATTGATAAAAGATGATTCCAGCCAAATTAATCAATTGATCATATTGAAAATATGAGCTCATACTTATAGACAAATGATGTTTGTGAGTCTATGGAAGCCATAGACAAGTACAGTATTAGGGTATATACAAAATTATATACCCTAGAATATTAGAATATATTAGAATATACTAGAATATATAATAGAATATATTAGAAACAGATTTTATTATATAAAGTGCTAATTATGGCACTCTAATGTGGAAAGAATTTCAATTGTAAATAAAGTATATTTTTATCATAATTTATAAAAAAATTCTTAATGCCGTATAGAATAAAAAATGACTTCTATTTTTGCACTTTCAGAACAATCTAAAGCCTTCAACAGTTATACAAAAAAAACAAACAACTTTTATGGTAGCTAGTGCTTCATCACATTAACTTGCTCAGAACTAGTCTCACTTGTGCCACCTGTGTTCAGAAGGCTCCAGTTTGACAACTAGTGAGCTTACATGCTGGTCTAGATGGTTGAGATGCAAGGCCAGTTCAGTGCTAGGGGGCTGGGCACTGGCAGACCCCCTGGCGGTGGCGGCTGCGGCTTGCAGTCGGCCCAGCGCACTATCCATTCTGGTCACTTTATGAAAAGCAACCTTGAAGATGACGAGATCGATGTGAACTTTGCTGACACCAGTTCTCAAGCTGTGCTAGTATTTAGCGGCTCATCTAGTACTAGCAACCTGTTCCAGTCTATTCAGCAGCAGAAACAGCAACAGCAGATGAATGCTCAATTAACTGAGCACCAGCAGCAGCAGGGCCAGATGCAGCCGCAGTCCAGGCAGCAAATTGATGAGAATTTACAGCATCAGCAGCAGCATCCAGTCCTTGCCAAACGCACCAGTGAAGTATCAATTGACGAGTCGCTGTCAAAGTTATTAGCCTTTCTCAGTCTCACTTACTCTGGCAAACTCACTAGCCCAAAGTGGAATGAATTTCGCGGCATGCGATTCACTACTAAAGACAAAATCCGTCTTAACAATATTATTTGGCGCGAGTATCATCTGCAGTTTGTTAAACAGAAGCGACCGAAAGTGGTCCAGTTTGCCAGTCCACTGTCGGACGAGGTGCATTCCAAAGCTGAAGCGGTCATCATGGAGGGCAAATACTGGAAGCGCCGTTTAGAGACAGTTTGCAACGAATATTCTCGTTGGCGTACTTTTCCAAAACAGCGTCGTCAACGAGCTCCGGCTGTTTTTACGCTTTCGTCATCGATTGCTACGCCAGCTGCTAATGAAGAGGAGCCGATGGACATCACTAGTAATAGCGATTGGTTGGCGCAGAATTCTGCAGCCGATGTCAAGCGTCGGTCTGGCCGACCAGCCAGTCCAGCTGCCAGTAATAGCGGCGCCTGTGGCGTGGTAGTTAGCAGTAGCAATAATAACTTCTTAGACGACATTTTCAGCGACCTTCCATTGGAAAGTTTCGACAATTTATTTCAACCAAACGACGCGTTGCAATTTCCGACGGCTAAAGATTTTAATCTGGTTGGCAATTCGGATTTTATTCAGCCGGGACTGCTTCAATTGCAGCCCAGTATTGATGAGGCGGCCACTGCTAGTGATATTTTAGCAATGCTTACTACTCCGCAGCAGCAGCCAGTCACTGTGCAAGCTTCAACTTATCAGCACCAGCCTGTGGATCAAGTCATGCAACAGCAGGTCCCGGTTAGCAGCAGTGGCGGTCAGGTTATCTATCCTAGCTTTCTAGCAACTTCCAGTGCCAGCCAGTATCCGCATCAGCAGCAGCAGCAGCATCTGCAATTCCCTCCGACTACTTATCAGTTACAGGCGCCAATAACTTTTACAGGAAGTACATCCGGTACTAGCGCTGGTCCGTTGAGATCAGTTGACTACTATAGTGAGACTGCTATGCCGCAGCAGCAGCAACAGCAACAGCAGCAGCCTTTTAAAAACGAACAGGTGCCAGTGACTTTAATGGATTTACTGCATTCCGAAAGTGCCCCCGTTCGGCAGCAACAGCAGCAGCAGCGGCAGACTATATCGCTGCCGTCATTTCAGGGCACCATGGTTAAATGCGAGCCTGCTCCGCGCCAACAACAACAGCAACAAAAGCAACAGTTAAGCGCCAGCGACCAACAAAAAGTTCTAAATACACTGCAGTTATTGTTGAGAAATCCGCCACCTCCTCCAGCAGCTGTTACTAGTCTGTTGCAATATCTTAATAGTGTTGGCATTACTCTGCAACCAGATGTGCAGCAGCACCAACTTCTACAGATACAACAGCAGCAGCAGCAACAACAGGCCATATCGACTGTTTCCAAGACTCCAATTCCTAATTCTTCTGACAAAAGTTGTTATATTGATTTAACGGCATCTGCTTTGGGGCAAAGGCAACAACAACAACAGCAGCAGCAGCAGCAGCAGCAGCAGCAGCAGCAGCAGCAGCAACAACAACAAACAATGAAGCCACCTGGTGCTGTTCGTTCAGGTGTGTCACCGGCTCTCTATAATATTTTAACCGGATCGAATAATTCTACATCAGTGTCACATCAGCAGCCTAAATCCTCCGTTGCTGTGTCTCCAAAAATGGAAAATTCAGCAGCTTTGGCGCCACCGCCGCCGCCGCCGCCGCCGCCGCCGCCTCCCCCGCCTCCGCCTCTGACAGCTAGCGCTAGCGCGGGCTCAGTATCTACTAGTAGCAGTGCAAGTCGGTCTCGACAATCGTCTGCTTCGCAAATTGTGCCACCAATACCGCCTGTTCGAGAGCAAAGAGGCACCGCGTCGTTTGTAAGCGCCTACTGGGTTAAAACCATTGTGCAATTTTGCATTCTAATCTAAGCCTAAAAACTCAGGAGCATGTTTGGACACCCAATACCGAGTCGTAATTTTGGAATTCGTATCTAGTCGAAGTTGAAAGCTGACAGTTCGACAAAATTGAAAATAACGTGCAGTCTAATCGCTAAGCACTGTTATTAAATTAGAATTGTTAAGATTTGGGTGATTTGGGTGTGATTATAACGTGATTATGATATGCGTATCATATTAATGAGTGTGATAAGGGTGTGATTATGATATGATTATGAAAATTGTGTGTTTATGATCTCGATGGAACTTGATTTTGATATTGATTGTGGATGATTGATTAATTTATTATGGATAATTATGATTATGATATGGGTGTGATTATATGATTATAATATGGGTGTAATAACTAAATTCCATCCTGAACTAATACGCCCCTAACAGTCTCGAGCTTTGGATCACAGCGAGCTGTACCAGCTGCACAGGCGCCAAAGTGTACAGACTGCCAATTCCGAGCAGAAGCGTCGCTTCTCTATCAATAACGGATTCGACGCGCTGCACGATCTGGTGCCCAGTTTGGCCTCAAATCCGCACGTGAAAGTGTCCAAAGCCGTGCTGTTGCACAAAGCGGCCGAGCATATGCAACGGATGAAAGCGGATCGGGCTAATATGGAACGGGAGAGTGAGCAGTTGCGCCAAGAGATTGCCAGACTCCGAAGCGGCATCGAGGCCTGCTGCGAGCAGCTGCCATCGGCTGGCGGATTGCCTTCAGCTGCCAGCGTCGGCGGAGGCAGCAGCGGCGTCGCCGGTGGCGGATCCTCGGCTGCCGAGCTGCGTTTGGTTGAAGCGCGACGTTGGTTTGAGCATTCCTACGTACGGCCAGGGGTGCTCAACAATTGGAAGTTCTATCTGGTAAGGCGGCTGATGCCCACCTGTTCGATGGGGATTTATTTTAGCCAGCGCCAGCCTCCCAAATCCTCAGTTGCTGGGCCGGCCTTCCAGAGCCTCAGTTGCTGGGCTAGCCTCCCAGAGTGTCAGTTGCTGGGGCAGCCTCCCAGAGTGTCAGTTGCTGGGCCAGCCTCCCAGAGTGTCAGTTGCTGGGCCAGCCTCCCAGAGTGTCAGTTGCTGGGCCAGCCTCCCAGAGTGTCAGTTGCTGGGCCAGCCTCCCAGAGTGTCAGTTGCTGGGCCAGCCTCCCAGAGTGTCAGTTGCTGGGCCAGCCTCCCAGAGTGTCAGTTGCTGGGCCAGCCTCCCAGAGTGTCAGTTGCTGGGCCAGCCTCCCAGAGTGTCAGTTGCTGGGCCAGCCTCCCAGAGTGTCAGTTGCTGGGCCAGCCTCCCAGAGCCTCAGTTGCTGGGCCAGCCAGTAGCTAGGCTGGGATGCTGGAATGTCGTAATTTATATATTTAGATCATTGAATAGAAAATTGCTGAGTTCTATTTTTAACAGCTTACTCATTGTTCGCTTCACCCAAACGTTTGCCTATCGCAGTTCAGCCTGGTCATCACTGACCTGTTCGACGCCTTCAGTTCCACAGTTACTACGCACGGTCTGGACGATTTCGCTCGCTCGGTTCTTAGCTGGGTTGATCAGCACTGCAGCCTGATTAAGCTGAGGCCAGGTTTGTGCTGCGCAATTTAACAGGATTAGCCCAGCCAACTCTGGAGTAGAATCCCTTCAGTAATCTCCCAGCAACCCTTCAATAGTCGAAAGCGTTGAAAAAACTCTTGTGACTTTTAAACAACTCAAAACGACTGTAATGCGTCAGAGATGCGACTGTTGCGTCGCGAGTCGAGAAAAAAATCTTCCAAGAGTTGTTGTGTTAGCGCTTAACTTTCTACTAACTCAAGCAGACTAAATAGAGTTGTTATAAATGCAATTCTGATTCATAAAGTGATGCAGAGTCGCAGATCAAAAAAACCGCCTTAAATTGACTCTTCATGACACTCTCTGACGACTTGTACCGTGACATCTCGTCGTTTTTAGAGTCTCTACTCTCTACTCCCAGAGTCTCTACTCTCTACTCCCAGCTTGCAACGAATCTGGGACGCTACTTGGCCTGGGTACCGTTTTTTTTTCATCGGGGAGAGTGTACATGCCTGACCGATTAAGACAGTCGGGGCCGATGTACACCCTGTGTGAGCGTGTGTGTGGGGGAGAGTGTACATGCCTGACCGATTAAGACAGTCGGGGCCGATGTACACCCTGTGTGAGCGTGTGTGTGGGGGAGAGTGTACATGCTTGACCGATTAAGACAGTCGGGGCCGATGTACACCCTGTGTGAGCGTGTGAGCGTGTGTGTGCGTGAGCAGAATTGCCCCTCAGTGCTGCATAGTAAATGATAATCTGACACCGCAAATCAATTTCCAGCCGTCCAAAGAGCCCTAACCCAGTTCAGCACCAGCACTAGCATTCTAAGCGATCCCCAGGCTGTACCGTCGCAGGTGCTGACAGGTGTACAGGCTGGCACACTGGCTCTGTCCATTGAGCCGCCGCCTTCCCTAGTGCCGCACCAGCAGGCGGGCCAGCGGCAGACGCATCGCAGCTCGTCAATGTCCGAGTCTAATAAGAATTCTTCATGGCCGGATTTGGAAAATTCCGACGAGGACTGCGATATGATGGATTGAGGAATTGAAATAATTCTACCAAAAATATTATTAAATTATTGATTCTACATTATTGTATATAGAAATACTGCTTAAATTTTTGTTTCGTTAATGGAATTTCAATTTTCAAAGTTTTTTGCGTCGTGCAGTTTGCTTAACTAATTGGCTGGGCATGAAGTGACAGGTAAGCCACCCCTCGGAGACGGAGAAAGTACATGTACATGTCTCACATGCCTTATTCAGAGTGTGCCGCCAGCCTCCCAGATCCCCAGTTGCTGGGCCAGCCTCCCAGATCCCCAGTTGCTAGGCCAGCCTCCCAGATCCTCAGTTGCTGGGCCAGCCTCCCAGAGTGTCAGTTGCTGGGCCAGCCTCCCAGAGTGTCAGTTGCTGGGCCAGCCTCCCAGAGTGTCAGTTGCTGGGCCAGCCTCCCAGAGTGTCAGTTGCTGGGCCAGCCTCCCAGATCCTTAGTTGCTGGGCCAGCCTCCCAGAGTGTCAGTTGCTGGGCCAGCCTCCCAGAGTGTCAGTTGCTGGGCCAGCCTCCCAGATTCTCAGTTGCTGGGCCAGCCTCCCAGAGTGTCAGTTGCTGGGCCAGCCTCCCAGAGTGTCAGTTGCTGGGCCAGCCTCCCAGAGTGTCAGTTGCTGGGCCAGCCTCCCAGATCCTTAGTTGCTGGGCCAGCCTCCCAGAGTGTCAGTTGCTGGGCCAGCCTCCCAGAGTGTCAGTTGCTGGGCCAGCCTCCCAGATCCTTAGTTGCTGGGCCAGCCTCCCAGATTCTCAGTTGCTGGGCCAGCCTCCCAGAGTGTCAGTTGCTGGGCCAGCCTCCCAGATTCTCAGTTGCTGGGCGAACAGCCTGCCAGAGTGTCAGTTGCTGGGCCAGCCTCCCAGATCCTCAGTTACTGGGCCAGCCTTCCAGAGTGTCAGTTGCCAGAGAACTCTAGTGTCCAGCCAGTCTTCAATCCATGAAATGTTTCCCAGGTCATCAGGTGCTATCCTCATGCCCAGAGCAACCCAATCAGTGTTTATGAATGAAACGCGCTCTGCACAGCGAATTCTTATCGCAAGTCTGCCGTGCTGGCTTGTGCCTGTAATTTACAACGCCCCCTAATCATGTAGATACATAGCAAGATTTTAATGGTGCGGAGTTCTTTTGGTTTTTATTTTAATTTTCATAAATTATGATTTACCTACTGGTAACTATCATGTCCTTGATTTAATTAATTCAGAGTTGAGTGGCTCTTATTCTTTGTGCATTCCTTCGGCAGGAATTTATATAATAATATTATAAATTGACTTTAAAGAAATATTGTAGAGTGTAGAGATCCAGCTGTATAGCTCACATATTTTTGACTAGTAAATAATCATACTCGCATAACATTATTAAAGTACTTGAATTATCATCAGTGTCATTAGTTTCTTACATAATAAATTCAACCTGTATAATATAGTGTAATTAAATTAATTATGATTGACACACTATACTGTAACACAGTTGCATGTAGAAGCTGACTGCCTTGTGTTAGACTGTTGTATTTGTATAAAAATAGATCTTCAATTGCACTGCTCACTTTGCTCTTATCTATAGATACTGTAATATATGTATGCACTGCAAGCTTTTATTAGCTGAGCACACACGCATTGAGCACGCGGGAGCACTGCCATCCTGCGTGATCGTGTGTGTCTAGGGTGTGTGTGTGCGGTGTGTGTGTCTTGTACACACCTGGATAAAAGAGAGTTACAGTGTAACTAATACAATAATATGAAAATATTTCGTCAGGTTTAGAGATCTAGGCCTGTCTTTTATCTGTACAGTTACATTATTCTTCTGTTTGTCTATAGAGCAAGGCATCAGGCGTGTAGAGGTTATAATAGAAGAATGTTTTAACCGAATACTATGTGGTTTAATTTAATTCTGTCAATATCTATTTTATCCCATTGAATATGTGCATATTTTTCTAATTTTATTTAACACCAACAGCGCACATTATGTCTGACCAAAGTTTTGCTTCTTTTGCAAAACTGTCTCTGCCTGAAATATGCGTGTGTTCATTATAATTGTCAAAAGCGCTGTTTAAATTATATGTCACTATTGACTATTGGACTGCCTTTCCTGTGATGCTAATTTGTGTTGTCTGACTTTAAATTTTGTGGTCCTTTAGCTCATAGCTACATCTAGGTCATGTTAAACGTGTCCCAGTCCTCGTGTGCCTCATAGTGAGGTCACTTAGTGTGTCACAGCCCTCATTTAGCTCATAGTGAGGTCACTGAGTGTGTCACAGCCCTCATGTAGCTCATAGTGAGGTCACTTAGTGTGTCACAGCCCTCGTGTAGCTCATAGTGAGGTCACTGAGTGTGTCACAGCCCTCATGTAGCTAATAGTGAGGTCACTGAGTGTGTCACAGCCCTCACGCAGCTCGTAGCAAGACTTAATTATCATTTTCATATCTCGCCTTTTATATTCATGCTACTAGCTTTTCTGCCTGCACTTTGGGGTCTATCAGCCTAGCTATTGCAGCAATTTAAAGTGCAGCAGCAGCAGCGCTTATCCGCCATGCTTGGCCGAACACCCGGTCGCGGTGTGCGCAATCGAATCAATTCGCAGCCCCGCGAAGCTGTCGAAGTGTTCTGCCGCGTCCGGCCGGCGCCTCTGTCGGCGGCTAATTTTGAAGACTGTCTAACGGTCAAGGATGAACGAACTCTGCTGCTTGATAGGGCCGGTGCTATGAGGTAAAAAACGTACATGTACTGTTGCTGCGATTATGCCAAGCCTCAAATTTTGCTGGCAAAAATAAAATTTACTAATTTTGCTACTGATAGTAGAAATGCGGTGATATTGCTACTGACAGTAGAAATGCGCTATTTTGCTACTAACAGTAGAATTGCTCTAATTTTGCTACTAACAGTAGAAATGCGCTAAATTTGCTACTGATAGTAGAAATGCGCTAATTTTGCTA
Organism: Macrostomum lignano; assembly: GCA_002269645.1. NCBI lineage: Eukaryota > Metazoa > Platyhelminthes > Macrostomidae > Macrostomum > Macrostomum lignano. The sequence continues at coordinate 633,239 of NIVC01000023.1, forward strand.
CTCACAGTAGAAATGCGCTAATTTTGCTACTGACATTAGAATTGCGCTAATTTTGCTACTCACGGTAGAAATGCGCTAATTTTGCTACTGACAGTAGAAATGCGCTTAATTTACTACTAACAGTAGAAATGCGCTAATTTTGCTACTGACAATAGAAACTTTTGAATTTCGCTGCCAACGCAAATAAAAAACTCAACTGCAGGTCCACCGAGTACACTTTCACTCGCGTGTTCGACGATGCCTCAAAGCAGTCGGAGGTGTTCAGCAGCGCCGGCCTGCCGCTGGTAGAGGAGCTGGTGCAGGGCCGCAACGGCCTGCTGTTCACCTACGGAGTGACTGGCAGTGGCAAGAGCTTCACCATGCAGGGCCATCCGGACAATCCCGGCCTGCTGCCCCGTTGCCTGGACTCCCTGTTCAACTCTGTGGGCTCCCGACTGGCCAAGAAGTTCGTCATTCAGCCCGACAGGTGCAATGGCTTCGACATTCACAGCGAGGCTGAGGCCATGATGGAGCGGCAGCGGGTGGAGCTGGAGAGACGGCACGGCGGCTGGAGGCAGCTGGAAGCTGAGGTTCGTTTGTGCTTCATCAGTTGAAGACTTTTGTTCAATTGAGAGCTTTATTCAATACTCGCTTCTGTCAACAGCCTCACTCGCTTCTGTCAGCAGCCTCACTCGTTTCTGTCAGCAGCCTCACTCTCCCCATCCTCCCCTTCACCCAGGCGGCCTCCCGCATTCGCGAGAGCGCTCGAGTCCCTCTCGGCGAGCTGGAGGGCGACGCCTTCGGCTGCGCGGTCTTCGTGAGCTACGTGGAAATTTACAACAAGCTCGCCTACGACCTGCTGGAGGATTTCGGAGTCCCCGGCCAGGTGCTGCGGGCGGAGCCGACGTCCCGGGCCCTGCGTGAGGACGCCAGGAGGAACATGTACGTGAGCGGCGCCCTGGAGGTCGAGTGCCGCTCCGGTGACGAGGCCTTCGCCGTCTTCCTGAAGGGCTGCGCCAGGAGGCAGGTGGCCCAGACAGCGCTGAATGCTGAGAGCTCGCGATCTCACTCGGTGTTCACCATCAGGCTGGTGCGGGGCTGCTACGACTGCCGGCTGGGAGAGATGGTTCCGGTGAGTCACTAAGCTGGGAAAGATGGTTCCGGTGAGTCACTAAGCTGGGAGAGATGGTTCCGGTGAGTCACTAAGCTGGGAAAGATGGTTCTGGTGAGTCACTAAACTGGGAGAGATGGTTCCGGTGAGTCACTATGCTGGGTGTGATGATTCCGGTGAGTCACTATGCTGGGTGTGATGGTTCCGGTGAGTCACTATGCTGGGAGAGATGGTTCCGGTGAGTCACTAAGCTGGGTGTGATGGTTCCGGTGAGTCACTAAACTGGGTGTGATGGTTCCGGTGAGTCACTATGCTGGGTGTGATGGTCCCGGTGAGTCACTAAGCTGGGTGTGATGGTTCCGGTGAGTCACTAAGCTGGGTGTGATGGTTCCGGTGAGTCACTAAGCTGGGACAGATGGTTCCGGTGAGTCACTAAGCTGGGTGTGATGGTTCCGGTGAGTCACTATGCTGGGTGTGATGGTTCCGGTGAGTCACTAAGCTGGGTGTGATGGTTCCGGTGAGTCACTATGCTGGGTGTGATGGTTCCGGTGAGTCACTAAGCTGGGTGTGATGGTTCCGGTGAGTCACTAAGCTGGGACAGATGGTTCCGGTGAGTCACTAAGCTGGGAGAGATGGTTCCGGTGAGTCACTAAGCTGGGTGTGATGGTTCCGGTGAGTCACTATGCTGGGTGTGATGATTCCGGTGAGTCACTAAGCTGAGGTGATGGTTCCGGTGAGTCACCCTATGTAAACGGCACACTATACTCGATCCAAAAGTACATCCTGAACCCATTGGTGATTATAAAAGTACACCCTAAACCCATTGGTGATTATAAAAGTACACCCTGAACCCATTGGTGATTATAAAAGTACATCCTGAACCCATTGGTGATTATAAAAGTACACCCTGAACCCATTGGTGATTACAAAAGTACACCTGAACCCCTTGGTGATTATAAAAGTACATCCTGAACCCATTGGTGATTTTAAAAGTACACCCTGAACCCATTGGTGATTATAAAAGTACACCCTGAACCCATTGTTGATTATAAAAGTGCACCCTGAACCCATTGGTGATTATAAAAGTGCACCCTGAACCCATTGGTGATTATAAAAGTACACCCTGAACCCATTCGTGATTATAAAAGTACACCCTGAACCCATTGGTGATTATAAAAGTACACCCCGTCCTGCAGGACAAGAGCCTCCTCCACGTCAGCCAGCTCTGCCTGGTGGACCTCGCGGGCTCCGAGCGGTCGCTCCGCACGGGCAACGCGGGCAGCCGCCTGCGGGAGGCGTCCAACATCAACAACTCGCTGCTGGTGCTGAAGCGGTGCATCGAGGCTCTGAGGGAGAACCAGCGAGCTGTGAGCGCCGGGGGCGCCAACGCCGCCACTAAGATTGTCCCGTACCGGGAGAGCAAGATGACGCAGCTGTTCAAGAACTTCTTTGACGGTGACGGCTCCGTCAAGATGGTCCTCTGCGTCAACCGCAACGCCGAGGAGGTCGAGGAGACGGCGAACGTCCTGAAGTTCGCTGAGATGGCCTCCGAAGTGCAGGTGGGTGCTGATCAACTTCTGTCTTGTTTTTCCCATCAATAACCTGTCATCTCCATCTAAGCTTATTCTGGTTCTCATCACTGATCCCCATCACTGATCCCCATCACTGATCCCCGTCACTGATCCCATCACTGATCCCCGTCCCTGATCCCCGTCCCTGATCCCCGTCACTGATCCCCATCACTGATCCCATCACTGGTACCCTTCACTTATCCCCATCACTTATTCCCGTCACTGATCCCCATTCCTGATCCCCATCACTGATCCCCGTCACTGATCCCCGTCCCTGATCCTCATTACTGATCCCATCACTGGTACCCTTCACTTATCCCCTTCACTGATCCCCATCACTGATCCCCATCACTGATCCCATCACTGGTACCCTTCACTTATCCCCATCACTGATCCCCGTCACTGATCCCCGTCACTGGTACCTTCACTTATCCCCATCACTGATCCCCATCACTGATCCCCATTACTTATTCCCGTCACTGATCCCCATTCCTGATCCCCATTCCTGATCCCCATCACTGATCCCCATCACTTATCCCCATCACTGATCCCCATCACTGATCCCCATCATAAGCCCATATTCCGCAATCCCCGCAGGTCGTCCGCTCCAAGGTGCCGCAGACGCCCCGCTGGCAGGCCGCAACGCCGCGCCCGCAGGTGCCGTCGGCGCCGCCATCGTCGTCGGAGTCGGCGGAGGACGGCAGCGGCGGCCGCATGTGGCAGTTCGACAGCATCCTGCCGGTGTCTCCGTCAGCGCCGGACTCGGCGACCGCGGCAGCTGGCAGCTCGCTGCGGCAGTCGCAGTGGGAGCTCTGGGACCAGCGGGCGCGGCTCTTCAGGGCCGAGCTGGACGCCGCTTGGGACGGCGGCAGCGGCAGCGGCGACCTCCTCGAAGAGGTGCAGCGGCTGCAGGCGGCGCACCGGGCGGAGAAGGCGAGGCTGGAGAAGCGACTGAGGAACGCGGAGATGCGGCTGTGCAAAGACAGGGCAGCTGCGGACACGGGGAAGAAAGAACTGCTGAGCAGACTGGAGGGCCAGGAGAACCAGCTGAGGAGGGAGCGGGCTGACAAGGAGAGGCTGCGAGACCAGTTCAAGTACCGCATGGTGAGCACTGATGAAGCTGGGGATGCTGGGAAAGTAGTTCAAGTACCGCATGGTGAGCATTGATGAAGCTGGGGATGCTGGGGCAGCAGTTTAAGTACCGCATGGTGAGCATTGATGAAGCTGGGGATGCTGGGGCAGTAAAGATGAGGCACGGAGGATGCTGGGGCAGCAAAGATGAGGCATGGAAGATGCTGTGGCAACAGAGATGAGGCATGGAAGATGCTGGGGCAGCAGAGATGAGGCATGGAAGATGCTGGGGCAGCAGAGATGAGGCATGGAAGATGCTGGGGCAGCAGAGATGAGGCATGGAAGATGCTGGGGCAGCAGAGATGAGGCATGGAAGATGCTGGGGCAGCAGAGATGAGACATGTGTGATGCAGCATCTCAAGCTCCACCCGCCCCTCCCCGCAGGACGCAGTGCAGAAGTCGGCGGTCCGCCCGCGCCTCCGCCGCAGCCGCTCGCAGGAGCAGCTCAACGCCGATGCAGCTGCTGCGCCAACGCCGGGCCTCGTCAGCCGCCTGCGCTGCCGCTTCAGCCCGGGCGCCAGCGGCCAGAAGGCGCCGCCGCCGCAGCCACAAGAGCTGCCGCCGCCACCGTCGAATCCTCGCTACCGCCGAAGGTCCCGCAGCGCCGGGCAGCTGGTGGTGGACCACCACGCCAAGCACGAGACACCCAGCGGCACTGTGCTGTGCACCAAGGTGCCAGGCAAGCGGAAATCCGTCACCAAACTGGAGGTTCGGGACATTCGCAAGGCCACGGACTATGTGCTGACGCACCAGACTGCCGACGGCAGCGGCGGCCTGCGCACTGAGGTGTACAAGGGCTCCGTCACCCCCACTGCTGGTGGCGGCTCCGCTGTACGATTTAACGATGTTGAAAGGCTTGAACAGGTAGGTCTGTGTGTTTCTTTGCACAATGAAGATAGGGCTCGGTTTAAATTCAGAATTCTTTTAAATTAATCTTTCTAATATTATCTGAGATTTGCACTCTATTTATATCCCATACGGAGAGTAACAATGATTGAATTTTTATTCTAATTTCAATGCATCCAAACTAATGTCAATGCCAGATGTCGCCAACCAGAGTCGGTATCAGCGACGGCTCCTGGCTAACCGGCGGCAGCGGCAGGAAACGAAAAGCATCGGGCGGCGGTGCCGACGGGCCGCCGCGCACACAGCTGAGACCTTTGCATTTAACTGAGTCGCCCGACGACATTAATAATGACGAGGATGAGGATAATTCTGGCGCTAGTCTGATGTCTACTGACGAAGACTAGTCAGTAGTAGCATTTGTCTGTTGTTCCGTACATTTAGTCAAAGAAGTTGTGAGGCGTTCAGAGTTGGGAATTCCCTCAAGGTCACTATTCAAGGCCACGCTATTCTCTCGTGTAATTAAATCCATTAGAGAATAACTGCTGTCACGTTACTCCTCTTTCAGCCAATAGCGATATTTTCAAGGTCACAATATCATTTGTATAATGTGTCCTTTAGGAAATCCCCTCAAGGTCATTTAAGAATCACGCCACTTGCCTAGTGGGAAAGAGTGCATTGAAACAGTTCGGTTGCCCGTGGTGCGCAATTGCTGCTAGTTGATTTTCAAGGTCACTAAGTATTGTACGTATTCTATTGGCTGCTGAAAATCACTCAAGGTCATATTGAGATCACGCGATTGAGTCATTTAAAGACTTGTCTTAATTAAACAGTGTTAAAAGTATGTCAGTTAGAAAGTCCCTAGTGTCATTTAGAAGTCACGCGATTGTCTCGTGATTTGTGAAAAAAATTGGTCTGACCTTGACAGGGGATTCCCAACAGTTCCGCCCCAATTTGAGGCGGGAATATCGCAATTTTTATTATATAAGTGAATCAATTATTTTATAATTCAGTTTCGCACATATCTACTAGTATAGCTGCCCTATTTTTATATTAATTTTGTGACGGCCTACCCCATACTTTTTTGTTATAATGTTGCATTTGTTTATTTTATAGTATTGTATAGTATAATAAAAATACAACTTTCCGAATTGATTGTCACTGTTTTAAAAATCCTCTCAGACAGTCTTTGTGTTTATATTTCTGGTGCTAAAAATTATACATATTTGCATTTTTCTTGGTCTGCAATTTACTCTGCAAATGTAAATTAATTAATTTATTAGTTAATAGGCTGCCTATCAGTTCTGTTTATGCATTGATACATTGCTTCAATCAATCGTTGGTACCTTTTATAAGTAAATCGAGCAGTCATCATTCATATAGCTAATTGTGCTTTTACATGCAACTTTTACCCGCAGATGGCGTGTCGCGTACTTATGTCGGTCTATTGCTTTGCCTTATTTGTTGCGATTAGAATATCTCCCCTGTCACCAGGTAGGGCTATCTCCCCTGTCACCAGGTAGGGCTATCTCCCCTGTCACCAGGTGCTGCTATCTCCCCTGTCACCAGGTAGGGCTATCTCCCCTGTCACCAGGTAAAGCTATCTCCCCTGTCACCAGGTAGGGCTATCTCCCCTGTCACCAGGTAGGGCTATCTCCCCTGTCACCAGGTAAAGCTATCTCCCCTGTCACCAGGTAGGGCTATCTCCCCTGTCACCAGGTAGGGCTATCTCCCCTGTCACCAGGTAGGGCTATCTCCCCTGTCACCAGGTAGGGCTATCTCCCCTGTCACCAGGTAGGGCTATCTCCCCTGTCACCAGGTAGGGCTATCTCCCCTGTCACCAGGTAGGGCTATCTCCCCTGTCACCAGGTAGGGCTATCTCCCCTGTCACCAGGTAGGGCTATCTCCCCTGTCACCAGGTAGGGCTGTCTGCCTATAAATTTTTTTGCTACTCCAGGTACTCTATGTATAATTTTGCATAATCTACTTCTCAGTTGCAGCACTTGAAGCCTTGAACTCTGATGTCGCGAGACAAAAAAGTTCAATGAACCAGCTGCTAGATTCTCCGTTAAACAACGCAACTAAGCGTTATTAATATTAGTTATAATTATAATACCAACGTACGAAAAGCAAAATGCTGCGCCTATTTCGCTATCTGCACAGACGTCGCCGAGCTAATAGCGGCGAATCTAATCGCAATAATAATAACAATCGTAATAATAATCGTAACGCGGTAGCATTAATCACATTCGATGTCAGTTTACCGTTGCAACACGGTTACCTTGGCAACGATCTCCAACCGATGCTGCCCGATGCGTCATCAAGTCAGACTGCCGCCGATTCTGCTGAAAAATTAATAGTCGAGCTGCCCTATTTTGTCCGCTGTCCGCTAGGCGTGGTAGTGCCTGGCCAGATTGTGCCCGTGACGCTGCACCATCCTGTCGACGTGTCGGCCATGTCGGCATTGCATCGTAGCGGCCCTGCGGCCAGCCTTGTGGCCGCTATGCCGAGACTGTGCCGCTTTGGCGCCACTCTGCGTATATTGGCTTTTAAAGAGGAAACTGACGATAGCGTGAGTCTGCTTGGCCATGACTTTAATAACATTACCCCTACTCAAAATCGCCATCAGCCCCTACTTAGAATCGCCCTCAGGCCTCAACCACTACTCAGAATAGCTCTCAGGCCTCAGCCCCTACTCAGAATAGCTCTCAGGCCTCAGACCCTACTCAGAATAGCTCTCAGGCCTCAGACCCTACTCAGAATAGCTCTCAGGCCTCAGACCCTACTCAGAATAGCTCTCAGGCCTCAGCCCCTACTCAGAATAGCTCTCAGGCCTCAGCCCCTACTCAGAATAGCTCTCAGGCCTCAGCCCCTACTCAGAATAGCTCTCAGGCCTCAGCCCCTACTTAGAATCGCCCTCATCCCCTACTCAAAATCGACCACAGGCCTCAATTCCTAATTAAACTCGCCTTCTGGCCTCAGCCCCTACTCAGAATCGCTCTCAGGCCTCAGCCCCTACTCAGAATCACCCTCAGCCCCTACTCAAAATCACCCTCAGCCCCTACTCAGAATCGCTCCCAGGCCTCAGCCCCTACTCAAAATCGCCCTCAGCCCCTACTCAAAATCACCCTCAGCCCCTACTCAAAATCACCCTCAGCCCCTACTCAAAATCACCCTCAGCCCCTACTCAAAATCACCCTCAGCCCCTACTCAAAATCGCCCTCAGCCCCTACTCAGAATCGCTCCCAGGCCTCAGCTACTACTTAGAATCGCTCTCAGGCCTCAGGCCTTACTTTAAATTACCCTCAACCCCCACAGTCGGGCCTGAGCACCATCAAAGCCAAGCTAATCGGCTGGCAGAGATTCGAACTTCTGTCGGCTCGTCGCGAATTCGATGGCCGCTGCACGGCTCGAGTTCGCCTCCTACCTGAGCTGACTAATCCGCGCCTAGCGCCGCTTCCCGGCGCCTGGCATTCGGCGCGCTCTAACCGGCGCCTAAACCAGGCGGCCAGCCCGGCCCCGGCCTGGGTGATGGACTCCTACCGGCCAAGCCGCCTGGCAACTGAAGCGGCAGCCGAACTGTCCAACTGGTGCCCCACTGTTGCCGATGCCGCTGCTAAATCTGCCGAGGATCCGTTGGGCTTCTCCTATTGGCTGATGCGCCAGCTACCGTTTCCTGATTGGCTGCGCTCCGAGCTGCTAGCATGCGAGCATCCCTGCCGGCGTCTGGTTGCCTGCCTGGCCGCTCTCAGGCGCTGCTTGGGATTCGCCTGCGGCGGTTGCGGCACTAGACTGGCTGGCAGGTGAGAATCTTCTCGGGAAAGAGATGGGATCTTCTCGGGAAAGAGATGAGATCTTCTCGGGAAGGAGATGAGATCTTCTCGGGAAAGAGATGAGATCTTCTCGGGAAGGAGATGAGATCTTCTCGGGAAAGAGATAGGATCTTCTCGGGAAGGAAATGAGATCTTCTCGGGAAAGAGATGAGATCTTCTCGGGAAGGAGATGAGATCTTCTCGGGAAAGAGATGAGATCTTCTCGGGAAGGAGATGAGATCTTCTCGGGAAAGAGATAGGATCTTCTCGGGAAGGAAATGAGATCTTCTCGGGAAAGAGATGAGATCTTCTCGGGAAAGAGATGAGATCTTCTCGGGAAAGAGATAGGATCTTCTCGGGACAGAGATGAGATCTTCTCGGGAAAGAGATAGGATCTTCTCGGGAAGGAAATGAGATCTTCTCGGGAAAGAGATGAGATCTTCTCGGGAAGGAGATGAGATCTTCTCGGGAAAGAGATGGGATCTTCTCGGGAAAGAGATGGGATCTTCTCGGGAAAGAGATGGGATCTTCTCGGGAAAGAGATGAGATCTTCTCGGGAAAGAGATGAGATCTTCTCGGGAAAGAGATGGGATCTTCTCGGGAAAGAGATGGGATCTTCTCGGGAAAGAGATGGGATCTTCTCGGGAAAGAGATGGGATCTTCTCGGAGAAGAGATGAGACTTATTTGGGAAGAAGAGATGAGACCTTCTCGAAGAAGAGACGGGATCTTCTCGAAGAAGAGATGGAATTTCCTCAGGGAGACAATCGTAATCTCGCGGAAGAGAGGAGATTTTATTATTTAATATTAATTTAAGATTTATGAATTTAATACTCGTAAAAATCGTCAGAGTGGAGGGTGCACCGATTCTTTAATCTTGACATTCACATGGCGACCCTCTCCCCACCTGCTTTATCTGTCTGCTCAGAGCTGATCTCATCTGCCTTAGCAACGCTGGCTGTTCCGGGGCCTACGTTAATCCCTCCGGCCAAGTGCACGATCTAGTCACCGTAGCAACCGTTACTAAGTCCAGTCTCCGTTGCCGTGGCTGGAGCAGCTCCGAGCATAGCTGGTTCCCCGGCTACGAATGGCGAGTCGCAAACTGCCGCAGGTAAAATGCCGCCTTGTGTAGGGGGAGGGGCAGACAGACAGACAGACAGACAGACACTAAAACAGAGACTAAGACAGACAGACAGACAGACAGACAGACAGACAGACAGACAGACAGACAGACAGACAGACAGACAGACAGACAGACAACACAGACAGACAGACAGACAGACGGACGGACAGACAGACAGACAGACGGACGGACAGACAGACAACACAGACAGACAGACAGACAGACGGACGGACAGACAGACAACACAGACAGACAGACAGACAGACAGACAGACAGACAGACAGACAGACAGACAGACAACACAGACAGACAGACAGACAGACAGACAGACAGACAGACAGACAGACAGACGGACAGACAGACAACACAGACAGACAGACAACACAGACAGACAACACAGACAGACAGACAGACAGACAGACGGACGGACAGACAGACAACACAGACAGACAGACAGACAGACAGACAGACAGACAACACAGACAGACAGACAGACAGACGGACAAACTGAAGATTTCTCGCCCCTAAGACAAGCACAAAGCAGACCCCAGAGCAGGCGCTAAGACAGGCATACAGGCGGGCTTGCACAGCTCAGACAGGCACAGTCAGTATTCTACCATAACCGTTCCCCAACCCGCAGCTGCGGCAAGCACATGGGCTGGCGTTTCGATCGGTCCACCGGGCAGCGCCGGCTGCAGCCCAAGAAATTCTGGGGCCTCTGCCGGTCGGCGCTGTCGCCGTGCTGGGTGGAGACAACAGACGAGACGGCGGATGCTGGGAGTTGCTAGGCGCGCGATGACGACTTGCTATGGTCAGCTTGTATTTTGATGTACTAAAACTTCTCGCTTAATCTCATTTTTATTGTTATAATAAACAGACCGAATATATCATTTGTTGTCTTTGTTAAGCGCATTTTTTCTTATATATTGCAAAAGTCAACTTTCATGAAATTTTACATAATCCTCTGAGTCTATCGTTCTATTTTTTGTGTGCTTTTTTGTCAACAAATATATAAATCTACAAAAAGTACACTGTAGATTTTTAGAATATTTTGTTGTCGTCAGCGGTTTTCTGTGGCGCAAATATAATATTACTACTGTATATTGTTACTTTTGTGCAGTTGCTTGTCTCAATGGGAACTACTCGTACTTCTGTAAAAAATAATCATGTGCAAAAAATACACTATTCGATCTTTTGAATGTTTTTGTTGCTTTTAGCTGTGTAAATGCTTTAAAATATTCTAAAGTTTTTGTCTGTTTGGCTTAGTTACTCAAATTAGTATGTATGAATTGGATATACGAGTTATGTAGAAAATTGAACTCAAGTTCATGCTACTCATACACAATGATCGATAAAGTAAATCTGATTTAAACTAATTTATATGCATCAGGCATATATACTTAGTAAAACAGCTTTCTACTTTCAGTTCAGTAGCAAAGAAGAATACATAGCTATTTTTATGAAAATAACGGCAGCTGAAATGCCTGATAACTGTCAACTTGCTAATTGGTTCAGCAATAATGTATATTATAGCCAGCGCCACTGAGTATATTATATGTGCACTCTGGAATAGTCTCGTATTTTAGTTGGTGGTACATATGAATCCGTCCATATAATACATTAAAATGTGTCTGTATTTGTACTAGATACAGTAGTCCATAATGTCTTCCCTCTGCCCCATTGTGCTCCTTCCATTTACCCCAATGTACATATGGTTCTGACCGACCCCTCCCCCACCCAATGTACAATACACACAGCTCTGACTCTGACTCCTAATTACGTAATTCCACCCACAGCCCCAGTGTCGGGTACTCATAAGCGATCAACTAGCCAAATCTGCTATTAAATTTAATAACCTTGCATTTCCCACACGCCAGACTGCATATATACTTGTAGTAGCTCAATATTACACCCTGCGCTATAGCGGATGACTGAATGCTTGAGAGACCAGCTGAGCATCCCTAGCGGATGACTGAATGCTTGAGAAACCAGCTGAGAATCCCTAGCGGATGACTGAATGCTTGAGAGACCAGCTGAGCATCCCTAGCGGATGACTGAATGCTTGAGAGACCAGCTGAGTATCCCTAGCGGATGACTGAATGCTTGAGAGACCAGCTGAGCATCCCTAGCGGATGACTGAATGCTTGAGAGACCAGCTGAGTATCCCTAGCGGATGACTGAATGCTTGAGAGACCAGCTGAGCATCCCTAGCGGATGACTGAATGCTTGAGAGACCAGCTGAGTATCCCTAGCGGATGACTGAATGCTTGAGAGACCAGCTGAGCATCCCTAGCGGATGACTGAATGCTTGAGAGACCAGCTGAGCATCCCTAGCCGTCTTGATCAGCTTAATCGGATCAGCAGATTCCCTACTGTAAATAACTGAGGGCTTCTCAGCTACGAGTGAGCATCTGTACCGGAAGGCTCTGCCTCGAGTCTACGTGTAAAACATGAGGCCATAGATTTCCCATAGCATCCACATGTGAGATGTTGAGCTTTTATGCTTCAGATGTACAGCTCTTTATATTTCTGTGTGCAATCGATACAAAAACGCTCTCATTAGATGCATTTAGTACAAAATTCGCTCAGTTGAAATGATTTTATTTTAAATGAAGGTTTTACGAGCTGTTCAACCAAAACGTGACAAATGTTGATAGATAAGAAAAACAGCTGCCTCCATAACTTTTTGCACCATTGGAAAAGGATCTTTGCACTTTGGAATTTCGAAGTACAGCGAGCACATCCGAGAATTCTTTGTCGGCACAAAATTTTTCTTAGGATTGGCTCGGTTTCACTTTTCCGAGAGACTTAATCGATGCAAAGATGATTTGGCAACTAAGCAAACGATTTGGTAGGTAAGCAATGGCAGGGGTTTACAGTGCCATGTTTTTCCTCCGGCCTTTAACTCTAGACAAGCGAGTTGCTATGTGGGCGAGTTTACTTTGCCTTGGTTGCGTTTGAGCGAACTGAGGGAGGTCTAGACTAGTGTCTTCTTCTGTATGTTTGTTTGTATCAGGCTGCACGTCCACCTTTGGAGGAGGAGTTGGAGTTGCCACGCTCCTTGGGGTTGGTCGCCAACTTCAGGTGCGCCCGGTGCTCCTCCCCACTGGCGGTCTCTTGACTTACTTGACTTAGCTGCAGGGTGGTCCGTAGACACAGCGGGGAGGCGAGGGTCACCCATTCCACTAGCCCCTGAAGGCCCATAGACAGGCAGAGGCGTGGGGACGTTCAGGGTGGTCCGCCGGTCCGTCCTGCAGCGTGATCTTCCGTTGGGAAGAAAGTGGCTCGTCTAGTCGCCCGAAGGCAATGTCGCGGCCGTTGATGATGATGCAGACCCCAAAGCCGGCGTGGCCGTCTTTGATGGATCCGTTCGTGTAGCAATGGACCTCCTGAAAATTCCAGTGGTCATTTTGCAGCATCCTTAGAGGGGATGGTGACCTTGTAGCGCTGAAAGAGATTGAGAGTGCGGGGTTCCCCGTCAGATAAGACGTGGAGCCCGCCGCTGTCTCTCAAGTCTTTGAGGCAGAGGTCAGCGTGGGGCAGAAGCTTGCGCTTAGCCATGGCCCTATGGGGCTGGATTCGAATGCCAGCGTCAGCTAGACGGCGGGCAGTCTTAGCCGCTTCCCTGCGGACAAAGATGTTCAGCGGATTAATTTTAAGGAAGGCGTTGAGGTTATCGTAAGGAGCAGACGGAGGGGCGCTCATGATCATGCGACATGCACGCCCTTGCGCTCTCCTGAGAGCCTCTAGACAGGTCTTTATCTGCAGGGCGCTAGCCCAGATCAGGCCGCCATACGAGATAGCGGGCCTAACCATTGCAGTTTAGATCCACCAGAGGCGCTTGGGGGTGAGCCCCCATGTGGTGCCGACAGCCCTGCGTAGTTGCGCGAGGACTGCGAGGGCCTTCTTGGCTTTTGCTTGAACGTGGGGAGACCAGTTCAGCCTGTGGTCCAGGGTAATACCTAGACATTTAGTCTGCTTAAAGAAGGGGATTTCCCTTCCGTAAAGCATTAGCGGCCGAATCTGCCACTTGGTCCTGCTGGTGAACATGATCGCTGCGGTCTTAGTCTCAGAGAGCCTAACTTTCAGAATGGGGTCAGGCCGAGCCTCTCGGAGGAGCTCATCGATGACCATATTCCAGAGAACTGGAGACAGCACCCCACCTTGCGGGCTACCTTTGCAGACGGGGACCGTCCTCTGGTAGCCCATCAGAATGGCGGTGGCCGTGCGATGGCTGATCATGATCCATCTGGTGAGATGTGAGTGCGTTTGCCTCTCACAAAGAGCTCTTCGGAACGCCTCGAAGAGGACGTTATCGAAGGCGCCAATGATGTCCAGGAAGATCCCTAGAGCGAAGCCGTTACCAAGCACGGCCTTCTCAAGTTTATCGACCAGGACGTGCAGCGCGCTTTCAGTTGAGCGACCCGCCCGAAAGGCGTGCTGGTTCTCGCTGTGAGGCTTGTTCTCAGCTCAACAGAGAGAAGGCGCCAAAGCACCAGTCTCTCCATCAGCTTCACCAGGGAGGAGGTCAGGCTCCTCCTCCATTTGATAGAATGGTAGTCCGGGCGGCCTGGCTTAGGGATAAAAATCACCTTTGCCTCGGTCCATGCCTGTGGGACATAGCCAAGCGTGATGCATGCCCGAAGAAGGCTGCAAAGTTTGCACAGGAAGCCTGGGAATTTAACCGCCTCTCTTAGGAGGGCAGGTACAATGCCGTCGGGTCCTGGGGCTTTGAAAGGCTTGAAGGAATTTGCCGCTCTCACGATGCGGTCCTCCGTGATGATAGAGGCAGCCAGCGCGTGACCTCCCTCCGAGTGATCCGGAGTGGTCGGGTGAGCTGGCTCGTTGGGGAAAAACGCAGTGAGCCTTACATCAAGCGTTTCCCCTGGGTTATCCGTGGACGTACCGTCGGTGCGTTTGACCGAGGAGAGCTTAGACATTTTGTCCAGCGTAAGCGCTTTAACAATTCTGGAGGTGGGGCGTGAGCCCTCTATAGCTCCTCACAGTATTGTCGCCATTTTTGAGCCTTTGCATTCCTAACATGCCTTTTTAACTCATGGATAGCTTCATGATAGGCGGTTTGGTCCGCTGGGCACTTAGTTTTAGTTGCTCTGCGGTGGAGTCTCTTAGCTCTGCGACGGAGGTTGCCGAGCTCGGGATCCCTTTATAGGCTTTTAAAGCAGCTAGGGCAGGACGCCTCAAAGGCCGCCGCCTTTGACCGAGGAGAAAGGCGCGTCTGGTAAGCGTCTCTGTCAACACAGTCGTGCACTCATCCGCTTCTTGGCATGACGTGATCGTGGATGGTTGGCCAGGAGACCGATGGAATTCCTTCAGGGCGAGCCCGAAGGTTTCCCAATCAGTATTTCTGGCGTTCCGTCTCCACGTAACACGAGTTGCGCTACGCGCGGCCATCAGATTGAAGGAGATGAACTTGTGATCAGAGAGTGAGGACGCTGGAAGCACCCGCCACGCCCCAATACTCTGGTAGAGTCTGGGCGTTGCAAGCGTAGCGTCGATCACCTCTGACCACCGTCCGTTGTCAAAGGTAGGGGTGAACCCAGAGTTGCAGAACTCGAGGGTTGTAGAGGCAAAGTAGGCTAGGAGGTCTTCGCCTCTCTGATTAATGCCAGTGCTGCCCCAGTGAGTGTGGTGGGCGTTGATGTCGCCGGCAACCATGAGCTCGTAGTTTTTGGCAGAGCAGAGCTCTACCAGCGTAGCGAGGGCTCTGGGGACGACCGCAGCATCGCCTGGTAGGTAAACCGAGGTAATGAGGGTGGTCTTCCCAGGAAGGAGGTCCTCGGATTGGATGACGCAGATGTCCCTGTTAGACAGGTCCGATCTGAGCCACGCACTGAGCGTTTTGATCGCAAAGATGCAAGCTCTGGGAGGCTGGTTGGCCTCGCGAAGGTAAGTATAAAAACAGTTATAGCCGGCAGGGGCGTTTTGAGGCTTACCTCTGAGAGTCCAGGGTTCCTGGACGAGGATGAGCCCCGGCGTGTCGAGCTCGGCGTAACGCATAAGGTTGACCGAAGCTGCGACGCAATGTTGCAGATTAATCTGCAAGCAATGGATTCCCTGGCTGCTGATCATTATCATGCAGTTGGGGAATCGTTGAGCAGGTCATCCTTCTCCTTTTCAGTGGTGGTTGATCCGCAGACCTCCATGGGAGTTTCAGCGTCCTCAGCAGTTAGGGTGGCTGCGGAGTCCTCCGCGGGCATGAGCCCAGCGTGGACGTTACCGTCGCCTCCTCTGCGTGCTTCGGTGCTGTCACTGCCCGTCCCCTCTGCCTCGTCGGTCAGGTCGATGCGGGTGGCGCCAGCCTCCTGGTGAGTCGCAGACTCGAACTAGTCGGTCGGCGCCTCCCCGCTTACAGCCTGGCCTTCTGGCTGTTGGGGTGGAGCGCGAGAAGCGCGGGCCCGCTCACGATGCGCCCGAAGGCTCTTGGCCTGGTCCAGCGCGCGCTGGATCAGACCGGACCTCCGGGTGCTCCTGGCGGGTCTGCGATTGCGATTTCCGGTTTCAGCAGCTCGAACTGCCTTACCGGGCATAGGCAAGGACTACTAGACTTGAAGGACGCAACACTTGCAAATCGTGCAAAAATAGTTGAAGGCCGATTATTAAAATGTCTGCATCTCCGAATCGGTTTGCATGTAGAACGTTAATTTTTTCGCCAGATTGTTCAGATTTTTGTCGCCTACCAAGGAAGTCAGTTAGTTTAGCTTCCCACTAGATGTAGATGCAAGAAAATCCTGTACAATGGAGACACCCTATTTTTGGGTGTATGGTAGCGATTCAAATCTTCAAGTTTAGGAAGCAAAATTAAACTTTTCAAAACAAATAGTTTTTTTTTATTTTTGTTCTGGGGTCTGGGGTCTTTGATTGCCCTTGATCCTTGATTGTCCTGGGGTCCTTGACAAGGACCACTATGGTCCTTGATTGCCCTGGTCCTACAACCCTGGCCTAGGATCAAAAACATTAAAAAAATTTTGGGTCCCTAAGAAGGGCTCATGACATAAATACTAAAAAATAAATCTAATTTTATGTGCAGTCAATTATAACAGAAACAGTTAGGCAAAATAAACTAGACACACACACACTAGAATACACTTAACTTAGTCATGGCCTATGGCTATAGCCTATAGCCTATATAGTATAGCCTAGGCCTAACCAATATGACAAAGCATAATTTCAATCAATACTTATACTTTGCAGGTCAAAAAAAGAAATTAGTTCAGGCAATTAGGGCTATGACTAGGCCTAGCTAGAAATCAAATAGGTCTAGGTCTATAAAGTATTTGTCCTTAGTCATAGGCCTACCTAGCCTAGTCATAAGTAATGTAAAAAACGGTAAATAACATAATAACATGAGTAAACCACAAAATAATATAATTTAGCGGTTTCTGCTTACATAAACAGATGCAAAATTTCGGAAATTAATAGCCTTAGGCTTCTGCAAACAGCATATTATGTTGAAAATCATGCAATTCGTCTATCTCACTAATGTATAGGAGAACGAAAATCGGCCTTCAACTTTTTTTTCCACGAATTGAGAGTGTTACGTCCTATATAACGAAGTGTTCCTAGTGGTCCTTGGGCATAGGGTCGGCCGTTTGCCTCAGCTTCTTTGCCGGAGGAGCCTGCAGAGAGCCCTAGGATCACCGTAGCCCCCTTCTCCTTGCGGGAAGTGGTGGCGTGGTGTAGGAGCCCGTTGACCTCAAGGTCAGGGTGCAGCTTTAGCAGGATTTGCCTAAGCTGATCTCCGGACTTAATGGCACTGCCGGCCGGGATCCAGACGCGAAAGCGCTGGGTCTTCTGTCGCTCGCCCTCGCTGGCGAAGACGAGCTTGCCGAGCTTCTTGGGCCAGTTCAGCTTTGGCAGAAGCTCGCGTAGATTGCGGCTGCTCTCCTCCGAGCTGCACCAGATGAAGATGCAGCCGTCTGTCTTGGCAGATTTGACCACGCTCACAGGGCGGCCCGCCAGGAGCTGGTCGATGAGCGCAGCATCAATGGTGCGCCAGGCACTGTCGAGCTCGTCGGCCGTGAGGTCTTGCTCTTCCCCGAAGACGATGACCGCCGGTTGGAGCTTGACCTTGAGGCGTAGTTGGTGGCGGCGGTTCCCGAAGGCCCGGCCGTCTACTGGGTAGCAGGTTTACTGGGTGGCTCACCAGCGGGGGTTGTATCCTGGGGGGCAGGGGTTGCTGTGGCTCCTTTCGGCCCAACAGCAGCCTCGCCCTCCCTAGGTTCCCCCTCCGCCGGTGGCCGGCCCGCAGTATCCCGCAGTCGTCGTCGGCGCTCGTTGCGGCGTTGATTGCGGGCACGTCGGGCCTCCGTGGAGGGCCCGGTTGCGCGTGCGGGCATGTCACCGGACGAGCCGGCGGCAAGCGCATCTGCCCCGGTGGGGCGGCGCTGGTGTCAGAGTCACCGGCCGGAGTTGCCGGGGCCCCGGCTTCAGCGGGGTTAAAAGAGGCGGATGACGCCATAGCTGAAAGCGGGAAGAAGTGAGCTGAGTCACAAAAGAAAGAGGAAAGAAGAAAAAGAAAAAGGACCGCTAGCGACCGGACAACCCCCGGCCTTCCAGCCCATCGGCACGGTCAAACACCTTAGGCATTAGGGGGTACGTTAAGCAGTACCACGGCCTGCGGACTGGCAAGCCAGACCCGCATACCCAAGTTCGGCAAAAGCCACTGGATGGGTCGCCAGCGTCGGAGCCCAGTCTGTCCAGCAGCCCTAGGGTCTGCCTTGAACACACGCGGGGACGGGTACCCTGGGTCGACTTGCGAGACAGCGTGGGGGGGTCTGCGGCTGCCAGCGGCAAATAGAGGATGCAGACCTCCCACCAGCCTTTACCTGCTGAAGATAGGGGCAGGCGTGACTGGCGGTCTCGGCCTCAGGCACGCGTCGCGCTCATTAATCTTTTCGGCCTGGGTGCCTTTGCCTGTCAACCGCCTCGCTCGTCTCGCCGTCTCGCCATTGTCTGGTCTGAAATGGGGCTGGGGCTATTGCTTTCTCTTATAGCTGCTTTGCTTTGAGTAATCACTTCTATTGAATTGCCTTCTTCCAGCCATTCTATTCAGTGCGTTCTTTTAACTTATTCCTTCCGATTACCAATTTTCCGAACCCTATACACTAGTATTGCAACCCTATTGTAACCCTATACACTGTGCTTACAATAGCGAAAAAATGACGGTAGGCATCAACAATTGCTTTTTAGTCAACGCGTTTCAACCCATAACTAGCCAGCCGTAATGGCTGTACATTTCGTCACTCCAAGCAAAGCAGAGCTAGATGCAAATTAAGCTCTACAGCCCTGTGAGCAGACAGAGCTGCCTGCGACTACATACATACCTCGTAATACTGAAACCCGAATGTCCGTAGCTGTTGCAAAATTATCGATCGTAGTTAGCGAGACCTAGGCTGGGCATTTTTGAATGTACGTTTATTTGAACAAACAGTTTCAAATGCCTTAACATTCGTGCAGCTGTACACGGGCAAATACTAACTGTACGTGCTGTGAGTAGCTGAGGCATATATATGTTATGGAGCAACTCCGTTTTTGTATATTATGCCTAGGTGTAACCATTGTATTTTACAGGTCAGTCTACACATAGTCAAGTTTTGCTTGAGGTGAAGAATAGCTCAGACCCAGAGAGAGTTACGAGCGGCCCTTGATGAGTTGTGACGCTTTATGTGAAAAGCAAGTTTTGATTTTTACCTTCGTGACTGAGCTTGACACTGGAAATTGAAAAGTTCTCCAAACCCTTATACAAAGTAGTATACCTAAGTAACTGGACATATTTCTCTCGTAAGTAACTGTTTTTCAGTTCTTGTACTTTTTTTTCTTTTGTGACTTTCTTGTTTGTATCGATTCTTCTCAGCCAGCAGTCAGCAACCGCCTTACAAACCTCACTTCCAGAAAGTTAATTATTTAATAATTGCTTCCGTATATTTCCCATCAGTTTTCTGTGAAGACCAATGCAGGTGCAGTAAAGATTAATAAAGCATATCGGACTGCATAGCACAGACCATGGATGAAGGAATAGAAAGGATTGCTCATCTGAAAGCGAGTCTATTGCCAAAACTTCCTAAAAATTGGGATATTCCCCCATGAATTTCATTGGCTACTGGAACTTAATTATAGTCCCCCCTAAGTTCTTACTGGCTTAAGGAAAAGAAATTAGCATTCTATTCCTTCATCCATGGCACAGATGAGTCATGGCTATGACAGCACACTCTATGGTCCGTGCATCAATGTACTGATGGCTTTGCTGCAACATTTTGGAGGGCTTTTCAGTGATCCACCAATGAGTCCCAATTGTTGCACGCCTCTGGTTTCTATGGCCACAGCAAACCAAGCACTCGCAGCTTTATTTAACTATTTGAAACGAAAAAGAGGCTTGCTGTGACCAATAGAAATCAGAGGCGTGCAACAATTGGGACTCGTTGGCGGAGCCCTGCAAACCACTCTAAACCGGTATATATTCTCTATCCATTGAAGTTACATTCTAGCTTCAAACTCGCAAATAATTTTTAAAATGAATTTGCGGATACATTATTGGATTTTTTATTTGTCTCGCAGAGCTATTTTTTAAAGCGGCTGTCACATCCGTCGACCAAACAATTCTGGCCAGGCAGACTCAACATGTCAGAGGCCGGCGCAACAGGTACTGAACAACCGGAAGAAGCCAAAGAACTGGAAGCAGAAAGCAATGTGTCCAGTCAGACTCCTAGCAGTTCTAAAGCGGAAGCCAAAGAAAAAGACAATGAGCAGAAAAAAGATTCCAGCTTTTTTTCAAAAGTCACGGCTCAATATAAGTCCATGTCGAAGGATGACAAAGAAAAGGTACTTGAAAATGCGGGAGCAGGAATTAAGCAGCTAGAAGAGCCGATTTCACCCGAGAAGAAGTTGCAAGAATCGAGACAGCTTACTAGCAAAGAGCAGCATCAGAAATTATTCGAAGACATGGATATCGATTCGATTCGCAAGCGCAGTCAGGAAGACCAATCTAAGGCACAGAAATTTATAAACAGAGATGCAGAGGAGCAGGAGCTTCTGGAGCAGGCCTCCAATCTCACCGATTCAGAACTAATATCTCACGCGTCTGCTGGATTGCTGCTGCGTGGGCTAAGACAAGATAGCAAAGGAGGCTGGACTCGGTGCAAACGTAGGCTTGTATGCGTGCCCGAAGACGCCAGGTTGGTTGGGTCGCAGATCGGTGATGAGGTTGAGGAGCGCGAGTTCTATGAGGCCTCTCAGTTTGACAGCTTCATGCGGTCACTTGGTTCTATGAATAAAAGTTTCTCATCGAAGTTGCAGTGTGATGTGTTTATTGTGAAGGGTAAAGGAGGAGTGGACGATACTCGGCAAGACGAAAGCTGCCATCACACAGAGACTCATGTAAAATCAAAATTTTACTCAAAAGCACATATTGTGTTTGTTCCGACTGCAGCTTGTTATCTGCAACCTAACAAGCTCTCGCAGGAAGCTACGAAAGAGCTGAAAATAATCGAACACCAACTTCGGTCCCTCGACTGGGAGCACACCGAAAATTCTATTCGGGTCTTCATGTCCAAGTTCGGCAGCCACGCGACTAGTGGAACTGTCCACTTCGGTGGAATTCTAGCATTTGAAGCATCCTATAGTTGCGTCGAAAATGAGAGCCTCGAGGTAGGCAAGTCACTGGTTTCCAAAGCACTTGACAGTGTTTTGCGAGCTGGAGTAGGAAGGTTGTTCTTCGAGGGATATTTGGGGTCAGGAGCTGGCTCTGTCTCTTACAGCAAACTAAAAACCGATGCTAAAAATGAGAACGAATTCAACAGCGAACAGATAAGTAGAGTTTCCATTCGAACAAAAAAAATTGGAGGACCTATTGAGGTGAGCTCTGAGCCATCGTGGAGACGTGGACTAGCGAGCAGCAATCGAACGTGGCACGTTGTCAAATGCGATGCAGAGATAGTCCCAGTCTGGGATCTCTTTTTGAAAGAAGATCTTGAGGATGCTAAAAAACTGGCTCAAAGTTTCAAATTGGTATGGGTAAAGGACAACTCTCGTGCGGATTTGTGTCCTATGGGCATTCCAAATGAGTTGGAACATGCGTTAATAAACTACAATTTATGCCTAAAAGATTTTGCAAAGCATGCAAAAAAATCATCTGATTCTCGCTTGTGGAATGAATTCTTTAAAAAACTTCTTAAAAGTATTGCCACTATTGAGCGGTTCACAGCCCCTTCTGAAAGCGGAAGTGAGTGGACAAAAAACGATGACCTGACTATCGTGCTTAGAGAATTTGTAAATCGTACAGATTTCTTGCTTAACTCGCCAGAATCAGAGCAAATTTTGGCCTCTGTGAAACGGCTAATTCAAATATCGGGCAATGTCGATTTTCCCGAGAAGCAGAAAGTCGCTGCTGTCATCTATTTTCAGGATTTTCAGCCCTACAAACTGGTACTTAAAGAGCAGACAGTTGTTTCACCAAAAGATTTTGTTGAGATATTGAGAAGCAGATACTTAATAGATATGCATAAGTTTCTTCAGGAGAAAGGCGTTACTGCATTCCCTCATGATCATGAAATTCAAGTGTTGCAGACCATGCAGCCCGAGTTGACATCTGCTGTCAATCAGCTTCTTGAGTCGCTTACCGTTGCAGAACAGTTTTACAGCAAATTTGTGACCGCTTGTGTCCTAGCCGCCTATGGATTTAGCCACAATGACAAGCAATTCCGGGGCTTTTTAGATATTCAACAAGTGAAACAACTAGCAGACACTATCGAATTGGAGACTACTGATTCTTTCTTCGTTAAAGCCGCAGGGAAAGATGAGTTCATTCAGGCTCAAGTGCTTGCTGTCTACTGCAGGCACGTGAGGAAAGTTGACAAAGCGGATAGGAAATGGCTGCTGGACATTTGCGAAAGTCTTTGGTTGGAAAAAATCAGAAAAATCATTTACGAGTTCGTTCAGTCAGACCATAAAAACTGGCAAAACCTTAAAGCTGAGATTTCTAATGTACTACAGCAATACCAGAAAGATGGGCAAGCGTTTTACGTCAATCTAAATCCACTACTAGAATGCACAGACAAGCGAGACGCTCAAAGTCCAAATAAAGTTGAAAGTATCGATTTTTCAAACTCGCTAACCGCTGTTGAAACCTTTGCAATACAAGCTTTAGGCTTAAATGAGTTTTGGCCAGGCAAGCTGTCAATGTCGACTGTCATGAAGTTCTCCGCCGAAGCAGTCCCTAATGACACTAGAATTGGGCTCGGTATTATCAAGCAGTTAGCGATGACAAACTACAACTTTAGAAATTCATCAGTGGTCCGTGTTCAGAACTTGGTAGAAGCAGACAAAGACGGTTGCGGAGATGTTTGGTCTGACAATTATCAACCAACGACACAAAAAAATTCCGAATCAGTTTTTATTCCTTTTTGTGACGCTTTACTATTTTGCTTTCTAAGCGCAAGCACCCAGCTCAAGCAGGCACTAACTGAAAAGTTATTCGATTGTAAGCTTGCCATTCCACTTCTGTATTCAATTGCAGATCAAAATTATCTTTTTACATGGACCCTAAGAGGTCTTGTGCTGAAGTTTCCTGAACAAGGCAGTTTGGGCGGCTCTAAAGAGTTGATTGTTGATACAAGTTTATTCTCCGTTGTCTCCTTGATCAGACTCGGAACGAGCAGCTTCTCTAAGTCTATCATAGCTAACAGGTGCATTAATAAGAAGCATGATGTATTCACTGTTTCTGGAAAAAATTCTTTGAAGAAGAAGTTCACCGATGGCAGCATCGAGCTTGCATGGATGCTACCAGAGGAAAATGACAAGTCGGGGCTGCCAGGTGCTGTTTGTGTGTTGAACTTGCGAGTCGATGCCATGAAGCACTCTGAGCAGAGGGACTTTCTTGCATCTGTCTCATCGTACGTAATTGTGGTTCTTCCTGGTGAGGATTACCGGCACTCGGATGAGTATTCGAAGGCGCTTCAGCAACTATACCTCAGTAAAACTCGATTAGTAATTCTGGTGACCACACCTACTATTCCTAAGTTTTTACGAGAACTCCAGCAGACATTTAAGACTTCTGATGAAAAACATAAATTGGAACTTTTACGCTTGAAGTGGACTGACGCAGAAAATTCTACTATTGTGTGCCTAGACGAGTCCGATATAGCTGCCATGCTGAAGGAAGTGATGTTTGACGTTCAGCGCAAAGCTATTTTTTCTGAAGAGCTTACCTCACTTGCCTGCTTTAGAGCATTTGGGCAGAGAATGAAGTGGATCTTGGATGATGCAACTGACCAGGTTGGCGGACCCATTGAGAGCGCTCAGTGCTTGTTTGAAAATATTTGCAATCTTTCAGACGACTTAGCTGCTATCAAGCGGAAATTCCTTCCCCTACAGGGTAGACTCTGCATCGAAATTTCGCAACGAAAAAAGCAGCGCTTTCGAAAGAACAGAAACATGGTGGGCGATGAGAAGTCTCATTGGGTTGGAAAGATGGACGCTGAAATACAAGAGATGAGGCGAGAGCAAATCATTCTCCTGCAAAAACAACTCGAAGATTATCCTCAATTAATGCCGGCTTTTCTAAATTTCACGCAGTCGTCAAATCCGGTTGAAGTTTTTCTGCAACAGTTGGCCATTAAACTGAATGCATTGTCCATCGACAAAATGACTGTTTTTCGAAGAGAATTGGAAAGCATTTGGCAGAAGATTTTGAAGAGTGAAGACACGACTCTCAAGAGCAAAGAACATTTTCTTGAGATGGAGAACGTCCTCAACGATGCCTCATTCGGTCTGGAGCACATATTTCGAGAAGTAGGACAAATTTATGAAGCCATTATAAGCAACGCTGCTCTCTCAGCTCAGAACCAGGAGTTCACATGGAGCCTTGCACGATTTGCGGCTAATTTGCTTCTTCAGGGCCACGCATTGGAAATTATTGATGGTGACACATCCTCTGTTGCAACCATGTGGCTGCAAGCAGTTCTCAACCAAGTTGAGGATATCGTTGGAGCAAAGCGTCTGCTTGTTTTGTCGGTTCTTGGAATCCAGAGCTCAGGAAAGTCCACTCTACTCAACACCATGTTTGGCCTGCGGTTTCCTGTCAGTGCTGGCAGGTGCACCAGGGGCGCTTTCATGCAGCTTGTGAGGAACGAGCCTGAAGAGTCCGGTCTCAATGTCGATTATGTTGCCGTGGTGGACACGGAGGGCCTCCGGGCTCCAGAACTTGGTGGAGGCATGAAGGAACACGACAATGAGCTGGCCACCATGGTGATTGGCTTGGCAGATGTCGTTCTCATCAACATCATGGGTGAGGGCTTGTCAGAGATTAGTGATGTTCTTCAAATTGTTGTCCACGCGTTCATCAGGATGAAGATGGCTTTCAAAAGCGTTCTGTTAGGCAAGGGGTGCATATTTCTGCACCAGAATGTTGCTGCCGTTGATTCTGTAGAGAGACTTCGGAGTGCCAGCAGCCGCCTGCTTCTCGAGCTTAACAAGACTGTAGAAACAGCCGCCGGAGAGGAAGGAGCTGCTGATCTGAAGCGCTTCACTGATATCATTGACTTCGACCCAGACGAGGATGTGTGCTACTGGCCCCATCTGTGGGAAGGCAGTCCCCCAAACGCTCCGGTGAACCCTGACTACAGTAGAAAAGCGCAGCAAGCGCGAGAGAAGATTTTAAAAAAGTTAAAACAATTTGAAAGTTCTAAAATGTCCTTTAAAAACTTGTCAATCCGATTTTGCGATCTATGGGACGCCGTACTAAAAGAAGACTTTGTGTTTAGCTTTCAAAATACTCTTGAGCTGAAAGCGTACAAAGAAGTTGAGTGCAAGTTTACAGGAATTTCCTTCAACTTTGAAAGCTGCATCAGTGACTGGGTCAGGTCTTATGGTGCCGTGAAAATGCGTCAGTGTGGAAAAATCGATCGTCTCGAGGTGCAGTTGAACGGAATCGAGCAGCTTCTGCGTGCAAAAATGCAGAAAGAGAAAGAGACTGCTCAGCATGAGCTCACGGAGTTTCTTGCCGGACACGAGCTCAGTCACATCTCAAAAAAATGGGAGCAAGAGCGACTCAATAATCTCGAGACTTCCAGCAGGCGAATAGAGGAGTCCAGCATGCAGATGCTGCAAGGTCTCAAAGAGGAGCAGAGAGTGACACTCGTTACCACTGTCACAATGGACGCGTACCAGAGAGACATTCTGAGTCGGGCGAGGACACTGGCGGAAAGAACGAAGGGGGAGCAGGTCGGTGAAGAGCAGAAGACGGAAGAGTTTGAGAAAATGTGGAACCTTTTTGTTGGCCAGGTGACAACGAAGGAAGAAATTCAATGGACTGCTCCTTGCGAAGCTGAGAAAGCAGTTAAGGAGGAGTTCAGAGATGTTCAGTCTACCACATTGGATGAAGAAATCAGTCGCTTAAAAGCTCATAAGGACGCAATTTTTTTTCGTTTTATACTTTGGGGAACTTTCCAGGAAAGCTACGTGCTTGATGAGCACTACAGCTATTCTAAACCACTTACGGCTCGTATAGGTTTAAAAAAAAGACTTCCTCAAAATGTGCACAAAGACTTGTGGCAGTCGCCAACATTGCTCTAGCCAAAATTGATGCGCTGTTACAGAAACGAACTGAAAGGCATATGGAGAGACACATCGTTGATAAGTCAGACTTTCAGCGTTTCGTTAGAGATATTAGAAATGAAAATTAAAATTATAACAAAAGTGGTCTAAATGGTAAAAAAGAGCCCTCAGTAAAAGCCACACAATCATTTGAGGTGAGCCTCAGCATTCACGCATGCAGTCATGCGTTGGCTATATTCGAGGCCTGGAACAATCAGTACCAGCAGCAGCACGGCATCGCTGCAAAGATTCGTGAGTTCAAGAGCGTGGCGTTTTCCTGCTTCTCAAAAAGACTTCAACAAGAGACAGAAGAGGTCATTGCAGCCGATCTCTTTGCTGCCGTTATCAAGCAGGAGATCAGCAAGAAAGTCATCAAGGAAAAATGCTCGAAGGTCCTGAAATCTGTCTACGGCGACTTTGACCAGACAAAGCTTCATCTGATCATTCAAATTATGGAGAGCCTGGCTGACAGAGAAATTTTCGAAGATTTTATCTTCTTCATTTGGGACAGCAAAAATTTTGCTAGGAAGTGGCTGGCTGATTACATCACAGGAACAATGTTTTCTCCCACTTCCAACAACACCATCAAGTATAACGCGCTCATGAAAGAACTTATTGCTCCTCTTACCGAGTCAGTGAAGGACTCAGTGCACCAGGCGTCAGAGGATCTGCAAGCTGAGCTCACCAGAAATCCAGTTGCCAACAGACTCTTTGCAAAATGGATGCAAACATTTTGCGCCTCAGATTTGAAACTCGGTCTGAGCATCGAAATATTCGCTCATATCGATGAGGACTCAATCTCTGATCCACAGAACTTCGAACGCTTGCTGTTGGGACGGCTGGAAGTCATGGAGTCGGAACTGCAAGCTGAGCACAGCGTCGAAAATAAGGCGCAACTTGAATGGGTCGGAGAAGCACCATACGATGTTCTTCTGAACAGACTCTGGGGATGCCCGGAGCAGTGCTCATTCTGCGGTGAGCCCTGCTCCAACAGCTCGGAAGGCCACCACATCGGAGAATCCAAGTGGAGCCACATGTGCATCCAGCACAGACCGGCCGGAGTCACAGGCACGAGAGCGAACCAGATGGGCAACGAGTTGGCTCTCACCATGTGCAACTTCGATATTCAAACAGGACAAAACTTTAACTGCGGTGCCGTCAGCTACAAGTGCAGGCAGTCGGGCAGCTGCAACAGCGGAGGTCCGGATAGCGAAAGCCTAACTTACGTTTTTCACCAGTATAAAGACTTCAAGTCTTTTTTCCCGGACTGGAAAATCGCGCCAGACTCGTCGAATACGTCGTCGCCGTACTGGATGTGGTTCATGAGCCGCTTCAGCGAGGAGCTTCAGCGCCACTACGACTGCGATCCGCTGAATTTTCCCGAGTCCTGGCGCCAGATTTCTGCTGAGCAGGCCAAGGCCAGCCTCTCTGTGTACTCCCTGGAACACGCGTGACCCGTCCCTACTTGTGAAAAAATCAGAACTTTAAAAGTCTGAATAACTTTCAGTTCAGCCTACGAACCCGTTTTATGAAGACGTTCATGAATTGAATTTCCCCCAGTATGTATTTGCATCGGTTGCTACGAGTGGCGATCAGAGGGTTCAAAAACAAGCCTAAAAACAATGGAGCTCGATTGAACATAAACTTATGTTTATTCAAGTGGCTGGTTGAGGAACGTAGTACATAAATCCGTGACCAGATGGCCTGCACTCGACAAATTTATGTGTTTTATCTACTTTCAGTTAAATAGAAAGCAGGGCTTACTCAATACTAGTGACGTGAAACAACAAATGTTGGAGCCCATTTTTTAGTATATTTTTGTCGAAGTCAGCAAGTTTGTGTCTGTAGTGAAACTAAGTTATCAATAGATTCAGCCTCCGACGTTTGTCGTTTCTTGTTGTTCCTAATATTGAATAGTCACTAAGTAGAAAGTTAAGCAGAACTTTCTGTTTATATATCTGTAATAACAAATTACTTATTTTATTTCATTGTACATATATTTTAGAGCAGAACTCATTAGTCCCTTTACGCCTAATCCCTCCGGTTTCGTGTTTCCACACAAAATTTTCACCCTATTCCCCGGCCTCAATTTTTATTCCCTTCATCGGGTTTATTTTCACAGTGGTGCTCAGTAAAGCATAGTGGCTGCACCAATGCATCTAGCAAGTTGTTTCCGTCTAAAAGAAACCATTGAGTTGCTGGGTTACTCTATTAGACTCATGTGTTTATCAATTTGCCTGTTTACTTACTCTATTAGACTCATGTGTTTATCAATTTGCCTGTTTACTTACTCTATTAGACTCATGTGTTTATCAATTTGCCTGTTTACTTACTCTATTAGACTCATGTGTTTATCAATTTGCCTGTTTACTTACTCTATTAGACTCGTGTGTTTATCAATTTGCCTGTTTACTTACTCTATTAGACTCATGTGTTTATCAATTTGCCTGTTTACTTACTCTATTAGACTCATGTGTTTATCAATTTGCCTGTTTACTTACTCTATTAGACTCGTGTGTTTATCAATTTGCCTGTTTACTTACTCTATTAGACTCATGTGTTTATCAATTTGCCTGTTTACTTACTCTATTAGACTCATGTGTTTATCAATTTGCCTGTTTACTTACTCTATTAGACTCGTGTGTTTATCAATTTGCCTGTTTACTTACTCTATGTCCGTGTGTTTATCAATTTGCCTGTTTACTTACTCTATTAGACTCGTGTGTTTATCAATTTGCCTGTTTACTTACTCTATTAGACTCATGTGTTTATCAATTTGCCTGTTTACTTACTCTATTAGACTCGTGTGTTTATCAATTTGCCTGTTTACTTACTCTATTAGACTCGTGTGTTTATCAATTTGCCTGTTTACTTACTCTATTAGACTCGTGTGTTTATCAATTTGCCTGTTTACTTACTCTATTAGACTCGTGTGTTTATCAATTTGCCTGTTTACTTACTCTATTAGACTCGTGTGTTTATCAATTTGCCTGTTTACTTACTCTATTAGACTCATGTGTTTATCAATTTGCCTGTTTACTTACTCTATTAGACTCGTGTGTTTATCAATTTGCCTGTTTACTTACTCTATTAGACTCGTGTGTTTATCAATTTGCCTGTTTACTTACTCTATTAGACTCGTGTGTTTATCAATTTGCCTGTTTACTTACTCTATTAGACTCATGTGTTTATCAATTTGCCTGTTTACTTACTCTATTAGACTCATGTGTTTATCAATTTGCCTGTTTACTTACTCTATTAGACTCATGTGTTTATCAATTTGCCGGTTTACTTACTCTATTAGACTCATGTGTTTATCAATTTGCCTGTTTACTTACTCTATTAGACTCATGTGTTTATCAATTTGCCTGTTTACTTACTCTATTAGACTCGTGTGTTTATCAATTTGCCTGTTTACTTACTCTATTAGACTCGTGTGTTTATCAATTTGCCTGTTTACTTACTCTATTAGACTCATGTGTTTATCAATTTGCCTGTTTACTTACTCTATTAGACTCATGTGTTTATCAATTTGCCTGTTTACTTACTCTATTAGACTCGTGTGTTTATCAATTTGCCTGTTTACTTACTCTATTAGACTCATGTGTTTATCAATTTGCCTGTTTACTTACTCTATTAGACTCATGTGTTTATCAATTTGCCTGTTTACTTACTCTATGTCCGTGTGTTTATCAATTTGCCTGTTTACTTACTCTATTAGACTCATGTGTTTATCAATTTGCCTGTTTACTTACTCTATTAGACTCATGTGTTTATCAATTTGCCTGTTTACTTACTCTATTAGACTCGTGTGTTTATCAATTTGCCTGTTTACTTACTCTATTAGACTCATGTGTTTATCAATTTGCCTGTTTACTTACTCTATTAGACTCATGTGTTTATCAATTTGCCTGTTTACTTACTCTATTAGACTCGTGTGTTTATCAATTTGCCTGTTTACTTACTCTATGTCCGTGTGTTTATCAATTTGCCTGTTTACTTACTCTATGTCCGTGTGTTTATCAATTTGCCTGTTTACTTACTCTATGTCCGTGTGTTTATCAATTTGCCTGTTTACTTACTCTATGTCCGTGTGTTTATCAATTTGCCTGTTTACTTACTCTATGTCCGTGTGTTTATAAATTTGCCTGTTTACTTACTCTATGTCCGTGTGTTTATAAATTTGCCTGTTTACTTACTCTATGTCCGTGTGTTTATAAATTTGCCTGTTTACTTACTCTTTGTCCGTGTGTTTATCAATTTCCTTGTTTACTTACTCTATGTCCGTGTGTTTATCAATTTGCCTGTTTACTTACTCTATGTCCGTGTGCTTATCAATTTGCCTGTTTACTTACTCTATGTCCGTGTGTTTATCAATTTCCTTGTTTACTTACTCTATGTCCGTGTGTTTATCGATTTCCTTGTTTACTTACTCTATGTCCGTGTGTTTATCAATTTCCTTGTTTACTTACTCTATGTCCGTGTGTTTATCGATTTCCTTGTTTACTTACTCTATGTCCGTGTGTTTATCAATTTCCTTGTTTACTTACTCTATGTCCGTGTGTTTATCGATTTCCTTGTTTACTTACTCTATGTCCGTGTGTTTATCAATTTCCTTGCTTGCTTACTCTATGTCCGTGTGTTTATCAATTTCCTTGCTTGCTTACTCTAGGCCTATGTGTTTATTGATTGCCTTATTTACTTACTTAATGTCTGTGTGTTTATTAACTACCTTGTTTACTTACTCTATGTCCGTGTGTTTATCGATCGTCTTGATACTTACTCTACATGTATGTCCGTGTCTTTATTTTTTGCCCTATTTATTTACTTCACAGGTGAGCTTGTTCACAGGCACTATTAAAGCGAGCTAACAGAACTACAAAAAAATTTAAATGTTAATCTCGATATTGTTTTGCCCATGACAATATCATCAGCTCACCTGGATGAAAATTAATCTCGACAAGTAGTATGAAGACGCACACGTCTTTTAGCCACCAGTGAACGGGCTTCTTTTTAGACGTGGGTCTTCATACTACTTGATAAACCTAGTTTTGTACCGATGAAAAAGAACTTTGAGAAGCTCAAGAAAAATGTAATTCTCTACTTCTCCTATTTTCTCTCTTTGTCTGTTCTGTTTCTCTCCTCTCTAATCTCTCTCTCGTCTTATTTCTTATCTCCTCTTTTCTCCCTCTATTCTCTTTCATTTTCTCTCTCCGTCTCATCTGACCCGCAGCCATAAGCTGGAATCTTCTATAATAGGCCATCGAAGGCTTCGATCTAAAAAAATTGTCTGAAGTCTCCAGAGCGGCACTGCACTTACCTGCCATCTAGTGTCTTTTAGCTGTCTAAATCTCGAATTCATAGCCGAATAGAAGGGACGCTGCTGGGACTAAGATCGCATTGGCCATGCAGGGACAAAGAGGACTTTTGCAGGGGATTCTTGCGCTGGCGAGCCTTTCATACACTACTAAAAGTACTATTTCATTACCAAATTCCCAGAAGTACATGTATAAGTACACGTAACTGCACGCTTTTGGCACTAAATGTGTTAACACGTCGACAGATAACGATGATGTATGTATTGTTACTTTTGAAGACCTTCAGACTAATATTTATCTCGTTTTAGCCGCTTAGCTGCCTGAGACCGCGCGAAAGCGCCAGTCTGGCACTTAATTCGCATGCTTATCACGATTTCTGAGATTGACTGATTGACTGGGAACTGTGCCGCTTCCGGTCCACCGTGACCTCTGCCTCTAGATCTAGTCGCTCATCTCAGCTGGCATTGCGAAAAAGGAAAGAAAACGCTAAGTCTTTAACTTCCAGATTTAACTTTCTCACTTAATCCGCAATCCTAAACACTTTAGATTGAGTTAGAGCGAATGGCTACTTTTAATATTAACTGACACTTCTACCTCGAGATTGGCACACAAAAGCATCAAGTAAGCAAAAGTGCAAATCCTATCGGACTACCTAGGAAGGGGTCAATCAAAGGGCGCACCCAGTCAAAAAGGTCAAGAGAGCCTCTCACCAAACCAATCAGAGGATCTATATCTGCCGGTAGCCAAGGAATCCACAGAGACCGAAGCGCTCAGACGGGATGCTGCTGCCGATCTTGACTGATGCGTGACGCCGTTGCTCTTCACTTGCCGGTTGTCGTTGCTGCTCTTAGATCATTACTGCCGGGAGATATTGATGATGCTTCTCAGGGGGAACTTAGCTGTTCAAGCCGAAACTGCCGAGGGAAGGGGGATCAGGTCGGCAGGACCGCAGGGAGAAGAGCCTGAAGGCAGTATCAGGCCAAGTCAAGCTCCCCAGAAGGCCTTTTTCGAGCGCGGGTCGAGTTGCCGCCTTATATAACTCTCATGCGGCCGATTTGTTATAACGCGCGCCGAATTTTCTGATTGGCTGAGAGCTTTTGCTAAAATAGGCGCCAAATTTTCTGATTGGTCGAGCCGTCGTGGGCAGTCAGGTCGACTCTGATTGGCTGAGCTCAAGACCCCAAAACCCACCCCACCTGTGACCTTCAGACCCCAGGGAAGATGACAGGTGCGGTCATAAATCATAAGCAAAACATAATAAAAGCCACTTGTCTAGACACCCTGGCGCCAAAAGTGACAGCAAAACACCCATAAATTAAAGGAGAAAGTAACAGAGCGAGTGGGGAGAAAGCTGGAAAGACCTCTTTGACCCAGACAGGCTGGAGCCAAAAGTGACAGCTAGACCGCCATAAATCACTGAAAACAGTGAAAAAGCCGCAAATCTGGGGGTCAGAATGGGGGTTGAAACCATTCCTCCTAGACTTAGTGTCGCCCGTCTAGACTGCTAGAGGTCAATCCGTCTCAAACCCAGACAGTCTGACCTTCAAAGATGCGTAAACAATCCAAAATTAGAATCCTAAGAGAAGTACATTGAGTATTTATCATAGTTAATAGTGATGGCATATATTAGTGTAGAACTTAGCCTGGATGAGAGAATGGAGAGAGATTCCTAAGCTAGCCTACTGACAGTAGGGGAAAAGCGCATCGAAGCGAATTGTGCGGTTTTAAGCTTGAAAAAAGATGCGTCACTCATCACCTTATTTAAATACTTTAAATTGGTTGTTTCGTTGTTAGTCGTCACTTTTCGTCCAAAAATACCGTAAAAAATTCTGGCGCGCTTTCAAATACTTTATCTTTTACAATAACGAGTTGTAAATCGTTTTTATAAACTTCTATTTCGAAAATTTCTACAAATACATTGCCCTATAAATACCGCAATACAGTGAAAAAGCCGCAAATCTGGGGGTCAGAATGGGGGTTGAAACCATTCCTCCTAGACTTAGTGTCGCCCGTCTAGAACAGGCTATTGGCCAAACAGGCTAATTGCCTGAACCAAATTCTTACTACTACTACGGCGGCCATTTCACCCGTCCAGTTCGGATGGGTTGGACGGGTGTTGGGCATGTAATAGACTTTTGCAGCTTTCCTGTGTTAGAGACATTATAACAAGTTTTGAAGCATAGAATTAGTGCTTAATCAGGCTTAAGTCTCTTAAAAATATTTATTTGTACCTAAAATAGTTCGTAGATTACTTTTCTGGAGTCAAAATAATTTAACAAACGAAACTTAACAATTGCTGATTGCTTGAATGCTCACTGCTCAGCCTCAGCCTACAAAAGATAATTTAGAAATGGCCTAGCCACATATTGCCACTGCCATATCTTAAAATTGCGCAAGTTTAAATATTTGCTCGTGGTAGGCCTAACTAAAGCAGTCATTATCTTTTGTAAAATAATTAAATGTGCAAAATTTAGGATTGCTAGCTACCTAAATTGTAGCTAAAACTGGCATTTATACTATTGGGTTTTAGACTTATGTTATCTATATACCTAGCCTTTGCTTTTGCTATAACCTGTGGGCCTTGCTATTGTATTGTATAAGGCTAAATTCATTGCAAAAATGCTAGATTAGACTTCTAAAGATATAGGTCTACTTTGTCATTATATTAGGCCCCTAGGCCTTGTTTGTTTTAATAATAAAAAAAGGGCAAGACCTAAGAAGTATGATCAAGCATTTAATTTTTTATTATTTTCTGATATAAAAATCTGGTAGGCCTAGCCTATCAAAAATAAAACCATGATCCAAAATCTAGGTACCTTGGCAGCTAATTTTTTTGCATCTTAAGTTCAAATATTTTTTTTTATAAAAATTAAAATGTTTTCTTATTAAATAGACTATTTGTAAAAACTTTTGTTTGTTAAAACATTTGTCCATAGCTTATTTGTTTATTTAAAAAGGTTCTTATAGAAATAATAATCAAAGACCATGTAACTCTTATATTATTATACTTATTATATATGCAATTATTATATTATTATACTATATTACACAAGCTGTTAAAACCCACAGATTTTGAACCCGAGGAATTTAAATCTCCAGAACTATTTTTGCATGTAGTCAAAATCTGAGGTCCAACTCAAACAAAAAATGTTAATAGTTAAGATAGAGTTAAATATAAAATAGAGTACATTTGTGTAAAATTAGGATTTAAGGCAAAGATTGATATTGTTGGCTAGGGTGCTGCGCAGAATATTAGGCAAACTTTGGCCTCTACCTCTGCCTTTCCCTATGTCCCTTGCATCCTTTGAAACTTTATCTTCTTTTTTGTTTACTCTCTTCTCTCTCATCTCTCATCTCTTCTCTTCTTTCTTCTATCCACTTGAGGCTTTTCATATTACCAATTCTAGAATCAGAATCGGTTTGAATCTTCTAAGAAAAACAGCAGTATAACTATTTAATTCTGTTGAATGTTTGACTGCCTTAACAACCTCACTTAGCACAATTTTTCACTTTCTTCTTGGCAATTGTCATTCAATAATAAAACTTTATAGCACGTATCTCCCTCTAGTTATGGAGACAAAAAGTTATACTTCACAAATTAGTTCTGGTTCTGGAACCAAAACAAGCAATATGAAAAGGCCCCTTTTCTCTTTCCCCTCTTCTCTCTCCCCTCTATTATTTTCTCTCTTCTCTCCTCTCTTCTCTCTTGTCTCTGTTCTCTCATCTCTCATCACTCCTTTTTCCTCTTTTATCTCTTCTCATTTCTCTCTGTTCTCTACTCTCTCTTCCCTTTCCTCCCTTCTCACTCCTTATTCTATCCTCTCTCAATACTTCCCTCATCTCTCCTCTCCTTTCTCCTCTCTTCTCTCTTCTCTCAACTCTCTCTCATCTTTCTGCTCTCTCTTGTCCTTCCCCTCTTGCCCTTGTCCTCTCGATTCTTTCCCCTCCCCTCCTCTCTCCTCACCCACTTTTCTTTCCCTTTGTCTCATCTGTCATCTTGTATTTCTTATCTCTCCTCTTTCCTCTTTACTCTCCCATCTCTTATCTGTTCACTTTCATTTCAGCTCTCTCATCTCCCCTCTCTTATCTGTCATCTTTACTCTCTTATACTCATGTTCTCTCACCTCTCTCCTTTGTACTTTCCTCAGTACTTTTTTCTTTCCCCTTTTTTGACTCTTCTCTCTCCTTTCTTCTTCTCTTCTCTTCTCTTTCCTCTTCTATACTCTTTCCCCTCTATTCTCTTCTCTCATCTGTTTGCACTCTGCTCTCTTCTACTTCATCTCTCATCTTTACTCTTTCATCTCTCCTTTTCTCTCTCTTATCTCTACCATTTCATCTCTTTCCTCTCTCTCCTCTTCCTTTTACTCTATCTCTTCTTTCTCCTCTCTTCTTTCTTAACCCTCTCTCTCATCTCTATCTCCTCTCTTCTCACTCTTCTCTGCCCCCACTTTTCTCTTTTCTATCCTTTCTAATCTCTCCTCTCGATCCTCTCTCATCTCATCTCCTCTCTGCTCTCTCATCTCTGCTCTCTTCTCACTCTTCTCTATACTCCTCTCATCAATCCTGTCTCATTTCTCCCCTCTTCTCTTTCCCTCTTCTCACCTCTACTATTTCTTCTCCTTCCTCTCTCCTCTCCTCTTGCTTATTCCTCTCCTATTCTCCACTCTTTCCTTACTCCCTTATCTCTCCTCTTTATCTTCTATCATTCTCTTACCTCCCCTCTTGCCTCTCCTCTCCTAATAGTCTATTCCTTCCCCTTTCCACTCGCATTTGGCCATTAGCCATGAGCTGGATTCTTTATCTGGCCTCTGAGGCTCTGAGGTTAAAGTCTCCTAATCCCTGCTTCAAAAGCCAATTTGTAGGACAGTACTATCATGGTTGTTATCATTTTTCATGCTTTAATCATGTCATCTTTCTGGCCAATTAGCAGCCCTGAAAGGAGTTTGTGTATCTCCAGCTACATCACAGTTTGCAGCAGTCTGACAACCAAGGAAATATGAATTTCTTAGGATCCATTTAATATTTAAAGTACCTTTATGTGAAACTTAACATTAAAATTTCATGGTGTAACTAATTTAGTAGGATTGCATTGTAATTAATTTTTCATTAATTTTTTGCTATTTTTACAAACCATCCTACATTGCCTTGATTTGCCAATGTCATCTACTGTTAAACTTCTGCAGACTTGTCTATATAGTAGACAGTGGTTTGAATCTCTTGCTAAACTGTAATGGCTAAACATAGCCTTTCCACTTGCAGGGATACAGGAAAGCTATAAAAAAGCTATTCCAAAACACTGTACATTCGCTATGTACACTGAGCCCTATTGCCAGACCCATTGTCTAGGCTAGAGAAATGAGTGAATGAGCGGCAAAAACAAAACAACAGAAAAAGCAGACAAACTTCACATGCTTACAGTTTTTGTTCTGATTGATTTACAGAGTTGAGACTACATTTAGACAGAAAATAAGTCAATGAAGAATTGTGTCAAGTTTGAAGTCAATCACTTTATATGGAGCAAACTTATGGTAGCCGAAAGTTAGTCATTTTGAAACCTATTTACACTCTTTGCCTAGATCAGGAAAGAGGGGCAAGTGGGTGGAGGTTGGGATGGCTGCCATGCTGAAAAAAACAGCCTAAATTTAAAAGTGCATAGCGCCATTCAGAATTAATTTGAGACTTGAAATTTTACATGATTGTGTCAAAATAGTTGAAGATTGATTGCGTCAAATTTGAAGACAATTGGTAAAAGTGGAGTGGCTTTGGAGGATTTAGTGAAAAAATTGTTTATTTTGAGCAGTTTTTTTGCACTTTTAGATGTGAAGACTCAAATTTAGGAAATTTTAAGGTAGCCTATGACACTTTCTGTAGTGAGTTTAGGGTGGGTGCAAAATTTGGTGTAGTTTGGTTGAGCAGTTTGGGAGTCCATAGCAAAGTAATTTGTACATAGACACACACAGTTTTGATTTTTATAGGTATAGACTATTATAAAGACTATAAACTATTATAGTGGTACAACTGAAATGGCCGGGGCCAAGAAAGTGGGGGCAATTTAGAGTCCAACTGAGATCAGATATGTTATATATATTACACAATAAAATTTAGCCTATATTGGGATTATCTATATTTTTAATACTAAAACACTATTTTCTATGTGAAAAATACTAGTAAAACTTGTATTTAAATCTGTTTCATAGATATAGAATTTTAACATATTTTAATTTAAAAAGCCATGAATGCACCAACAAACAAAAGTGCTAATTATGTATTAAACAATACATTTTTTTGTTTTTTATTTGGTGCTCTACAATATTTTATACTTTCTGTATTGAATTCAATCTTGTTTGACTATTCTCAAATTCTAAGCCCATTCTCAAAATTTCAAGAATTTCTCGAAATTACCTAAAAAGGCCAAGTCTTGAAATTTCAAGATCAAGAT
Organism: Macrostomum lignano; assembly: GCA_002269645.1. Lineage (NCBI taxonomy): Eukaryota > Metazoa > Platyhelminthes > Macrostomidae > Macrostomum > Macrostomum lignano. Next base: position 671,172 of record NIVC01000023.1, read on the forward strand.
CTAGACCTAGATCTAGACAAGGCATAGACCAGAAAAAATCAAAGGAGAGACCAAGTAAATTTTTGCTAAAATATAGACCTATCCTCATTGCTCTGCCTCCTTCTTATGTCTTTACTTTCTAGAATCTACTTTATCAGCCTCAACTTTCTAGTTATATTAATAAACTATTATAATGCCATTTTACCTCTTGGTTTTTCTGGCTTCTTGGTTTTCAGTTTGGCATTTGGGTTTTCAACCTAGGATACCAAATGGCATTGTAGTTCTAATGCAAAAAAACTATTTTTTGAAGGAAGTTGCAATACTAGTTGCATTTTCAATCAAAACTAATTTTTTTGGCTAGTATAATTGAAATTGGTTGTGCATATATAGGCCTATTATTTACTATATATAAACCATTTAATATAATATCATGTTAAAAATATTTGCATTTTGCTAAAAATGTTTATAAGTATTAAAATCTATGTGAATTTACAAAAATACCTTGTCATTAGAAAAGTTAATATACATTTTAATGAATTTTTATTGTAAAATTGGTCATCTTTAGACATCTTGGAATCCCTCTTCTAACTTGTTTTGTTAAAGAACATTTTGTTGACCAAAAAGTTGGTAAGGGATAAAAATGAAAAAAAGAAATGTCTAAGCTATAAGCTATATATGACAATACTTTCTTAGCCTAGCTACTAAACAAGTTTAAATTTGTAAAGCACAAAAAACACACTTTTATTTTGCTAGTAGTTTTTCATAACCAAGTTTTTTTGGTTTAAGTAATAATTAAAATATACAATACAATTTAATTTTAAAAGGCAATTTTTTCTATTCAAAGCCAAGATTTCTAAAGCTAAAATGAAATATAGTAGAAGTTCTAAATAATCAAAGCCAAAAATCAGTGCAAAAATAGGAACCAGGTTTAGTTAGGCTATAAAAGTTATTGGAAAATATAAATGCCCATACATGCGCAACAGTCGGCCGAGTTGGCCGATCCGGCCGACCGATTTGGCGGCCAACCAAGAAAGTCGCAAAAATGCCCACCCAAAAAAACACCCAAGTAGTAGTACTAAGTAGCTGACGATACATTTTGGCTTACTAAGACAGTCATAGTTACTCCTGCCGTTTACCCAAAGGTGTGTTAATTTTGCTTTAGGTTTTTTTACATGTAAGTCGCATTTTTGGCCAAAAACTACGTCGCATTTTTGTTAAAACTAAGTCGCACGGCCGACCAAATTTTGGAGGTTGCGCATGTATGTAAATGCCTCTAAACAATTTTAGGACTTTAGCTTATAGATATAAATAAATACATTTCAAGAAGCATGATTTTCTGGATACTCAGTCTTAGTTAATGTTTTGTTATAAAAAAAGCCTTTTTTGGTATAAAACAGATTTTTTCTTAAAAATTATTTTAGATAATTTTAGTTTTCTAACTATATATTTTGTTATTATCATTGAGACTGTTTTATTGAAGTTTGCTGATTTAAAGAAATAAACAAATTATATATTGTTCCTAAGTATCAGTAGTAGCATTTTATATTAATTGCTATACTAATAATAGTAGAAAGTAGAGGAAGAAGTAGTATTAGTAGTAGTAGTAGTATTGTAGTTGCAGTAGGTATAGTAATGGCAGCAGAGTTTCATCTTTACACTTTACAGTAACCAATAGCTTCAGCAGCGATATAAATTTATAAGATACTACTAGAATTAGTATAAATGCAACACAAGTAGTATCTGGTAGTAAATTATATCGAAAACATGAAACCCTACCAAGAACAATATTTTTGTAATGTTGACTGTCAGACTTACTACAGATAGCTTCCTATCTCTTGACCTTCTCTCTTTTCCTTTCCCCCTTTTGTTGAACAGCTCCCGATAATCCTGAAGCATAAGAATAAGAATGAAAATCTTTATTACAAGATTTACAATCTTCCCAAGACGAACAAATTCGAATTGTACAGTTTTGTATTTGCATCAATGCCGCCTTATATTTATTGCACATTCTCTCGACAGATATTCGTCCCAATGGTTAAAAAGGCTGATTACCTCTCGAGGATTATGCATATGGATCTATCTATCTGCCGCACACTCTGCCATAAAGATATTCGCGCAAGCGCAAAGGCTACGCCTTTCCCCCACTTTCCACTGCTTCATTCCCCCCCCCGCTGCGTTTGTGTCTTCTGTCCCTTGTGTGTCCTTTCTCTCCCTGTCTATTCCCGCCGGTGTGTGTATATATAGGTACAAGTATTAATATACTTGTAGAATTTTTCACATCCCTCAGTCCGTCGTTTTCTGTCTGTATTACTATAATACTAACTTCTCTCTCTCTCTCTCTCTCTCTCTCTCTCTCTCTCTCTTTCTCGCATTCTTAAAGGCTGACTTTTTAGTACGGCTTTTCGCTCCGTTTTCGCCGCCCGTTCTTCCCCTCCTCCCCCCTCTCTCTCTCTCTCTCTCCCAGCCCTAGATCCCGTTCTGTGTCTTTCATTCGGCGAAGAAATCTTTATAAAGTTTCACCTAACTTCGGTTTTACTCTCTTATATGAGCATTTACTATTATAAAGTTGAAAATAGTGTTTTTATTAATACTCTAGATTATTTAAGTGACAGATATGCAGGAGTTTTACTACGATTTAACTACTACTACTAATAATACTACTGCTACGAATAGTTCCGCCACAATCACGTCTGGTAGTTTGACGCTAACGTCCCGCTCCCGTGGTGGTAAATTATTTTTTTCTTAAATGTCACTCTTAATTATATTTGGTTTGACCTTCAGTAAAAGCCCCGCTACCCTTCAGGTTTGACCTTCAATAAAGGCGCTGCTACCCTTCAGGTTTGACCTTCAATAAAGGCGCTGCTACCCTTCAGGTTTGACCTTCAGTAAAGGCGCCACTACCCTTCAGGTTTGACCTTCAGTAAAGGCCCCGTGACCCTTCAGGTTTGACCTTCAGTGAAGGCTTCGTGACCCTTCAGGTTTGACCTTCAGTGAAGGCGACAAGTCACCCAGTCACTTACGGGAACTCATTTTCACGCAATAATCACGAGTTGAAGAAAAAATAAAATAGAAAAAATTATGATTGTATATAAAAATGTGTTTTGCAGCAGCAAACGCTGTTTTTAATCAGCGACAACAGCAAGAAGCAGCAGCAGCAGAGAAAGCAGCAATGCCAATTAGCGGTCGATCGCATCATTACCTGGCTCCGTCAGCCTCGACCGCAGCTAATAACTCCGGCTTAGCGCCCGGTGACGAGTCCACCTGTCTGGAGCTGGCCCTGGAAGGCGAGCGCCTTTGCAAAGGTGGCGAATGTCGCCTCGGGGTGCAGTTTCTCGAGGCCGCGGTGCAAGTTGGCACGGACGATTTGAAAATCTTATCGGCCGTGTACAGCCAGCTGGGCAATGCGCATTTCTACCTGCAGGATTATGCCAAGGCTTTGGATTATCATACACTGGATTTGAGTCTGGCCAGGTACGGATCTCAGTTACTAGATACATCCGAGTCTTAGTAGCCTTTACCATGATCTCCCTCCAACTCTACCTGAGACTCTCCCCCAAACTCTACCCAAGGATCTCCCTCAAACTCTACCTGAAAATCTCCCTTTTACTCTACCTGAGAATCTCCCTCTAACTCTACCTGAGAATCTCCCTCAAAATCTACCTGAGAATCTCCCTCAAAATCTACCTGAGAATCTCCCTTTAACTCTACGTGAGAATCTCCCTCAAACTCTACCTGAGAATCTCCCTCTAACTCTACCTGAGAATCTCCCTCAAACTCTACCTGAGAATCTCCCTCAAACTCTACCTGAGAATCTCCCTCAAAATCTACCTGAGAATCTTCATCAAACTCTACCTGAGAATCTCCATCAAATTCTACCTGAGAATCTCCCTTTAACTCTACGTGAGAATCTCCCTCAAACTCTACCTGAGAATCTCCCTCTAACTCTACCTGAGAATCTCCCTCTAACTCTACCTGAGAATCTCCCTCAAACTCTACCTGAGAATCTCCCTCAAACTCTACCTGAGAATCTCCCTCAAACTCTACCTAAGAATCTCCCTCAAACTCTACCTGAGAATCTCCCTCAAAATCTACCTGAGAATCTTCATCAAACTCTACCTGAGAATCTCCCTCAAACTCTACCTGAGAATCTCCCTTTAACTCTACGTGAGAATCTCCCTCTAACTCTACCTGAGAATCTCCCTCTAACTCTACCTGAGAATCTCCCTCAAACTCTACCTGAGAATCTCCCTCAAACTCTACCTGAGAATCTCCATCAAAGTCTACCTGAGAATCTCCATCAAACTCTACCTGAGAATCTCCCTCAAACTCTACCTGAGAATCTCCCTCTAACTCTACCTGAGAATCTCCCTCAAACTCTACCTGAGAATCTCCCTCTAACTCTACCTGAGAATCTCCATCAAACTCTACCTGAGAATCTCCATCAAACTCTACCTGAGAATCTCCATCAAACTCTACCTGAGAATCTCCCTCAAACTCTACCTGAGAATCTCCATCAAACTCTACCTGAGAATCTCCCTCAAACTCTACCTGAGAATCTCCCTCAAAATCTACCTGAGAATCTCCATCAAACTCTACCTGAGAATCTCCCTCAAACTCTACCTGAGAATCTCCATCAAATTCTACCTGAGAATCTCCCTCAAACTCTACCTGAGAATCTCCCTCAAACTCTACCTGAGAATCTCCATCAAACTCTACCTGAGAATCTCCCTCAAACTCTACCTGAGAATCTCCATCAAACTCTACCTGAGAATCTCCCTCAAACTCTACCTGAGAATCTCCCTCAAACTCAACATACAGAACAATGGACGACAAAGCCGGCGAAGCAAAAGCGTCTGGTAACCTTGGCAACACGCTTAAAGTGCTGGGCAAATTTGAGGAAGCGGCCATGTGCTGTATACGGCATCTGGAGCTGACTAGAGAACTGGGCGACCGGGTGAGAAACTTCGTTATCTAACTGTATGGGGTAAATGGTTGGTAGAATCCGGGGTAACTAGTAAGGTAGGATCTGGGTAAAAGGGTAGGTAGAATCTGTGGTAAATGGTAGGTAGGATCTGGGTAAAAGGGTAGGTAGAATCTGGGCTGAATCTGGGACAATCAGATTATGTCGCACAATAAAACTTTGTTAGTGCTGCAGTACTTTAGTTGAGACTTTTGGGCGAGTAAAAAATTGAAAATCGAATGAGTGAGTGGGATTTTATGGTGTGGCGTTTTTTCGAAATCTTCGTTGTCCTAATAAAACGATAAATCTCGTTATGAGTCGTAATAAAGCGATATGTACGAGCGTACAGCTATGATATTTCCATAACTTGTTGGAATAATTGAAATAATGTATGTTTTGATCGTATATAACTCATTGCTACTGATTAGTGCTAGTGCATTCTATCAACTATCAACTCCGTATTTTTATTTAATTTTGCTCTGGCGCCAAAGTATTCATTTGCAGTCGTAACCAACCTCACGCCATAGTGTACATTCAGCCACCAACCCCCGCTCTTAATGTACATTTAGCCACCAACCCCCTCCCCCTCAATGTAAATTAGCCACCAACCCCCTGCACTCAATGTACAATCAGCCACCAACCACCGCTCTCAATGTAAATTCAGCCACCAACCCCCGCTCTTAATGTACATTTAGTCACCAACCCCCTCCCCCTCAATGTACAATCAGCCACCAACCCCCTCTCAATGTACATTCTGCCACCAACCCCCGCTCTCAATGTACATTCTGCCACCAACCCCCGCTCTCAATGTACATTCTGCCACCAACCCCCTCTCAATGTACATTCTGCCACCAACCCCCGCTCTCAATGTACATTCAGCCACCAACCCCCTCTCAATGTACATTCAGTCAACAAACCCTTCTCAATGTACATTCAGCCACCAACCCCCTCTCAATGTACATTCAGTCAACAAACCCTTCTCAATGTACATTCAGTCAACAAACCCTTCTCAATGTACAATCAGCTACCAACCCCTGCTCTCAATGTACATTTAGCCACCAACCCCCCATCTTAATGTACATTTAGCCACCAACCCCCTCCCCCTCAATGTACATTTAGCCACCAACCCCTGCACTCTATGTACGTTCAGCCACCAAACCTGCTCTCAATGTACGTTCAGCCACCAAACCTGCTCTCAATGTACGTTCAGCCACCAAACCGGCTCTCAATGTAAATTTAGCCACCAAACCCCCTCCCAATGTACATTTAGCCACCTACCTCCCGCCTTCGATGTACATTCAACCACCAGCCCCACGCCGCAACGAACGCCGCTCAAACCTTCTCTCCTTCAGATGGGCGAAGCGCGCGCCCTCTACAATCTCGGCAACGTGCACCATGCGCACGGCAAACACGCCGGTCGATCGTCGTCATCGTCGGCGTCCAGCGCCGCCGATCAAGCAGCAGCATCAGCAGCCGACGACGTTGCCGCTGGCGCCTCAGCCGTGGCAGTTGCTGACGTCGGAGACGCCTCTCTGGCCAGTCCTGTTCGACAGGCCCTCCGTCGGGCAGCCGACTACTACGCACAGAATTTGGCTATAGTACGCGAGCTAGGCGATCGAGCCGGCGTTGGTCGCGCCTGCGGCAATCTCGGCAACACGCACTACTTATTAGGCAACTTTCACGAGGCTATCCGGTATCACACCGAGCGTCTGGCTATTGCTAAGGAATTCGGCGACAGGGGTGCTGAGCGTCGGGCTCATAGCAATCTGGGCAATGCTCATATACTCTTGGGCGAATTGGACACGGCTGCGGATCACTATAGGCGTTGCTTGGCTCTGGCTAAACAGCTGGGCGAACCGGCTTTGGAGGCTCAGGCTTGCTATTCTCTGGGCAACACTTGCACTCTTATGAGAGACTATAGACAGGTGAGCGTGATTGACTGATTGTAGTATATTTTGAAATTCTAGGCCATAGATTATAAGAACCATCCTGCTAATTGGTGCCACCAATGCAACCACTCTAGGCCATAGACTATAGATCCATCCTGCAATTGGTGCCACCAACCAACCACTCTAGGCCATAGACTATAGATCCATCCTGCAATTGGTGCCACCAACCAACCACTCTAGGCCATAGACTATAGATCCATCCTACAATTGGTGCCACCAACCAACCACTCTAGGCCATAGACTATAGATCCATCCTACAATTGGTGCCACCAACCAACCACTCTAGGCCATAGACTATAGATCCATCCCGCTAATTGGTGCCACCAACCAACCACTCTAGGCCATAGACTATAGATCCATCCCGCTAATTGGTGCCACCAACCAACCACTCTAGGCCATAGACTATAGATCCATCCTGCAATTGGTGCCACCAACCACTCCAGGCCATAGACTATCACGCCAGACACATGCGCATAGCCGAACAGCTGGGCGATCGAGTTGGCGAGGCTCGCGCCTGCTGGTCGCTAGGCAACGCACACGCCGCCGTAGGCGAAAATGCCAAAGCTCTAGACTATGCGGCTCGGCACCTGGCTCTGTCTGAGCAGCTCGGCGACGATATTGGAGCTTCGGCTGCCCGGCTCAACCTCGCCGACCTTCGACAGCTGCTCGGCTTGTCGCCTGACGACCACGAAGTCGACAGTGCGGCGGCTCGAAGTGCAGCTTCCTCAACAACCGCCGCCGCCGTCGCCCGACCTGTCGGCAAAGATGACGATGATGACGACGGTTTGATGTTCGATCGGCGCGACGTAGACGGCGACAGCAACGACGATGGGCGACGCCTGCTGATGCGAGTCGGCTCGGACAACAGCGGCTTGGACGACGGCGCCGGTGCTGCCGGGGAGGCGGCGCACGACAACCAGGACCTTTTCCTGGACCTGATCTCCCGCTGTCAGGGTCGGCGTATGGACGAACAGCGGTGCTCGGCTCCCGTATTGGCCGCTGCTCCGCGCGCCGCTGCTGCCGCTGCCGCGGCTTCGGCGATTCAACGGCGTCAACAACAGCAGCAACAGCAGCAGCAGCAGATGGAGGAAGCCTTTTTGGATATGCTGGCCGGTGGGTTACTAATTGTGGCCTGTTGGCTTTTTGAGTCATCTGTGCTATGGATTAGTCTTAAAAAAAACTTAAGATATGCTGTAGAGGCCTTTAAAGCCTCTCGATCTGATCTAGAAAACCTTATTTAAAGCCTGTAGATATGGCCTAGAGCTTTGCTTCTAAAGCCTCTAGATCTGATATAGAGCTTCGCCTCTAAAGCCTCTAGATCTGATATAGAGCTTCGCCTCTAAAGCCTCTAGTTCTGATATAGAGCTTCGCCTCTAAAGCCTCTAGATCTGATATAGAGCTTCGCCTCTAAAGCCTCTAGATCTGATATAGAGCTTCGCCTCTAAAGCCTCTAGATCTGATATAGAGCTTCGCCTCTAAAGCCTCTAGATCTGATATAGAGCTTCGCCTCTAAAGCCTCTAGATCTGATATAAAGCTTCGCCTCTAAAGCCTCTAGTTCTGATATAGAGCTTCGCCTCTAAAGCCTCTAGATCTGATATAGAGCTTCGCCTCTAAAGCCTCTAGATCTGATATAGAGCTTCGCCTCTAAAGCCTCTAGATCTGATATAGAGCTTCGCCTCTAAAGCCTCTAGATCTGATATAGAGCTTCGCCTCTAAAGCCTCTAGATCTGATATAGAGCTTCGCCTCTAAAGCCTCTAGATCTGATATAAAGCTTCGCCTCTAAAGCCTCGATACCCGACCTGCATAATCGGCCCCCTTCACCGTGACCTCAGTTGACCCCGTCCGCAACTCCTAACCAATCGCCAGGAGTTCAAGGCTCCCGCATGAACGACCAGCGCGCCAGTCTGCCAACATTTCCCGGGCTTCGCCCGTCGCAACCGGATGTTACTTCAGCGGCAGCCGCCGCAGCAGCAGCAGCCGCCGCAGCAGCCGCCGCGGCTTCGTCTTCTAGTAAAAACGCCGACAAAGAAAACGTCCTGCCCGATGACGCCTTCTTCGACATGCTGATGCGTTGCCAGGCAACCAGGCTGGACGAGCAGCGAACGGCGTTGCCGCAAGCGGCCTCGTCGAATCCCATTGCTCCGACTGTGCCAGATGACGATGTCTTCGGCCAGATGGTCCGTCAGAGTCAGCAGAAGCAGCAACAGCAGCAGCAGCAACAGACGCAGCAGGAGCGCCCCGGCAGCAGATTGTTCAGCAAATTCAGCCTAAAGAAACGCAAGCGATGAACTTATCGGGGTGAAGTCTGCATGAAATATTTATTTACAAGTACATTTGCTCCCGAAACTGCTAGCTTTTTAACTTGGCTCTCTCAACTCGCTTTTAAACGATGATAATTGCCTATTACAAATCTTATTAAAATCTTGTCGAATAATTCTCCCCTGAACTGTGAGAATCTGTTTTAACAAATATTTGATAATTGCTTGTTAGCGTCTTCTATTCAGAATCGCCCTTTGATCTATAAAAGTCGTCCCCTGGATCTGTAAGAATCGCCCCCTGGATCTGTAAGAATCGCCCCCTGGATCTGTAATAATCGCCCCCTGGATCTGTAAGAATCGCCCCCTAGATCTGTAATAATCGCCCCCTGGATCTGTAAGAATCGCCCCCTGGATCTGTAAGAATCGCCCCCTGGATCTGTAATAATCGCCCCCTGGATCTGTAAGAATCGCCCCCTAGATCTGTAATAATCGCCCCCTGGATCTGTAAGAATCGCCCCCTGGATCTGTAAGAATCGCCCCCTGGATCTGTAATAATCGCCCCCTGGATCTGTAAGAATCGCCCCCTAGATCTGTAAGAATCGCCCCCTGGATCTGTAAGAATCGCCCCCTAGATCTGTAAGAATCGCCCCCTAGATCTGTAAGAATCGCCCCCTAGATCTGTAAGAATCGCCCCCTAGATCTGTAAGAATCGCCCCCTGGATCTGTAAGAATCGCCCCCTAGATCTGTAAGAATCGCCCCCTAGATCTGTAAGAATCGCCCCCTAGATCTGTAAGAATCGCCCCCTAGATCTGTAATAATCGCCCCCTAGATCTGTAATAATTGCCCGCTGGATCTGTAAGAATCGCCCCCTAGATCTGTAAGAATCGCCCCCTAGATCTGTAAGAATCGCCCCCTGGATCTGTAAGAATCGCCCCTAGATCTGTAAGAATCGCCCCCTAGATCTGTAATAATCGCCCCCTAGATCTGTAATAATTGCCCGCTGGATCTGTAAGAATCGCCCCCTAGATCTGTAAGAATCGCCCCCTAGATCTGTAAGAATCGCCCCCTAGATCTGTAAGAATCGCCCCCTGGATCTGTAAGAATCGCCCCTAGATCTGTAATAATCGCCCCCTAGATCTGTAAGAATCGCCCGCTAGATCTGTAAGAATCGCCCCCTGGATCTGTAAGAATCGCCCCCTAGATCTGTAAGAATCGCTTCCTGGATCTGTAAGAATCGCCCCCTGGATCTGTAAGAATCGCCCCCTAGATCTGTAATAATCGCCCCCTGGATCTGTAAGAATCGCCCCCTGGATCTGTAATAATCGCCCCCTAGATCTGTAAGAATCGCCCCCTAGATCTGTAAGAATCGCCCCCTAGATCTGTAATAATCGCCCCCTAGATCTGTAATAATCGCCCCCTAGATCTGTAAGAATCGCCCCCTAGATCTGTAAGAATCGCCCTAGATATCTGTAATAATCGCCCCCTAGATCTCTAATAATCGCCCATTGATCTGTAAAAGTCGTCCCTGTATATGTTTTCAACTCGATTGGATACTACTTATGCTTATTAATGTGACATTGTGTTTGTATTTTAATTTCAATTCATATTTATTTTATCTGGATGCTCTGAGCACTTTATTAAGCAAAATAAAGAAACGACAATTGCTATATTGCAATAATAATTAATTAATTTGTATTTTCATTCTCTGCGTCTATTTGATTCTAGGCAGGAAAAAGGTTGTTCACACTAAATTGTTCTCAATGCTTTCACGAAGTCGGCACTTTGCTATTGTTTCAATTAATAAGTTATATGCATGGGTTTACTGTTGTTTATTTAATTTAATTATTACACAAGTTTATTAACTGCTTAAAGTATTTGGTGTTTTTACTGGCTTTTAATTTGCTCGCCTGTCGTAATGATAAATAAAATAAATAATATTATTATTATTAACTACTTATTGCACCTGTAATAATGCTTTTAGTAGTATTATGCGAGTGTGTGACACTTGAGATTTCTTGTATAACATGACTAGCTTCTCGCTCTCGCATGCCCTCTGCGTTCTCTGAAGTCAATCTGATTTTATTTGGTTTGTCTGCATTTTCTTAGCGAGATCCAACTAATTTACAAGTTTTTGTCCTTCATATAACGCTTCTAAATGGCCTAGGATTTGAGCAACTTCTGTTTTAATGATAAGTAAGCTTTATCTGTGTTTATTACTGATATGCTTCAATCCGTATTGTAATATGACTCAATTATATTCACAGCTTCTCAACTCTGTAAAAGAAATTCAGTTAAAATATATTTACTAACACATAATTTGCTGTTGTTCTGCACGTGAGCTTTGAGTGCAATGCCGGCTCTGAGCTCTGAGTTTATGCTTGACATCTAAAACTGCTTTGTTGGATATTTGTCGGATTCAGCTCATTTCCATGCCTCTTCATGGCTGGGTAGATGGTAGACAGATGACTGGGTAGATGGTAGACAGATGGCTGGGTAGATGGTAGACAGATGACTGGGTAGATGGTAGACAGATGACTGGGTAGATAGTAGACAGATGACTGGGTAGATGGTAGACAGATGGCTGGGTAGATGGTAGACAGATGGGTGGGTAGATGGTAGACAGATGGGTGGGTAGATGGTAGACAGATGGGTGGGTAGGTGGGTAGACAGATGGCTGGGTGGATGGTAGACAGATGGCTGGGTAGATTGGTAGACAGATGGGTAGGCGGGTAGATGGATGGGTGGGTGGGTCAGTAGATAGGTGGGTGAGTAGATGGGTGGGTGGGTGAGTAGATGGATGGGTGGGTGAGTAGATGGGTGGGTGGGTGAGTAGATGGGTGGGTGGGTGGGTGGGTAGATGGATGGGTGGGTGGGTAGATGGATGGGTGGGTGGGTGAGTAGATGGGTGGGCTGGTGGGTAGATGGGTGGGCTGGTGGGTAGATGGGTGGGCTGGTGGGTAGATGGGTGGGCTGGTGGGTAGATGGGTGGGTGGGTGAGTAGATGGGTGGGTGGGTGAGTAGCTGGGTGGGTTGGTGAGTAGATGGGTGGGTGGGTGGGTAGATGGATGGGTGGGTGGGTAGATGGATGGGTGGGTGGGTGAGTAGATGGGTGGGCTGGTGGGTAGATGGGTGGGCTGGTGGGTAGATGGGTGGGCTGGTGGGTAGATGGGTGGGTGGGTGAGTAGATGGGTGGGCTGGTGGGTAGATGGGTGGGCTGGTGGGTAGATGGGTGGGCTGGTGGGTAGATGGGTGGGTGGGTGAGTAGATGGGTGGGCTGGTGGGTAGATGGGTGGGCTGGTGGGTAGATGGGTGGGTAGGTGAGTAGATGGGTGGGTAGGTGAGTAGATGGGTGGGTGGGTGAGTAGATGGGTGGGCTGGTGGGTAGATGGGTGGGCTGGTGGGTAGATGGGTGGGCTGGTGGGTAGATGGGTGGGTGGGTGAGTAGATGGGTGGGTAGGTGAGTAGATGGGTGGGCTGGTAGGTAGATGGGTGGGCTGGTGGGTAGATGGGTGGGCTGGTGGGTAGATGGGTGGGCTGGTGGGTAGATGGATAGTTGCATTTCAGCTTCAGCTGGAAAAACAAGTAACAAAATAATTTAGCAAAAATGGTCAAGGAGGCCATTGCAGACCTTGATTTGAGCTGGTTTTGTTTATTTATAGTATATATATTATATGCTATTTTGTACTATTACAGTACAAAAGTCTGCTTTGAAAAAATAAATCAGATAGAGAAGCACAAAAGAAAAAATATAGAAACGATCTGACAGAAATATTGAAGCCAGCCTGGTGAAAAACTGGTGTCAGTATATAGCTTAAAGAAAAATAAATGTAAAAGATAATTTTCCTGAATCTTCCCAAAATTTGCGTAATGTGAAGGCCACTAAATAAAGGAAGTAAATATAATTATAGCAGCAAATTTGTTCACTTTGCTACTTATAGTAAAATGTACGAGCCTTGAATGGAAGAAGTGAGAACAGTTTTACACTCGTACTTTATAGGATTATTTAATGAATATGGCACATTATTTCATTGGAAAAAAGTATTGTAGACTTTTTACTACAAAATGTATACATTTACATGATTTTATAAGGTTCTCATCATAAATATAATTTAAATAGGTTAATAGGGCGGGAGAAAATTAAAATTGAAGAAATATCATTTTTTAAAGTAACAGCACTTTTTGCCGCTATAAGCCAATTACTACTACTAAGTCAGTAGTAAAATCACAGTGATTTAAGTAGTGGCATCGCCAAGAAGTTGCGTAAAAAAGGTTGAATGTTTTTTAAAGGCCGATAAAATGTTTTTTTTAAACTCGACTATCGTAAATCTTATGGGTGTCCAAGGGATCACAGTGTATTTGCTGAACTATTCTGTGTTCCCGGATACCTAGTCTACCTCGTGGTTCCAGTGTACTTTATGGTGTCTATGGTCCTTATCTAGCGGTTCCAGTGTACTTTATGGTGTCTATGGTCCTTATCTAGCGGTTCCAGTGTACTTTATGGTGTCTATGGTCTTTATCTAGCGGTTCCAGTGTACTTTATGGTGTCTATGGTCTTTATCTAAGGGCTCTAATTTACACGTACTTTGTGATGTTTAGGGTCTATCTAAAGAATTTAATGCACTTTAAGTCGTCTAGTGTCTTTATCTAGGGCACCAATGTACTTTATGGCCATTCACCAGTCACCTACGAGCGTATGTTCTTCTTTATCAAAGCTCTTAGATCTTACAGAACTTCAAACTGGTACTCGACCTGTACATGCAAGCGTAGTATACCTGAACAGAATAGGCCTTTAAAAAGCAAACTATACTTCTCGAAGATAAAGTTCTCTCCAGTTCTAGAGCACTGCGCAGGACTTGCTGCTCTTTGAGTCGGCCGGAGGTTCGCCTGCTGCTGGGTCTTCACCGGAGGAGGAGGCAACGGTGGCTGGCGCCGCATCATCTGCTGACGCCTCCGGCTGCTGCTGCTGTTGCCGACGTCGAGATCGTCCGCCACAGCCGACGCCCTTCACCGCGCCGCCGTCGCCCTCGCCTGTCGCTGTATTCGGCGAATCGGCGACATCTTTAGCTCCTGCAGGAGCTGGCGCTGACTCGGCAGCCTGCGCGTCTGAGGCCACCACAGCCTCCTCCACAGCCGGCTCAGCTTGTTGCTGCTGCTGCTGCTTCTGGCGCCTCGATCTGCCGCCGCAGCCGACACCTTTGACGGCGCCACTGTCACCGCCTTCGGGGCCTCCCGGAGCTGACTCGGCAGCTTTGGCGTCCGAGGCCACCACCGCCTCCTCCACAGCCGGCTCAGCTTGTTGCTGCTGCTGCCCTTGGCGCCTCGACCGGCCGCCACAACCGACACCTTTGACGGCGCCACTGTCACCGCCTTCGGGGCCTCCCGGAGCTGACTCGGCAGCTTTGGCGTCCGAGGCCACCACCGCCTCCTCCACAGCCGGCTCAGCTTGTTGCTGCTGCCCTTGGCGCCTCGACCGGCCGCCACAACCGACGCCTTTCACGGCGCCGCTGGCCGATTCGTCTTTCGGCGCCTCCTCTGACGGGGGCGCCGACTCCGCTGTTTTGGCGTCGGCCGGCGTCACCGCCTCTTCGACGTCGCCCTCTGTCGCCGTTGCCGGCGCCTTCTGACGCCTCGCCGACCGACCGCCGCAGCCGCCGCTTTTCACCGCGCCGGAAGTGCCGCCGGAAGCTTCGGCTTCGGCTGTCTCCGGCTGAGACGGCGGCGCTGACTCTGCTGTACCGGCGCTGGCGGCCACCACTGTCTCGTCATCCTGCTGCTGCTGCTGCTGCTGCTGCTGCTCTGGAGCTGCTTTTCGGCGAGATCTGCCGCAACCGGCTGCTTTCACCGGGTCTCCAGAGGCTCCGGCACCTGATTAGGTCGAATCGGGATGGGCGACACCATACGAGTATATCAGATGTAATCCAATTTAAGCGACATTGTTGCACAATCGGCGAGAGTGTACAGCGGCCCTATTTAACTTTGTTCATCGTTGGGCATGTACACTTCACTGTGCCCATGGGGGGTTGGTTCTCAGGCTACTGGGCGCGTTAGTTGCACGAGCAGAGCCAAGCCGAGCAAGGACTACTAAATTAGAAGGACGTAACGAAAGATGTTTTGAAGGCCACTTTCCAAACAATGTATGTTGCTTTAGTTGTCCTTGAAGCCGAGATTCCAATTTAGCCCGAAAAATAATTTGACTGCACTGCACTTGGAATCGAGCCTGGGCCGCTGGTACACTTTGATGACGATTCAACTCACCTTCAGAAGCCGCGGCACCCGCCGCCGCAGCCCCCGCCGGCTCGCCAGGTCGTTTCCGGCGTCCGCAACCGCCGCTCTTCACCGGCTGTTGCGTGCCTCCGGCCTCGTCTGTCGGAGCTGCCGCCTCAGCCGCCCCCGCCGCCGGTTGTTCACCTGGCGTCTGGCGCTGCTCGCTGGCCATCTCTTCAATCAGCACCGGAGCGCTGACGGGCTGCTCATCCGCTGTCGGCTGCCGCGGCGTCTCCTCGCGGTCCTCGACCTGCTGCGGCGTCTCGCTGTCGTCTTCGTCCTCGTCTTCCGGAACGGCCGTTGGTCCGCCCGATGGCTGCAGCGATGAGGAATGAGATTCGTCATTTTAGGAATGAGATTCGTCATTTTAGGAATGAGATTCGTCATTTTAGGAATGAGATTCGTCATTTTAGGAATGAGATTCGTCATTTTAGGAATGAGATTCGTCATTTTAGGAATGAGATTCGTCATTTTAGGAATGAGATTCGTCATTTTAGGAATGAGATTCGTCATTTTAGGAATGAGATTCGTCATTTTAGGAATGAGATTCGTCATTTTAGGAATGAGATTCGTCATTTTAGGAATGAGATTCGTCACTTAGGGAATGAGATTCGTCATTTAGGAATGAGATTCGTCATTTTAGGAATGAGATTCGTCACTTAGGGAATGATGTTCGTCATTTAAAAATTTATATTCCTTAGGAGTCAGATTTTTCAATTCAAGAGATAAGTCAATGGGACGAGATTCGTCCATTTGGGGTGAGATTCGTCATTCGTCTGTGGTCATCTCACCTTAGACTCGGACGGTCTTCTCAGCAGCTGGGGCTTGATCTCAGGCTCGGAGGCGGCCAGAGCGGCATCCTGTTTTTGCACAGAACCGTCCTCCACCCCATCCGAATCTAGCGGCGCCAGAAGCT